>CAWUFW010016004.1:0-331184 GCA_963921515.1 Calotriton arnoldi
TGCCTGGCCCGAAGGAGACACGCTCCCGAACATGGGAGCCTCCACGGACCTGGGGAATGGGAGCCGATGGGAGGGCGGTGGTGGTGCTGGTGGTGGCGGGGACAGCAACACTAGCTGGGGTATGGTGGCTGCTGACACCCGCCTCCATAGGGAGTCATCCTCCGAGCCGCTGTGGTCCTCAGCTGAGGTGGATGCTGCTGAGGACTCCTCGGTGTGGCTCCCCTCGCCCTCCGTGCCACTGGGTCCCTCCGACCACTCCTCGGCTGCTGACCCAGTCTGGCTCTCCGGCTCCTCCTGGTCCGTGGAGCTGTCCCCTTCCGTGGCCGTGGATGTATCTGCAAACAATGGGGAAACAGACAGACATCAGTCACCTGCACCAAACGCACACACCACTGTGAGCACAGCACATTACAGAGCAAGCCCTGGCATCATTAGTTGAACATTGCTAAAAGTGCCCTAACTGAACAGGAGAAGCCAATTGTCAGTCTGATGCCAACCATGGCACTCACATCCCACATGGCCTTGCACCCATCTGTCTGGTGTCTGTTGGATAGCAACACCCCAGTGTGGACACATGCACCACCTACACAGTAGTTGGACAGTGCAGAGGACACGGTGTAGCATGTGGACATGCACACATCACAACTCTTGCCACTGAGTCAGTACAGGTTTCCGGATGAAAGGGATGCCCAGAGTCAAATAGGAAATGCATGTGATGCATACCAGCGACAGACACCATGATGCACCCATGTCCTGATAGCCATCGCCACAATGGTGTGCATGTAGCACATGTCACTCCCCTGCAGGATCACCAATAAGTAGACACATGCCATGGCGGAGGCATGACTGCTAAGTCATACATCACTGTCTCAGTGATGTATGACTTGGCAGCCAGACAACAACACTCTGCACTGTGTCACAATAGTAGGTCATGGGGAATGCAAGTCCTGGAGCTGCACAAGTGCACATGTACATCCCCCACACAACACATCATCTTAACCCTCATCTGTCCAGGTCATACCGATTGGACATATGGGAGACCTGTGACACTACCCTCTGAACCTGAGCCCCTCACAATCTGCTGTGAATGGGAAACAGCTGCCTGAACTTCACATTCGCATACCCCAGTCTGCACGGGCAGCTGATCAAACACCTATGTGACACACAAGTATCGTCTCCTATGGTCACATCTCCAGTGGCATGCTGAGCCCCTACCGAGAAACACCCCAGCAGTCCTGGCAACAAATCCACAGCACACTGACACAGAGGCAGACACCTGAGGGGTCAAATCACTGCGCACAACGTGTCAGCTGATACACGGGAGTGGGAGTACAGGTGTATTGGATGGGCTGGAGTAGGCATGACTGTCCTGCCCCACATGAATGAGGGATGAGCCCTGGACAGTGGATAGCTGGCTATGTATGTGTGACACACGTAATCTGCACACTCCTGGGGCCCAAACATTGTTCCCACCCGCTGCATGGGTGTGTGCCAGATACCCCAGGCACATGTGGTGGCTCAGCTCAGCAAGTGGACCGCATATCAAAGCAACACGCAGATTACATGTCCGAACACAGGCATTGTGTGAACAATGGACCCACCCATGATGCCCACAACAGAGTTAGGGAAACAGATGCTGTCCCCCACCTTGAGTGAAGCAAACTGCAAGGACACAGTCCCAAGTGACACAATTCCCTGAATGTAAGGGCCACACCTGGGTATCAGATGAGGAGTGGGCAGTGCACAATAGAGGGACATGGCTCCTGGACAACATGACTGCTGTACTGTGGCAGTTTAACCAGGCCAGAGGAGGGCACATAGCATGTAATACAGAGTTCACAGTGCAGTCTTTGACTCACCCCTCCTTGCTGCTGTCTGGCCTTCAGCTGCCCATCCAGGTCTGGAAACACCACCGCCAAGATCTGGAGCATGTGGGGGTCAGGGTCCGTGTTCCGCCCCTCCTGCGAGGAGGCGACAGCTTCAGCTGGACCCGTGCAATCCTCCGGGTCCAGCCCCGAAGGTCCTGCCACCTCTTCTGGCAGTTGCGGATCCGGCGCTTGTAGACCCCCACGGACCGGACAGCCCGGTCGATGTCCTTCCAGATCTCCTGCTTCCGATGGGCATTAACCTGTGAGGATGACAAAGTGAAAAGGCCATTACTACACATGCAACATATCCGTGCATGACACAGTTGTATATACATGTCTCAATCACAGGGGCACATGATGTACACAGGCAGTGCAACGCTGCCCATGGACAGTTTGCCAGAAGTCACTACATGGTATCATTGCATGGGAAGTAAAACCTTGTTCAAATGCACTGTCACTGCACCATACCTGTCCAGTGCATGTCACTACACACTATGGGGGTGACAACTACTCAGTGAGCCTGCTAGCCAGTGGCGTGCAGACTTTCAGCCTTGCTAGTCAGACAAAATGCACATTCAGAAAGGCAGTGCACAGAACACTCACCTGCTCCCCTGGTGTCCCATACAGCTTGCTGTACTGTGGAAGTAGGCTGTCCAGCAGGGCCTGGTTCTCCTCAAGGCTGAAGGCTGGGGCTCTCTCCACAGTACGTGCCATTGCAGGGTCCAGAGGGGGCAGAGACAGCAGCAGTGCAGTGGCAGATGTCGTCCTGGAGCATGTATTGCAGGCAAGTGAGCTCTCAGGGGAACAGCCAGCAATATATATGTGCTGCAGAGGCAGATACTGTCCCATGTGTCCAAAGTGATAGGTCCAAGTCGTTTGCATCTTCTGAATCTGGCCAATCCATGGAATAGCAGCACCAATACACGCCCACAGCATCCTTCAAATCTTCAACTTCATGACATACATGATTTTGCAACATTGTTGTGGGTGACCAACTGAATTTCCAGCAACTGACTCGTTCGAATTTCGAAACGCGTCCGTTGCCAGGCTAGGCCATTGACAATGGGTGCGCACCGATCGGTCCATTGCGGTACAACGCGTACAGGGGTACAACGCGTACCCGCACACATTGAATGCAATGGGCCGGCCGGGCACACCGATCGGTCCATTGCGGTACAACGCGTACAGGGGTACAACGCGTACCCGCACACATTGAATGCAATGGGCCGGCCGGGCACACCGATCGGTCCATTGCGGTACAACGCGCGTACAGGGGTACAACGCGTACCCGCACACATTGAATGCAATGGGCCGGCCGGGCACACCGATCGGTCCATTGCGGTACAACGCGTACAGGGGTACAACGCGTACCCGCACACATTGCATGCAATGGGCCGGCCGGGTGCACCGATCGGTCCATTGCTGTTCAACGCATCCCTGTACAAGTGACTGGCATATGTCACCATGCCTGTCTCAGATGAACATATGCCAGCCACAGATAGCTCCCAGGGAGTGAGGGGCACACCTACAACACCACAGCCTGTCCAAACTGTATCATAAGGCATGTAAGGCTGCATTTCCTATTGTGTGTATGTTGGTGTACATGTTGTCCTGTGGGTGTCACCTGGGGGCAGCCACCCCCAGGCTGTGCACGTGTTCATGGGGACAGGATCCTGGGTGTTACGTGTACATGACCACTGTGATGTGCAACTGTTCATATCTGTGCATGTGCCATGGTCACATTTCACGGTGGTGTATGTGTATGTCATGTCACATACCCCGTGAGTCCCATGTGGGACGGGATGTTTGACAATAGTGATGGTCCTCCACAGTCTGTGTGCATGTAGTGTTTACAATGTCTCTGATTTCATGTGCACAATGGGAGACAGTCTCCACATCCACGTTGTGTGTGCATGGACTTTGATGTTGTGCGTGTGTGTGTCACAGACGTCCATGTCTGTCCTGCAGAGGCAAGTGGAACCACTACCTGTGGGGGTCATGGTTGTTTTGCTGTGGTGTATACATGATACTCCATGTAATGCCAGTGTCCATGTGGCAATACAGGGTCCCTGGGAATGTACCTGTCGTTGAGCTGTGATGCCTGGGGCACATCTGTCCTCACATGTCACTGTGGGGGTGATTGTGACATGGCAGCAGGAGATGGGAACTGTGACACGGCCTCATGATATCCAATGGGCCAACCTGGGACTTATTGATGCCACTTGTTGAACCGTGATGACAGATGTTGGCCATGTATGTACCATACATGTCCTTACGGAACTGCACACTTCATGTAGTTGTGCCTCATAATGATGTATGATGTGATATTGAGTGTGTTCAATGCCGCATATGTGGGGTGACTGACAATCTTGCTTTCTTCTCCTCTGCACTGCAGGGCTCCTGCTGTCCATAGACCATTCCCAGACCTGGCAACGATGGTGGAACGGGACAGCATCCGACGGTACCGCTTCACCAGGCAGCTGATTGAGGATTTGGCAGTGCAGTTGGCCCCACATTTGCAGCCTGGCCGGCCGTATCCTACAGCGCTGACCCCCAAGGTGAAGGTGATGGCAGCCCTACACTTCTTTGCCACCGGTACCTTTCAACATACTGTGGCGACTGCTGGTGAGATGTCACAGACCATGTTCAGCCGTGTGCTCCGCGATGTTTTGGAGGCAATGTTGCTATACCTGAACCGGTACATCTATTTCCCTAGACTGCAACGACTCACTGACGTGAAGAGTGACTTCTATGCCCTGGGGAGGATGCCGCATGTCATTGGCTCCATTGATGGGACACATGTGGCTTTGGTACCACCAGAGGCACAGGAGCAGGCCTACCGTAACCGCAAGCACTACCACTCGGTCAATGCACTGGTGGTGTGTCTTGCAGATATGACCATCTCACACGTGTGTGCCCCTTTCCCTGGTTCAGCACACGATGCCTTTGTGATGAGGAGTAGTCGCATCCCCAGGATGATGGCACAGATGCAGAACCAGCGTGCCTGGCTTGTCGGTGTGTACTGACTTTGTGCCATTGTGTGTGATCTGATCTGTAGTATTCCGCCCACTTTTCCAAGTCAGCTAATGTGCACTTGTCTGTCCGTAGGTGACTCGGGATACCCCAACATGCCGTGGTTGCTGACACCCCTCAGGAACCCTGTGACACCAGCCCAGATGCGCTACAATGAGGCACATGGTCGGACCAGGAGAGTGATTGAGCGGACATTTGGTCTCCTGAAGAGCCGCTTCCGCTGCCTCGACAAGACAGGAGGGTCCCTCCCATATGCCCCAGCGAAGGTGTGCAAGATTATCATCGTCTGCTGCATGCTCCACAACCTGGCAGTGCGGAAGGAGTTGCCTCTCATCCAGGATGACAATGACCAACATCCGCCACCTGTGGAGGATCCTGGCCTGGACCACGATGCCAGTGATGATGATGATGATGGTGATGTCCGCACACAGCTCATCACCAACTTCTTTAGCTGAATGTGAGTATCCTGAGGTGTCATGTCAATGATGTGAGTTGGCATGATATGTGTAGGTGGTGCTCTGGTGCTGTTGGAGTGTGTCCATGGGCTACTTGACTGGATGTGTGTAGCGATGTGTGCTTACAGGTGGTCTGTACTCCCCAACAGTGTTGACATGCTAACTTGGTTCTGGGTGGGTATCTTGTAACATGTATTGTGCATGAGTTTTGCTGTTCTGTCCTGTTCTCCATTGCTTTTGACTGTGTGTCATTTCTGTCCTTCACAGGGTACTTTCAGATTCTTTTGCTCAACTGTGTCCACCGACGACGTCATTGTACTTCCAGGGTGGTAGCTGTTGTGTCCCTACAGGTGATGTGCGCCACACCCATGGACTTCCTTCCTTCTACAGTTGTTGACTGTGTGCCCGCTGCCAGGTGGGATTTCCTTGCATCTGTAGTGGTTACGACATGTTGCAACTGTGTAATAAACCTGTGCTTCACTTTATGATGTGCGTAGTCTGTGGTCACACATTTGACTGCCATTTGCTTACTGCACCTGTGGGCTACTTGACTACAACTGGGAATAGGTGTGGTGTCTGTGCATTGCACCGTCTTTCCTGGCAACATCAGTGTAGGCAATGAGTCAGATGGCCTAGGTGTGTATGTGTTGTGTAGCCCTGGTGGTGTGTCTCCCTCATATGTGTCACGTTGCCATTACTCACATGCCTGTGTTGTACTTGCTGTTGCAGTTCGCATACACAGTGTAATTTTGCAGTTCATCATCCCCATGACAGCACCCACGTTGGAATCACAACAGAGGCAAGTATGGTGTATTAGTGTGTTTATTGTGATACATTTGTGTGAATAGTGCATAGGATGGTTAGTGCTGTACATTTATATTGCAATCAGAAGTTCCTAGTTGAATTGAAAGTCCTGGTAGACAAAATCCCCAGTATCGGGGCCACAGTTGTCTGAGACATTGATCCAACTTGTACTCCCCATGTCATGTGTGGGAGTTGTGTTGCCGTCAACAGGGTGAACAGTTTGTGCACAAAGGTGAACATCCAGAACAGGTTCAGGCTTCCTGGGGGTTGCACTTGGCCATCGGCCTCTCACTTGCCCTCTCCTCGGACGACCCCTCTTCTTTGGGGGGCCCCTCAAGTACAGGCTGCTGCGGTGCAGGGGACTCTCCGCCAGAGTCATCCTCCCTCCCTGTGGCAGTTGCAGTAGTTTCAGCACCAGATGTTGTTGGCACACAGGGAGGTGTAGACTGGTTGCTGTTCATCTGGCGGAGGCATTGTAATATGTCCCTATGCACCGCCGTCATCTCTTGCAGTGTGTCCCACTTGGACTCCACGCGGGACATGTGTGAGTCCAAGCGGGCATGATGGGCAGCCTGCTGCTGTTTCATGTCTCTGAGGAGCCCCACTACCTGGCTGAGATCTCCGGTGCTGGACTGGTACGCATCGGCTATGCGTGCCAGTTGTGGGTCATCATGCACACCAGACACCTCTGCAAGCAGCGACCTCTGTCTCCCACCCCTCCCACCACCCCTGCCGACATGTGCAGTGCGTGCAGTGGCACGCACAGATGACCCTGGTCCCCCTTGGGGGTTGGTGGTGGTGGTGGTGTCCATGGCCCCACGTTGGTCCAGGGTCCCTGTGCTGGTGGTGCTCCTTGTTCTGTCCATGTCGGCAGGGATGGTATTTGTGGTGACAGTCGTTGGAGGGGTGGGTACAGGGGGTGCAGCTGGTGGTCCTGCTGGTGCTGCAGTTGGTGGTCCTGCTGGTGCTGCATGTTGACTTGCACCGGAGGTGCCAGGTTGGTCTTCTTCATCCGAGGAGGGCAGAGGCTGTTCGACACCAGTGAGCTCCGTATCCTCTTGAGCCTGGGACTGGGACTCCTCAGCGTCTGCTGCTGTGTCCCCATCATCACCTGTTTTTGGGAGACACACACAATGTATGTTATGTTTCTGCAGGCATCAATGGTTGACACACCTGACAGTTGTGACTGTGCCTCTGGGTGCGGGCCTGTACATTGCATTGTCCTAAGTTGTCACAGTCAGGGGTTGATATTGGTGTAGCACATTGTCCTGCATTATTTGGGCATTTCTATGTATTTGTTGGGGTGTGAACATGGTCTGCATTGGTTGTATTTGGCTTGACAGCCGGCCCTCCTTCCCACCCAGCCAGTCAGTTATCCCACCATGGACTGTGCTTGTATTGCAGGGAGTGAAAGTTGTCTTTCAGGATGTCAGTCAGTGGTGTCCTGCTGTTGGTTGTTGCACAGTTGCCAGCGGGGCCTTGTGCTCCCCACAGCAGTTGCCAGTGTCAGCCATCTTGTCAGTTGTTTTCCACTCCCTGTGATGTGAGCATGGTTCAGGGTGGTGTTGATGGGACAGTTGTGGGGGTGAGCTATGTCTGTGACTATGACTCCCATCATGCTATTGCCTCCACCCCACTTCCCAGCATTCCCATACTTACTTGCTTTTGTGGGGAGTTCAGTGTGTGTGGGTGTGAGAGCAATGGCAAGGTGGCTGACAGTGGTGTCCTGCTGTTGGTTGGTGTGCAGTTCCCAGCATGCCCTTGTGCTCCCCACGACACAGCACCAGTGTCAGACATCTTTGATGGGCCTTTCCACTCTCTTTGGGATGTGCATGCGTGAGTGTGAGCTTGCTGGGCCATGTGGTGGGGGATGTTGAGCTGTGACTACGACTCCCATCATGCTATTGCCTCCACCCCCCTTCCCAGCATGCCCATCCTTCCTTCCTTTTGACTCTGCTTCCCTGTGGGGTGGGCTGCCTGTGCTGACAGGATGGCTGGGAGTGTTGTCCTGGCAGTTGTTTGGCTAAAAGTCACAAGAGGGTCCCTGTGCTTCACACAACATAACCCAGGGTGGTGGTTCTTTGTGGGATCTTGAGTTAGGATGTGGGGCATTGCATTCTCCCAGGTGGGTTATGTGGAGTTTGTGTTGAGGGGGTGTGTGAGGGAAGGTGCTTGTGACTATGGTCAGTGCTGCAAGTCCTCCTTCCCACCCAGCCAGATATCCCACCATGGAACGTGCTTGCATTGCAGGGAGTGGAAGTTGTCTTTCAGGATGTCAGTCAGTGGTGTCCTGCTGTTGGTTGTTGCACAGTTGCCAGCAGGGCCTTGTGCTCCCCACAGCAGTAGCCAGTGTCAGCCATCTTGTGAGTCCTTTTCCACTCCCTGTGATGTGAGCATGGTTGTGGGTGGTGTTGATGGGCCAGTTGTGAGGCTGACCAATATCTGTGCCTACTACTCCCATCATGCTATTGCCTCCACCCCCTTCCCAGCATGCCCATCCTTCCTTCCTTTTGACTCTGCTTCCCTGTGGGGTGGGCTGCCTGTGCTGACAGGATGGCTGGGAGTGTTGTCCTGGCAGTTGTTTGGCTAAAAGTCCCAAGAGTGTCCCTGTGCTTCACACAACATAACCCAGGGTGGTGGTTCTTTGTGGGATCTTGAGTTAGGATGTGGGGCATTGCATTCTCCCAGGTGGGTTATGTGGAGTTTGTGTTGAGGGTGTGTGTGAGGGAGGTGCTTGTGACTATGGTCAGTGCTGCAAGTCCTCCTTCCCACCCAGCCAGATATCCCACCATGGAACGTGCTTGCATTGCAGGGAGTGGAAGTTGTCTTTCAGGATGTCAGTCAGTGGTGTCCTGCTGTTGGTTGTTGCACAGTTGCCAGCAGGGCCTTGTGCTCCCCACAGCAGTAGCCAGTGTCAGCCATCTTGTGAGTCCTTTTCCACTCCCTGTGATGTGAGCATGGTTGTGGGTGGTGTTGATGGGCCAGTTGTGAGGCTGACCAATATCTGTGCCTACTACTCCCATCATGCATTTGCCTCCACCCCCTTCCCAGCATGCCCATCCTTCCTTCCTTTTGACTCTGCTTCCCTGTGGGGTGGGCTGCCTGTGCTGACAGGATGGCTGGGAGTGTTGTCCTGGCAGTTGTTTGGCTAAAAGTCCCAAGAGTGTCCCTGTGCTTCACACAACATAACCCAGGGTGGTGGTTCTTTGTGGGATCTTGAGTTAGGATGTGAGGCATTGCATTCTCCCAGGTGGGTTATGTGGAGTTTGTGTTGAGGGGGTGTGTGAGGGGAGGTGCTTGTGACTATGGTCAGTGCTGCAAGTCCTCCTTCCCACCCAGCCAGATATCCCACCATGGAACGTGCTTGCATTGCAGGGAGTGGAAGTTGTCTTTCAGGATGTCAGTCAGTGGTGTCCTGCTGTTGGTTGTTGCACAGTTGCCAGCAGGGCCTTGTGCTCCCCACAGCAGTAGCCAGTGTCAGCCATCTTGTGAGTCCTTTTCCACTCCCTGTGATGTGCGCATGGTTCATGGTGGTGTTGATGGGACAGTTGTGGGGGTGAGCAATATCTGTGACTACGACTCCCATGATGCTATTGGCTACACTGACTTGCCCAGCTTACAGAGAATTCCTTTCTTTCAGTGGTCTTCACTGTGTGTTGGTGTTGTAGTGGTGGCTACATGTCTGGATGTGTTTGTTAGTTATATTTGTGCCACTGCCTAGCTGTAGTTGTAGTTGTGTTTGTACATGTGATGACACGGTTAAATGTAACTTTGAGATGGCATGTGTTGTGTTTATCTGACTGACATACACATTTTGGGATGATTCTGTTCTGGTTGCTGTGTAATTGCTAAGAGTGCATGGTTTGACTCTCCCTTGACAGTGATGTGTGTGTGTATTGTGGCAGAATATTGTGTACATTTGTTGTGTACTCACCAGGCTCTGGGATGTTTTCTAGTCCATAGACGCTCACTGGCGGAAGGATGGCCCGCACCTTCTCCTCCCAGGGCCTGAGGTATACTGGCTTGGCAGGAGGGCCACTGCCGGTGTATTGGCTCAGGAGGTAGTCCTTCTTCAGCAGCTCCCGTACCCTCCTGCGCACGTCATACCACCTGTTCTGGATGTCAGTCTTTGTGCGCAGACATGGTGATTGTGCGTTCACCCTGTTGATGATCCTCTCCCACATCTTTGTTTTCTGGGAGATGGGTGTCTGTTGGACCAGTGCGCCAAACAGCTGTGGCTCTACCCTGAGGATCTCGTCTACCAGGACTTCCAATTCACAATCTAGGAACTTGTGATTCTTCTTTGGGGGCATGGTGATGGGTGGTGATGGTGAGTAATGTGTGTGTTGGTGTGCAGGTGAAGGTGTGTGATTGTGTGTTTTGCTGGGTGTATGTGAGGTAGCTATTTGTTGGTGTGCTGATGGTGTGTGGCTTGTGTGAGGGATGAGCTGTGGGTGTGTGGTTGCTGTCTGTTGAGTGCTGGCAGGTGAATAGCATTTGCAAAGGATCATGGTTGGGATTTGTGTCCTTTATATGGGTGGAGTTGTGGGTGTGTCTTTGTTCTCTGTCCCCACCCCCCCAGTATTTATTGGCTTTGTAATTGCTTGTTTGGCCTTTTTTGTGTATTTTTCCTTAGTACTTTCTGTGCATGTTGGAAACGTTCTTGTGACCGAGTCGGACCCTGCAGTTGTCTCGTACGGTCTTCTCCGTTTCGTTCACGCTGTGTTTGTGATATTTTCTATGCTGCGTACGCGTCGGTCGCGGTGTTTTGTGTTACTTCGGCTCGCAGTTTTGTATGCGTGTCGGTCGTACGGCTTGTCCTCCGTACGGCTCGGTCGTGGTTTTCGCGCCTTGCATCGTACTTTGCGGTTTGGAGTTCGCGGGTACGTTTCGGTCAGATTTGTTCCGGGTGCGTGTCGGTCGGTTCGATTCGCGTGTTTTTCCGGCCGGATTGCTGTTTTCCGTGCGGCTCGGTCGTTCGGCTTGGGTTCCGTACGTGTCGGTCGGATTTTGCACGCTTTGCATCGTACTTGGCGTGTCGGGCGCCACAGGTACGTGTCGGTCGGAATTAATTCCGGCTCCGAGTCGGTCGGTGCTTTTTCCGGCCCGAATCGGAATTGACCCCAAAGTATTTCCATACCTTGACGAATGGCTGATAAAGGCACCATCCCATCAATCTGCCCAGAGGTCAACCAAGGCATGCTTACGCGTTTTCAGCAAACTAGGCCTTACGTTGAAACCCCAACAATCAGCCCTTCAGCCGTCCACACGGATAGTGTTAGAGGGGGCTACACTGGATACAGTGCAGAGCAAAGCATATCCAACTCCAGAAAGACGTACAAGATGATGTTCTCATGCATGCCTTTGGTACCGTTCTGTCACCTTCGGATGCGACAGTTGAAAGAGGAACTGGACAAGCAATGGATCCAAACACAAGGATCTTTCGACGATATAGTTTGTGTGGGAAACACCCTTTACAGCGTGGCCATTACCACACAATACCATTACGACGCATCCTTAACAGCACATAAGTCTTTACAACGCATGTCTTTACCATGCAAAATGTTACCACACATATACCTTTGCCACACATGCCTTTACAACACAAAGGTAAATATTTCCCAAGTAAATATAAAACTTTCTATAGATATAAATATATATATATGTATATATATATAACAGCACACCTCCCATTCCAAAAGGAAAATGAGCACACACACGAGGCTGCAAGTTAAAAGGCTTCTTTAATGCATCCAGCCTTACTCAGCCCAAGAAGTCAAGAGACGCGTTTCGGCTGTCACAGCAGCCTTTGTCAATCTAATTTGGCGCCATTTTGTTAAAACCATTAAATACTGACAAAATAATGAACATGAAAAAAACCCTATGTGATTCATGAACATCAACGAAATACTACCTTTAATGAAGAACAGCAATAATACCGTCCTGCAATAAATGTATATAGGGAATACATTAGTAATATTAGAAATTATGGAACAACAATAATAGTGATGGACTGACTGAATATTCGCACCCAAATAGTGTTGCTGTGCTGCTGCACTAAAAGAATAGTTCAAAAATTAAAGCCAGCCCACAGTCAATATTGGGTGTTTTAAATGTAGACCAAAATATACAAAATCAATGAATGTCAGGCTTTAAAAAAACAGCATGAGCCGACCTACACTGCTCGCGCTATTAAAAGTATATAGGAGGGGTATAAGTTTTTTTTTTAGGGTTTAGGGTGGCTAAAGGTATTTGGGTGGCAAGGGTATTTATAGGGTTTAGGGTGGGTAAGGGTATTTGGGTGGCAAGGGTATTTATAGGGTGGGGAGGGGTATTTGGGTGGCAAGGGTATTTTTAGGGTTTAGGGTGGGTAGAGGTATTTGGGTGGAAAAGGAATTTTTAGGGTTTAGGGTTGTTAAGGGTATTTTGGTGGCATGGGTATTTTTAGGATTTAGACTGGATAAGGGTATTCGGGTGGCAATGGTATTTTTAGGGTTTAAGGTGGGTAGGGGTATTTGGGTGGCAAGGGTATTTTTAGGGTTTAGGGTAGATAAGGGTATTTAGGTGGCAAGGGCATTTTTAGGGTGGGTAGGGATATTTGGGGGCAAGGATATTTTTAGGGTTTAGGGTGGGAAGGGGTATTTGGGTGGCAAGAGTATTTTAAGGGTTTAGGGTGGGTAGAGGTATTTGGGTGACAAGGGTATTTTTAGGGTTTAGGGTGGGTAGGGCTATTTGGGGGGCAAGGATATTTTTAGGATTTAGGGTGGGTTAGGGGTATTTGGGTGGCAAGAGTATTTTTAGGGTTTAGGGTGGTAGAGGTATTTGGGTGACAAGGATATTTTTAGGGTGGTAGAGGTATTTGGGTGACAATGGTAATCTTGGGGTTTAGGGGTTGGGGTCGATAAGGTTATATATATATATATATATATATATATATTTATATATTTATATATATATATATATATTCACTGAAAAATCAAGGGTACGTACAGGGATGTTATAGTTAGGCTCACATTTCACTCATACAAAACCAGAGAAATTCAGCAGTTATAGTTGCCTGAGCTAAATATAACTTATGCCCCCGCAGTGCACTGCTTATGACCTCACATATTACATCACTCATGACATGTTCAGTGACATCACTGATGACATCTCAAATGTCTTGCAGAACAAGATTCACCGTGGAACTTTTTTGGAAAATTTCATGAAGATTCATCAAACGACGCCAAAGATATAGGCAAGTCAAAAAACACCTTTCCTATGGAAGCATGGTCCTAACTATAAACTACCTACTAGCAACCGCCAGTAGGTAGGTATTTATATATATATATATATATATATATATATATATATATATACAAATATATTTTATATATATATAGTTAGATACACACACATACATATATGTATGCATGTGTATATAAATATGTGTATATATACCTATATATATGCTTTATACTTACTGCGAAATACACACATTTGCATCGTAAAGGCATGCGAAGTAAAGGTATATGCATTGTAAACTTTTGCGTGATATAGACATTCGTTGTAAAGACTTATGCATTGTTAAGCCCGCGTTGTAAAGGCATGCATAGTAATGGCATGCGTGGTTTCGTCATACAACCAGTTTGTGTCACCCCTTGAATGCGTACTGCTCTTTCCTGGTGGATTTGAGAGCTGAATCTCTCCACAGGCCTATCATTCATACCCCAAGTTTCCTGGTTGTTCATCCCAACAGACGTGTCCTTAGAGGGTTTTGGAGCTCATCTTCAAGATTTCAAAGTCAGCTGCAAATCAGAACCATCTCAGGGGGCACAAGATCCCAAGCGCTCTCCCAAGAAGTGCAAAGGATTAGGGAGTCGTCGATCAGTCACCAGATAAATCTGAAAGCGGAACATGTGCCGGGAAAGCAAAATGTCATAGCAAACACGCTGAGCAGAATGAGAAGTACCTGTCATGAATGGGAGATCAATCAGGAAGTCCTAAAGGAAATTTTCCACCAACGGGGCAAGCCAAATCTGGACCTGTTTGCAACCTCCCAGAATCGAAAATGCTTATTCTACGCAAGAGGGCCTCCACAACCAGGGTCCTGGGGAATGCGTTTTCGATCGCATGGTCAGGAATCTTTGCATACGCTTTTCCTCCAACTCCTCTCCTTGGAAAGATTCTCAGGAAAATGAAGGCGGAGCCCTGCAGGATAATTCTTATAGCTCCGACATGGCCATGACAATTTCGGTTCACAGAGCTACTTCTCCTATCAGAGAAACAGCACATCCAGCTGCAACCATTTCTTTCTCTACTGACAGTGAACCAAGGCCAAGTACTTCATCTGGATCCTGAATTCAATGAATTTACACATCTGAATATCCCAGAAGAATGCAGGGATATTGTAGCCAGAGCTAGAGCAAATACTACGAACAAGACTTAAAGTCTTAAATGGAAACGGTTTTGCATCTGGTGTCAACTGTCAAGCATGCACCCAATGTCATCTGCACCAGAAGAAATTCTTCCTTACTTGCTGCATCTGGCACAGTCAGGTCTCGCTCATGCCTCCATTAAGGTTCACTTAGCGGGCCGTCTCTCGCTTCAGAAGATCATTGACATTACCATTGTTATGGTCTAGCAGGCTCAAACAATTTCTCAAAGGTCTGTTTAGAATTTACCTGCCATTGAGACGTCCTCCCCCGCTCTGGCAACTAAATACTTTGCTTTCAAAATTAATGAAAAGCCCATTTAAGCCTATGCACAAAGCAGACATTACGTTTCTTTCTTGGAAAGTGGCACTCCTGCTGGCACTGACATCAGCAAGACGAGCAGGTGAAATGCAGGCATTCACCATTCAAGAACCCTTTTTGCAATTCAGGAAAAATACAGTGATTCTGCGAACAAATCCGAAATTCATTCCAAAGGTTCCATCAGACTTCCATTTAAATGAACCGATAGTTCTAAAGATATTCTTTCCAGACTCAAAGAATGTAGCAGAAATTACATTACATTCTTTGGATGTCAACAGATGTTTGAAGTTTTACCTGGACAAGACAAAACAAGTCCGCAAATCCAGTCAATTGTTAGTGGCATACAGTGCTTCTAGGAAAGGTTATCCGCTCTCTAAACAAAGCATAGCAAGATGGATAACTAACGCCATACAATTTTGTCATCAAAAACTTGGCACACAGGTTAAAGTGCGAGCTCATTATATTAGAACTATATGGACTTCGACAGCATTGTTTGCTGGTGGACTATCCAAGATACCTTGAGAGCAGCGAACTGGAAGAATAGACACACCTTTATGCATCACTACTGCTTGGATTCCACAGTCCACAGCCATGCGGCAGTGGGCCAGGTAGTGTTACGTCATCTTTTCCAGTAAAGGTGAGCCATCATGGTAAGTTATATCTCGTCATCCACTAATGTATTGTGCACATTTCACATTGCATATATATGTATATAAAGATATACATACAGACATATTCTAATTTTATATATGATTTGCTATTTAACTGCTATTTCATCTGATTCAAGCATGTGAACCTATGAAAGATCCAATACAGGAGAAGAAAATATGTTTCGTACCTGTAACTGTAGTTCTCCAGTACTGGTATCTTTCATGTGTGGCAAGTGGGGCACATGGCCTTCTGGAAGGTTCTTGAACCCTGGAGAAAAACACGTGTTAGTACACTCGCTTTGACCTTACAGGAAGGGCAGGTGCAACGTGAACATCAGAACCAACAACAGGAAACAAATGTGTTGTTCTTGCTCGAATGTGCTTGATGGAAAACAACACAAGGCCCTAGTAACAGCGAATGCAAGGCATTATTTTGGCTCACGGAATATTGGGAAAAGCTTGACAAGACTCAAGGGGAAAACATACCAAGGCCCTTGTAATAACGGGTGCAAGATGCTCTACAGGTTCACAGGTCTTTGGGTGGGGGACACTAGTAGGGAATCAAGTGTACAGGGAATCACAGGGTTTGGGGAGGATGCGTGCAGAGATGCAAACGCAATGGAATATCAAGGGTTCATGGGGAAACATCAGTCATGAGGATGCTGGGGAGCATCAGACATGAGGGTGCTGGAGGAACATCGTCATGAGGATGCTGGGGGATCATCAGACATGAGGGTGTTGGGGTAACATAGGTCATGAGGATGAAGGGAAACATCAGTCATGATATCATAGCGTGCATAGGGCGCCATAGGGGTAAAGCAACATTAGCCCTGCGCGCTAGATCACTATGCAGAGGACGCAAGAGGAGGTTGTGACATCAGTGATGTCATCGAGCATGTCATGAGTGATGCAATATGTGAGGTTGTAAGCAGTGCATGGCAAGAGCGTGAGTTATAGTTACTTGAAATTACTACGATTTGTGAATCTGAATATTTTTTTTCAATTTAAAATGTTGTTTAAACTGACATTTTCAGGTAACTATAACGTCACTTTAACCTCTCTTTTTCAGGGCATTTCTGAGGTTCTTTTAATGCAAACTAACATATTATTACCATACCTAACTATAAAAACACTTTTACCTTTGTTTGTTTCAATGAATTTCTAGGATTTTTTTTAACATAAAGTAAATTTTCATCATCTGATAGAGACTTCAAGCCGCAGATTCCGTACCTTTGAATTTCCCAGTCATCAGACTGGATCTGGAGGATTTTTTGAGCAGTACCTCTGTGCGCCAGTAGATGGCGTTGATCGGCTCCACGTCTGCCATCAGTGTTGTCCGTGCCGGAGTAGCGTTGCGGTACTTATATAATCGCTACCCAAGTGGTCTTACGTCAGTTCTTTTCTTTCCACACCAGCCAGCGCTGATTCAGAGAAAAGCTACTGTCGTTTTTTGACAGGATTTTTGTGACTTTTTGTCGACTGTTTTTTGAGGGTTCCTCCTGGTGTGTCGAAGATGTTATCACGTAGGACAGGTTTTAAGCCCTGCGGAGCCCGTCACCGGGCGATGTCGGAGAAGGATCCGCACTTTGTCTGTGTGTTGTGCCTGGAGCACGACTACAACACCAAGTTGTGCTCCGGTTGCTGGGCCATGGCGCCGAAGGCTTTGAGGGAGTAGTCCCTGAGGCTGCTAGCGGGCCCGGCACGCAACTCCGTGGAAGTCAAGGTCCCAGTCGAGAGGAAGGTCCCTGGATCGTTCACGAAGTCCGAAGCCCTCTTCGTCTCATTTGAGATCGTCGGGACATTTAGGTAAAAGGCACAAGAAAAAGAGTAAGAAGTCAAAGCGCACTTCGACTTCTCCTCGTCTGTCGGACAACGTGACGAAGGAGCATCTAGGGCCTGGTTCTTCAGAGCCTGTGTCTCCTACCTCCAGGCTACGGGAGACCTCCTGCATTCACTGGGGTTCACTATCAATGTGCTGAAGTCACACCTGACTGCCTCGCAGATGCTCCCTTTCATCTGAGCTGTTCTGGACACAGTGCCGTTTTTTGTTTATCCTCCCAAGCGGCGAGTCCAGGATATTCAGGCTATGATACTGATGTTTCAGCCTCTATCCTGGATTTCAGTGAGACTGACTCTGAGACTGCTGGGCCTCATTGCCTCCTGCAGCCTGCTGGTCATACATGCCAGATGGCATATGTGGGCTCTGCAGTGAGACCTCAAGTTTCAGTGGGTGCAGCATCAGGGGAATCTCTCCAACCTAGTCCAGATCTCGAAGGGGACTGTGGAGGATTTGCAGTGGAGGCTAACAAACTGTGTTTGGGTCAGAGGCAGACCCCTCTCCCTTCCACAACCAGATCTCACAGTAGTGACAGATGCACCACCCCTGGGATGGGGCGGCCATCTGGGAGAGGTAGAGATCAGAGCACTCTGGTCTCCGGCGGAATACGGACTCCACATCAACCTGTTGGAGCTCCAAGCAATCTGATTGGCATTGAAAGCCATTCTAACCTCCATCAAGGAAAGGCTGGTAGAAGTTTTCACAGACAACACTACTGCCATATGATACTGCAACAAATAGGGCGGGATGGGGTCGTGGATACTTTGTCAAGAGGCCCTGTGTCTCTCGACATGGCTGAAACAGGAGGGCATTTCCCTTGTGGTTCAACATCTGGCAGATTCCCTGAACGGCAGGGCGGACGAACTCAGCCGTCAATGCCTAGCAGATCACGAATGGCATCTCCAACCGGAGGTAGTGCAAGGTCTCTTTCAGCAGTGGGGAGAGCCTTGGTGAGATCTGTTTGCCTCTGCAGAGAACTCACAATGTCAGCAGTTTTGCGTGCTGTAGTTTCCCTCGCTCGGAGACGCTTTTTCGTCTTGAGTGAAGCTCAGGCCTCTTTTAAGCCTTTCCGCCCACACCACTTCTGCCCAGAGTTCTCAAGATCAGAAACGACCAAGACCAAGTCATCCTTATGACTTTGGACAGGGTATGGAGAGTCCGGTATCCCAAACTACTGAGCACGGCCATCAATCCTCAGATCAGGCTGCCCCTTTCAAAAGATCTTCTGTCACAGCAGCAGGGGAGGGTACTCCACCCGAACCTGTCAACTCTCTGCCTTCTTGCGTGGAGATTGAGCGGTGGCAGTTGATAGCTTTCTACCTTTCTCCTGAAGTTTGCAATGTTATTCTGGCAGCCAGGCGTCCCTCCACCAAGACGCTATACGCCTACTGTTGGAAGCAGTTCGTAAAATATTGTACAGAAAAATCCATTCACCCACTTTCTGCCTCCTCTTCTGATATTTTGCTTTTTATTCTTACCCTTGCCCAGCAGGGCTATGCTTTGGGCATTTTGAATGGTTATCTTTCTGCTCTGCCTGCCTTCTTGTGGCTTCCTGACCAACCCTCCTTATTTAAGTCCCCTACTGTAAATATATTTTTGAAGGGCCCACTCGAGTCTGCCCCACTCCAATCTAATCCACTCCATTCTAATCTACCCCACTCTACCCCACTCCACTCTACCCAGCTCCACTCTATCCCACTCCACCCCAGGTTACCATACTCCAATCAACCCCACCCCACTCTACCCCACTCTCATCTACCCCCAAACGTCAATCTAACCCAAACTACCCCACTGCACTCTAATCTACACCTCTCCCCTCCCCTCCAATCTCCCCCACTCCACTATACCCCACTCCAATCTCCACTCCAATCTACCCGACTCCACTCCATTCAAATCTACCCCTCTAAACTCCAATCTACCCAACTCCACTCCAGTCTACCACACCCCATTCCAGTCCAATCTATCCCACACCACTCCAATCTACCTCACTCCAGTCTACTACAATCTGTCTATCCCACTCAAGTCTACCACAATCTACCCCTCTTTACCCAATCTACCCCACTACAATCCACTGCAATCGACCACTCTCCAATCTACTCCACTCAAATCTACCCCATTCAACTCCAATCTTCCCCACTCTGCTCCAATGTACCCCACTCCATTGTACCCCAATCTGCCCCACTCCACTGTACCCTAGTCTACCACACTTCCCTCCAATATACCCCCACTGAACCCCAATCTACCCCACTCCACTGAAGTCTACCCCAATCCAATCTACCCCACTAAAATGTCCACTCCAATACACACCAATCTACTCCACTCCAGTCTACCCCACTACCCTACCCCCAATCTACCTCACTCCAGTCTACCCCACTCCAATCCAGTCTACCCTAATCAAATGCATTCTACCTCACTCCACTACAATCTACTCCATTCACACCATTCTACCACAGTCTACCCCAGTGTACCACAATACACCCCACCTCACTTGTATCTACCCCACCCTACCCCACTCCAATGTACCCCACCCTGCTCACCCCACGACACTCCTAACCACACAAGTTTATCCCACTCCACTCCAGTCTACCCCGATCTATCTCACTCCACTCCAGTCTACCTCACCCCACTACAATCTACCTCACTCCACTACAATCTACCCCACCATACCCCAATCTCCCCACTCTACCACAGTCTACCCCAATCTACACCAATGCACCCCACTCCACTGCACTCTAATCTGCCCCACTCTACTCCAGTCTACCCCACTTCAGCCCACTCCAATCTACCCAAATCTAATCTACCCCACTCCACTCCATTCTACCCCACAACACTCCAGTCTTCCTAATTCCACTCCAATGTACCCCACCCTCTCCTCTCCAATCTACCCTACTCCACTCCAATCTACCCACCCTTTCCACTCCAATCTACCCCACTCCAGTCTAATCTACCCCACTCCACTCCAATTTACCACACTCCACTCCATCTCAATCTACCCCACTCCAACCAAATTTACCCCACTCCAATCTACCCTAATCTATTCCACTCCAGTCTACCCAAGTCTACCCCCTCCTCCCTGAATTACCCCATCCCATTCTATCCCACTCCAATTTACCCCACTCCACCACAATCTATCCCACTATACCCCACTCAACTCCAGTCTACCCAACTCCACTCAATCTACCCCACTCCACTGCAATCTACTTCACGCTGCACCAGTCTGCCCCACTACCATCTATTCAATCTACCCCCTCCACTCCTCCCTACTCCAGTTTGCTCCAATCTACCCCACTCCAATCTGCCCCACTCCAAAGTAGCCCAGTCTACCCCACCCCATTCCAGTCCAATCTATCCCACACCACTCCAATCTACCTCACTCCAGTCTACTACAATCTGTCTATCCCACTCAAGTCTACCACAATCTACCCCTCTTTACCCAATCTACCCCACTACAATCCACTGCAATCGACCACTCTCCAATCTACTCCACTCAAATCTACCCCATTCAACTCCAATCTTCCCCACTCTGCTCCAATGTACCCCACTCCATTGTACCCCAATCTGCCCACTCCACTGTACCCTAGTCTACCACACTTCACTCCAATATACCCCACTGAACCCCAATCTACCCCACTCCACTGAAGTCTACCCCACTAAAATGTCCACCCCAATACACACCAATCTACTCCACTCCAGTCTACCCCACTACCCTACCCCCAATCTACCTCACTCCAGTCTACCCCATTCCAATCCAGTCTACCCTACTCAAATGCATTCTACCTCACTCCACTACAATCTACTCCATTCACACCATTCTACCACAGTCTACCCCAGTGTACCACAATGCACCCCACCTCACTTGTATCTACCCCACTCCAATGTACCCCACCCTGCTCACCCCACTACACTCCTAACCACACAAGTTTATCCCACTCCACTCCAGTCTACCCGGATTTATCTCACTCCACTCCAGTCTACCTCACTCCACTACAATCTACCTCACTCCACTACAATCTACCTCACTCCACTACAATCTACCCCACTATACCCCAATCTACACCAATGCACCCCACTCCACTGCACTCTAATCTGCCCC
The DNA here is from genome assembly GCA_963921515.1 of Calotriton arnoldi. Classification (NCBI taxonomy): domain Eukaryota; kingdom Metazoa; phylum Chordata; class Amphibia; order Caudata; family Salamandridae; genus Calotriton; species Calotriton arnoldi. The sequence goes on from CAWUFW010016004.1 coordinate 21,476, forward strand.
ACTCTACTCCAGTCTACCCCACTTCAGCCCACTCCAATCTACCCAAATCTAATCTACCCCACTCCATTCTACCCCACGACACTCCAGTCTTCCTAATTCCACTCCAATGTACCCCAGCCCCTCCTCTCCAATCTACCCTACTCCACTCCAATCTACCCACCCTCTCCACTCCAATCTACCCCACTCCAGTCTAATCTACCCCACTCCACTCCAATCTACCCCACTCCACTCCAATCTACCCCAATCCAACCAAATTTACCCCACTCCAATCTACCCCAATCTATTCCACTCCAGTCTACACCATTCCACTCCAGTCTACCCAAGTCTACCCCCTCCTCCCTGAATTACCCCACTCCATTCTATCCCACTCCAATTTACCCCACTCCACCCCACCTCAATCTATCCCACTATACCCCACTCAACTCCAGTCTACCCAACTCCACTCAATCTACCCCACTCCACTCAATCTACTTCACGCTGCACCAGTCTGCCCCACTACCATCTATTCAATCTACCCCTTCCACTCCTCCCTACTCCAGTTTGCTCCAATCTAACCCACTCCAATCTGCCCCACTCCAAAGTAGCCCAATCTACCCCACTCCACCCCACGCCACTTCACCCCACCCCATTCCACCACTCCTCGCCACTAACTTTTAACCATGCTGAACAGTAGCCAAACTGGTGTACAGCAAGGTTAAAACACGTTGCCAAAGCCAATAGCTCTTGCATAGGTGAGACCTATTGGCTTTGCCAATGCTTGTTTTGGTATTTTTTTACATGCAATCTATACAAGTGTATGTTTATGGTATATGTCGCTGCACTCCAAGTCATTCCACAACACAGGTGCTCCACTCCCTAGGTTGACCTTTCTAAAAAAAACAAAAATCACAAGAACATTAAAAAATATGGGCGAGGCACTCTGTAAATAGTAACACAGCACCCAAATTGTTCAAGATGAAGTCAGATATCTCATATATGAAGTTCCAGGCAATTAGTCATTACTCCCAATAAACAAGGACTCATGCTTAGTCACAGTGATATTTTTTATTCCCGTCTTGTAATTTAGATGTGAAAAACAAACACAACCAACACGTTTCGTCCCAAAGACAGTGGGACTTCTTCAGGGCTGATGAAAAACACATAAAAGGCAGTAAGCAGAAGTTAACATTTCTTATAGTATAACCATATATTAAAACACATAACAAAAAGTATCCTAAAAACATAGTTACCTATTCAGTGTACCAATTCGTAAATCACAGATAATCTATTTTAGGGCACATAACCACAATTGGGTTAGTTCCTACTTAGAAATGAGGTACGTGACATATGCACATTTGTAAAAGCCTGATTATCCAATACAAAATTTACAATTAGTTCACATAGGCACCCTTCTCTATAACATTTAAGCAATGTACATTTCTTTATCACATCCACTCTCTTAATTAATCTGAGTATAAAATCACCATATATGGGTGTAATACTTGTTTTTTATCCTTAGCATGGCATGAGAAAGTAACCAATCAGTTTTGAATAGTTTCTTGAATTGACATATACAGAAAATTGTTTTTTTTTACAGTAAAACAAACATCATTTATCTTTATGGGGTTCAAAGCCTATATTTAGTTTAGCGAGAAATCGTCATGTGTTCTGCAGTCCGTATCAGTGCTACCACAGCAATTATATTTGCCCTAACTAATCTGACCGACACTAATCAATTTAAATAGAAAGAAATATATATCTTACCACATTATTATAATCCATAAAAAAAATCTAAATTGATTAGCTGTCATTCTCTACCTCAGTTAACTTCGAGAATCCCTACAATTTCTTTTTTTTTTTTTACTTTTTGTAAAAACTTTTTTGAATATACAAGTGTATGTGTCTCCAGTCCCTCCCTCCTCCCACCGCCCGTACTCTTCCCCCATGTCCTGCCCACTCTTCATTGTGTTGCGGTTCCTTTTCTCCTCCCCCCTCTGGACACCTCCTGTGTGTTGCTTGCACCTGCACCCCTCCGCACTCTGTTTGCTGCTCCCCTCCTTCTTCCTCCCCCTCACCTCCCCTGTGTAGCTTGCCCCCGCCCTCTTCGCCATGTCCATTGTGTTCCCCCCTCCAACTCTCACGCCCCTCCCCCCCAAAATAAAAATATTAAACAAAGTCAAATATCTCTTGCGGATGCGAGTGCTAGTTGGCTTTGTTGAATGTTTTAAGACATATTGCACAGCAACCGCGGGCTGCTGTGCAGAAACAAAAGTGCTATGAACGGGTCCTTTTTTTTAAGACATGTTGTACAGCAGCCCGTATTGCTCTGCAACATGTCTAAAAAGATACATTGACAAAGCCAGTAGATCTGGCATGTCGAACCTATTGGCTTTGCCAATGCTTGTTGATATTACACTTTTGGGAAGCAAATTGTGGCGCCTGCATGAGATGAAATGCTGAAGCAAACAAGGATTGCAGGTAAGTAACTTGTAATTAGTTTGATTATTTGGGGAGGAGGCTGCATTAGCTCTTCAGGCAAAACATAACTCACCTGTCCCTGTCTTATGCCCTGCAGCAGGCCCCTGACCACAGGGAGGATGACGAAACCACAGAAAAAGAGGCATCTGGACGGCGTTAGCAGCAGGAGTGGAAACAAACCCGGAAGCATTGATGGAGAAGATGTGAATCTGTCACCGCTGTACTACGGTGGCAACAAACTTTACAGAGATGTGAAGAGTCCTATTGTGTTTTGAGGAAAGTGACATCGGCGTATTGTTGAATTCGACAAGTGAGGCAGACTGGGTGATGTAAGAAGGTGAAGGCCGGTACCGGTCTAGGCCCTGCCTTATGGATATTAAAGAAGAATTAAGGCATGAATTTAAAGAAGCTAACAACTAAATAGAGCAGAAGTCCGCTTATTGCAGGACCATCTCCTGTTCTGGTTGTCATGCGAAGGACTGTGGTTTGTGCTATGATAAGGAGGTCAGATTAGCTAGTTCCTCAGAGGGCACTGTGACGTTTATTAGTTAGGTCAAAGGTGAGATGTCTGGCCAATGGCCGATTCTCGCTTCTGGTTGTTGATAAAGTTTGTGTGCTTGTTTTCAGGTATAATTCTGTTGTCCGTTACTGAGAATGGGGATAGCTGTTGGTATTGAATTAACTTAGTTGTTGGTTATTCTTGAGGGGTTTCTGATAGTACTTACTAATGCCTATGAGTCTAGTTTGTTGGTAAGAGTGGGTGAAGCATATCATTTTTGCTATGGACTGCGTTTGGCATTGATGAACTGTAGGAGTGATAACTATTGGAAAATCCTAAGCTACTCCTGGGACTATAGTTTTAGGTCTTGCTAAAGAGAAACCGTTAGTTATTGATAAAGTCTGTCTGTCAGTAGATTGAAATGAAAATTGGTTGTGCTTTTGGAAAGGGCCCTGGTAATGCCAATTAAATGAACCTCAAAATGATCAACAAGAATGGGGGTTAACAGTTATAGGTAAGGGTACAAATGTCCAGTACTTTGTTTGCAGTTATAGATAAAATGCAGAAATCCAGTAGCTTGTACTAGAGGTGGAGGGTCTTTGGGTTATGCTTAAGTTCTATGAATGTTAGATAGGAGCAAGGCCTTTTTACTTTGATTATTCATAAACGTGGCTACCACTTGTGTGTTCATGTGGATTACCACTGAGAAATAGCAGCCACATTTACTAGTGACCAGAGTTCAGTTATTAATAAAGTTTTTGTTATCTCTGAAAAATGTTTTGAAAACTAAAATGCATCAACTAAAAGTGCCAAATAATTTATACTCCAACATACCAGTGGATGTGAAGGTCTAGCCATGCACTGTGCAGTTTTCTGTAGCAGTGTGCATGCTTTGTACATGATCACCTGCATGGCTTTGTAGTCGTATTATAACTTGACACATGTTTGTCAAGTTACAGTAAATGTAGTCTCCTACGAGGTACACGTGTTACAGCAAACAAATGATGGACGGAATGCTGACAATGCAAACATTCTCCCCCAGTCAAAAGATCTGGGTTAAATCCATCGTTCTTTTGCCCACTACGCCACCCCAGTTTGGACCCAGCCATATGCAAATCAGTCTTGACCCAGTGCCCCATGGGAACAGTCCAGACCGAACTGCCAGGCCAGGTCCTCCTTGGACCGGAACAAGCATTCTGGGACCGGTTTCAGGGTATGTCACCCTTCTTCAGCCAGGCTAGCTTGAATCCAGTGGCGCTGTGAGCAAAGGACCCACGTCTGGGCATACCCATCCCACTTAGGGCGAAACGTGTTACAGCAAACAAATTATGGACGGAATGCTGACAATGCAAACATTCTCCCCCAGTCAAAAGATCTGGGTTAAATCCATCGGTCTTTTGCCCACTACGCCACCCCAGTTTGGACCCAGCCATATGCAAATCAGTCTTAACCCTGTGCCCCATGGGAACAGTCCAGACCGAACTGCCAGGCCAGGTCCTCCTTGGACCGGAAACAAGCATCCTGGGACCGGTTTCAGGGTATGTCACCCTTCTTCAGCCAGGCTAGCTTGAATCCAGTGGCGCAGTGAGCAAGGGACCCACGTCTGGGCATACCCATCCCACTTAGGGCGAAAAGTGTTACAGCAAACAAATGATGGACGGAATGCTGACAATGCAAACATTCTCCCCCAGTCAAAAGATCTGGGTTAAATCCATCGTTCTTTTGCCCACTACGCCACCCCAGTTTGGACCAGCCATATGCAAATCAGTCTTGACCCTGTGCCCCATGGGAACAGTCCAGACCGAACTGCCAGGCCAGGTCCTCCTTGGACCGGAAACAAGCATCCTGGGACCGGTTTCAGGGTATGTCACCCTTCTTCAGCCAGGCTAGCTTGAACCCAGTGGCGCAGTGAACAAGGGACCCACGTCTGGGCATACCCATCCCACTTAGGGCGAAAAGTGTTACAGCAAACAAATGATGGACGGAATGCTGACAATGCAAACATTCTCCCCCAGTCAAAAGATCTGGGTTAAATCCATCGTTCTTTTGCCCACTACGCCACCCCAGTTTAGACCCAGCCATATGCAAATCAGTCTTGACCCTGTGCCCCATGGGAACAGTCCAGACCGAACTGCCAGGCCAGGTCCTCCTTGAACCGGAAGCAAGCATCCTGGGACCGGTTTCAGGGTATGTCACCCTTCTTCAGCCAGGCTAGCTTGAATCCAGTGGCGCAGTGAGCAAGGGACCCACGTCTGGGCATACCCATCCCACTTAGGGCGAAAAGTGTTACAGCAAACAAATGATGGACGGAATGCTGACAATGCAAACATTCTCCCCCAGTCAAAAGATCTGGGTTAAATCCATCGTTCTTTTGCCCACTACGCCACCCCAGTTTGGACCAAGCCATATGCAAATCAGTCTTGACCCTGTGCCCCATGGGAACAGCCAGACCGAACTGCCAGGCCAGGTACTCCTTGGACCGGAAACAAGCATCCTGGGACCGGTTTCAGGGTATGTCACCCTTCTTCAGCCAGGCTAGCTTGAATCCAGTGGCGCCGTGAGCAAGGGACCCACGTCTGGGCATACCCATCCCACTTAGGGCGAAAAGTGTTACAGCAAACAAATGATGGACGGAATGCTGACAATGCAAACATTCTCCCCCAGTCAAAAGATCTGGGTTAAATCTATTGTTCTTTTGCCCACTACGCCACCCCAGTTTGGACCCAGCCATATGCAAATCAGTCTTGACCCTGTGCCCCATGAGAACAGTCCAGACCTAACCGAACCGGTATGCCCAGACGTGGGTCCCGGGCTCACTGTGCCACTGGAATCAAGCTATCCTGGCTGAAGAGGGGTGAAACCCCGAAACCGGTCCTAGGATGCTTGTTTCCGGTCCAGGGAGGACCTGGCTTGGCAGTTCGGTCTGGACTGTTCCCATGAGGCACAGGGTCAAGACTGATTTGCATATGGCCAGGTCTAAACTGGGATGGCATGGTGAGCAAAAGAATGATGGATTTAACCCAGATCTCTTGACTGGGGTGAATGTTTTGATTTGTTCTGCATTCCGTCCATCAATTGTGTGTCTTTTGCTTCCTCGCCCTAAGTGCGCCGGGTATGCCCAGACGTGGGTCCCGGGCTCACTGTGCCACTGGAATCAAGCTATTCTGGCTGAAGAGGGTGAAACCCCGAGACCGGTCCTAGGATGCTTGTTTCCGGGTCAGGAGGACCTGGCTTGGCAGTTCGGTCTGGACTGTTCCCATGAGGCACAGGGTCAAGACTGATTTGCATATGGCCAGGTCTAAACTGGGGTGGCATGGTGAGCAAAAGAATGATGGATTTAACCCAGATGTCTTGACTGGGCGTGAATGTTTTGCTTTGTTCTGCATTCCGTCCATCAATTGTGTGTCTTTTGCTTCCTACGAGGTACACAGCATGAGTAAATGGATACTAGTTATGAAACTGTGACACAATCCTCTATGATGCATGCCGGGCTACCAGACATGCTGTGCTGTCTGACTGTACAACCTGAAAGCATGCCATAGTGCGGAGGGATGTTCAAGATGAAGGTAACTCATTGGCCACTTTCCAAGCCACATAGCAAGAGGATGGAGACTCCAGGTCTCCATCCATGAAAGAGTCATTGCCTTGCCAAGCTGGGGCCCAAAGAAGACGTTACCTAACAGACCATACTATCATGTGGCGCTGTTCATCAACTAAATCTTCACAGAACTCACAACACAGTAGCCCTACACAGTCCATCGTGTCAAAGTAGCTAGCACCAGAGGGGGTGAAAACTATTCCAAGCAGGACTTTTATTCCTGAGGAAAGGATTGAAAAGATGGGCAATGACAAACCTCTGGAGGATGGTGTTCCAGTTCGAATTGTCATTATATAACGCGTGCTTTAATTGGGCCACCTCAGCTTATGTCTGGGATCTCAGAAATAATGTAATAACGAGGAATTTCATCTTTTAAAAGAGTAAAAGATATCATGCCCATACGGTTTTACTTTTCTAGGTTGCCAAAATAACTGCCACTCAATTTAAATAAGCATTATTATTTCTCCAAATCCAAATTTTTTAAAAGCGGAAGAAATGAAAGATAGAGTTGGGTAACTCAAAGCAAAGAAAATGGTCTCTACACCTTTAACGAAATAATTATTTTCCAAAGTCCATCAATGCAGTGAGATGTCAGTTATCTCCAGTTGTTTTTTTCAGCTCCCTAGGCAATGATCTCAGAACAAAATGCTATGCATTTCATCTTTTTCAGATAATTTTTTTTAGCAAAGACAGAATTCTTTGGTTTCACTTATCTTTTTAAGAGTTGTAACCTTTGAAACTGATTTTTGTATAAAGGTAATGTAATTCAAATTTTCTTTCTCTGCAAGATTTTTTCTTATCACACTTGATCACTTTGATTATAGCGCAGTCTAGGAAGGACAGATGTGCAGGCAGGCTGTATTGTGCATCTTCCTCAGACAGTTCTGTCAGAGTGAGAGGGCTCTCCTGTGTTTTCTCGTCCCCAGAGGGTTCGGTGGTAGAGGACAGGACCCTGGAATCTATTAGATTATATAAAAGGATCCTAACCCACTGATACCACCAGTGGCATGTTTCATCATCGGATGCTCACCCACTACACCTAATGTGAGTGGGTGGGCTCGATGCAATTTGTAAGTGGAGCACTTATTATTTCATGATCTCTGATTAAAATTGCATGAAGGTTTCTCTGATTACAGTAAGGTGATTCATTTATTGTCGATACCTTTGGCAAGGTTAAAAACAATTATGAGAGGATGTTTTTAGAGTATGTTATGACCCAAACATCAACAGTTGACAAGTTTAAGCCCTATCAACTGCCCAAAAGGGTCAATGGGCTTTCTTCAGGACCGAGTTCCCCTTAGATCCCTAGATTCTGATTCTCAGTGATGATTTACCACTCTGAGATATATTGTTAGGTTGTGACATTCGCACACACTAAAAAGCATGCATACAGGTGCAAACCATTCAACGGGAATAACCCAATTTTTATCTGGAACCAAATATAGCAAAAAGATTAGTTATCCTTCACAATATTAATGCATACACTCGTGCAATGTTACACGTTGTTCATATCTGTGAAATACAGTGTGCATGCATATTGTTATAGCTATTGGTGAGCACCCATCACTGCACCACATGTAGCAGTGGGAACACTCTTGTTTTATTCTAATAAGTGCAAAATGTGGGTACACATTAGCATGCAAGGAAGATAAGTAACTAGACCTACACTGCCCATGCCTATGTCATGGCTCCACATGGTCTTGGGAGTAGGCGGACTCTGTAGTCAAGCACTAGAGAGGAAAGTGTACACATTCATAAGTTATCTTCACGTAAATCTTGTCGAGATCAGAGAGCGATCGAATAAAACATAATGGAAAAGCCCCCTGAAGAGATATGCCCCCGAGATTTACTTCATCAAGAGTTCTCGCCCATCTGAATACATATTATTAGTAGGGCTCCCGGTTTTATGGTATTTATTTTTTTCAAATTTCCGTCTGTATTCATCCATATTTATTTTTGGGTCATTTTAGCTGTATTTATCCACATTTATTTTTGACGGAAGAAAAAAACGCTAAAGCTAGTATTTTTCCACATTTATTTAAATTGACATGCACACTTGCACTAGGTTGTTATAGCTGTTTTTTTTAAATTGGAGCCTCTGCTAAGTGCACTTTACATATTGGGAGCAAATTTCTTCCCTGTCCTCTAAGAAAAGATGCGTGAATTAGTGATTTTGATTAGGTCTCATTTGCGCAGCTGTCTTGCAAAATGTCAATGCATTACTACCTCTTTTACTCACATTTAATCAGCCATCACAGAGAGTGTCTGCTCGAAGAATATCAGATCATTCTTAGTGTGCACTAGAAGACGATGCATTGTAAATCACCAAAATATCTAAAGAATCCTGCATCTTCATCTGTACAGAATAGTGCTTTGATATGGACACTATGGAGAAAATGTAGAGCACAGATGGTGCAACAGTCATTTCTGTTCTTGTTTTTATTTTTATTTAAGTAGCACTTAAATAAACATTAAATAGAAAAATGAAGTCATGCTAACTGACTTGCTCACCTCTCACTCAGCCTCACTGCCCAACAGCGTGCATAGTCACTGAGAGATGCAGCCAGGCTTTATGCTAATAGTTGTTGGAGGCATTTCTGCCCCCGTGCCCTGCCACATCAACCTCCTTCACCCTCCCATACAACAAAAAAACAAAAGGTTGCTGGAGCTGCAGCCAATGTCCTGGGGTGGTTTCACACCTCTTAATGGACATCGGCTGCTTGCACTGCTCCAACAATTATCTTGCCTGAACTACCGCTGTGAGGGGTCCTGGAGTGTCTCTGCAGACACAGCGCTCCCTGTTCCCCCGTCTCTGGAGCAGATTCAGGGCAGCAGTTTCCAGTTTCTTTTGGCCGCCCCTGTGCACCTCTGACTCGGATTTTACAGAGGAACACAGAGGCAGGAGGAGCATTTGTTTTGTAAGTATTTTCCCGTTTTTATATATAAATACAGACAAAAACCAAAAAGTTTTCCGTCTGTATTTATATGTAAAAATCCGTTTAAACGGAAAACCGGGAGCCTTAATTATTAGACAATAAAGTGGTCCCTATGGAGTAGTGTAGCCCTTGACTACCACGGTAATGGTGTTATACTAGGGAAAGAAGAAAAACCTCTCCAATGAGTAAGTTTCAGTTATGCGTTTAGTACATTTATTTATGCACATCTCATTTGTGAATATATTGATCAATTCACACAGTATATTATGATAGTTATACAAGGTGCTCCTAAAGAGTGACAGCGCAGTGAGAGTGACATGGTGAATAAAAAGTGCATTTGTGCTATGTACAACATATATACATGTGGCTGATAGGGACAACAGAATGTTTTGAAGCCACCACCCGTGAAATGGGTGTTGATATCCATCATCAAGTTTCTTAAAAACACAGTCCACATATGTCATTTGTTGACGTTTCGACCTCTTAACACAGGTATTTAGAGCAGGGTCATCATCAGGATGAGAAATATCTATAACGGAGACACCAAAGGATTGGGGCAGAAATTCCCATAATCTAATAAATGTCAGACAATGTATCCTGGACCAACTTCAAAGTAGGTATTGGCATGCCCAGATTTATGGCAATGAGAGTCCCATATATGTAGAAGTGTCACACATTATTTCTAAGGACAACTTCAAAATTGGGTTTAGGTACACAGGAGAATCAAACCGGTAAGTCTTTGTCCCATGAAACTAGGGAGATGTATCACCCCCCTAATTGACGTGAACACCCCCATGTTGGTTAGTGTATGGTCGTGGAAATCTCGGTACAAAGTGTCCCAAATCAAGATTTATTATTTCAAAACAAGAATTCTTGTATAGAATTCTCCGGGACTCAACCCAAACATTGTCAGTGTATGTAGTGAATTACGTTTACATACAACCCCTAATTTGGGTTTTTATAGGAGATCCAATGTACTCCCCAGGGTTATCAATGTCTAGAGGCTTCTTTAAATGTTCATTGAACAACGTATCTATTATAGGTATACGGTTTCTCAATCGGACATTGAGGAACAATGATCTAATGGTCTCATGTGGTGGCGGGCACATGGTACCCTCAGCCTTTCTGGACACCCCGGGTTCTCTAAATAATCTGGTAAATGTATAAGATGTAAGTCTTATATTATGTTTCCCCAAGGAATTTCATCATTTAGACCTTGCTTGTGTGTAGAGAGTCTATATATCCATCTTTGTTTCTTTTCAAATAGGATTCTTTCAAGGTTTTTCTTGTTACCCTCCACCTGTTCAATCACTACCCACTTTAGGTCCTTCATTGTATGTTCTGTGGAGATGTAATGTCCTGCCATTTTTGTAGTGCCACGTTTGCAACGTATGTTACTCCTGTGCTTGCACATCCTCGTTTTTACTTTGCACGTTGCCATCCCAATATATTGGTACTCGCACGGAGAGGATATCATGTATATCACTTGTTTCGAGTTACAATTAGTGTCTTTTAATCTGCCATACAGTGGGTAAGCCTGGGTCTGTTGTCTTAGTAGATGTGAGATGGCAGATACGGCATTGTCCACATGGGTAGTGTCCTGTTACAGCAGGAAGTCTCCACTGTCTGTGTATGATGTTTTCTGTAATGTCTGTACTTTTGCGTCTAGTGTGGACTAAGGTGTCTCTTAAACTACTAGCCCTTTTGTGTGAGAACAAGGGGTAGTTCCATGCTCTGGGTCATGTAATGAGGATATGCCAATTCCTTTTAATGATCTTTCTCACCCTGTCTAATACTATGTTAAATTTTGTTACACAGACCAGGTCTGGTTCTTGTTTTGTTCTATTTGAGGTTTCCAAAAGGGCCTCCCTATTTCGGTTTCTGGCTCTTTTCTTGGATTTTTTTATTATCCTCTCCGGGCAGTCACGGGCCCTTAATTTGTTGGTCAGGACTTCTGCCTGTTTTTTTGTAATCTGAGACTCTGCTGCAGTTCCTCCTTAGGTGTAGGAATTGCCCATAAGGGAGATTCTCACTTAGAGGATGTGGATGAATACTGTCAAATTTTAGTCAACTGTTCTTGTCAGTTGGTTTGTGATATGTATCTGTCTTTAATGTTCCCTGTTCAGGGAATATTTTCACATCTAAGAAGGTTAAGGATTTGTTACTTGTATGTGTGAATCGTAGGTTGGTATCGCAACTGTTTAACCAAGTCATGAATTGGGTAAATGATTCTGTGTCGCCTGACCATATGATCAGGATATCATCTGTGTAGCATTTCCAAGTCTTTCTATGCTGTCTGTATGGATTGTTGTTATCTTCCCATGAGCCATAATTGAAAAAGGGAGCGTGGTACTTTAAAAAATAATAATAATAATAACAAGCATTGGCAATGACAATGAGTCTGGCTTATAAATGCAAGTGCCTTTTGTGTAATTGATGTATTTAAGCACTCAATAAGTCATCATACATGCACTCTGTCACTCGCGTTTGCATTCAAGCAACCATTCATCAATCCACTGACTCATTCTTGCATTCACCCTCCGACTCAACTGTAGTAAAATAAAACACACACAAACTCAACAACAAATGCTAGTTAATTAAAAGAATACAAGTAGAAAAAAAGAAAACATGCTGGTGTCTAAACATGCCAGGCATATGCTTGCAATAATAAAACTAAGCTAGAAGCAGTTGTCCATCTTGCAGATGTTTTTTAAATTGTCTGTCATTGTTTCAAAGTTCCACCATGCCCACCATATTTAGGACCGACATGGTGGCCATCTTGAAATGGCAAATAACAATGATACAATATGGACAACAGCATTCCATAATGGTCTCTTGCTTTAGAGAAAGTAGCCACATGGTATGTGGTGCACTGCAGATGAAATGAGCAGCAAGCAAGTACCTGTTAGCACTACTTGAAGACCTGTTGTATCCTCTTAAGAAATATTAAAATAAAAAGAGGGGAAGCAGAGGAATTAAAGGGCAAATGTGAAAAGAGAAAACTGAAAACTAAGGGACTGGCCACCCAGCCCTGGCACTGAAGTGTGCTGTTTTCAGGTGGATGTACACAAATGATCAGAAAATGCCGACATTCCCAGGGCCAGACTGCCAATGACTGATATTGACTGAACCTATAGTGCATGCAGTACACTGTCACGGATGGAAGCTGAGTGTAGATGGCACTCAGAAAGATCAGTGGCAGAACAGGCCTGAACCAAAGTCCCTCTAGATATCTATAAGCATATATATGTATATTTATGGACGTATGCATTATTTAATGATTTTTCATTTCAAAGTTTTGGCAGAGAGAGCAGATGAGACACTAGCAAGAATTATTAAAGTGCAAATCTTTACACCTAGGGTTTGTCAGAGCCAGTAACCCACACCAAAATCCTTCCCTACAAAGGTAATCTGTGGCATTTCATGCAATAAACTCCTTATCTGTAGCCTTTAATACAGAGAAATAACAGCACACCTATTGTCTTTAACATATACTTTTCACAGTCAGTATGTCAAGCGTACAGTTTTTATGGTAACTTTTAATTCTTCAGTATTGTATCTTTCATAGATTCACATGCTTGAATCTTTCTGCGTTGTTGAAGTGGGAGTCCCACAGTACAGTTAGAAAGCAGTATATAATGATACATATAGCCTATAATGGCTAGAAAACATTCACTTCAATAACTTATCCACATCATTTATTAAGAACCAAACTTCAGCCAATCAGGCGACAGCACCCTCTAGAACACTCCTAACAGATGCTTCACTCCCTCAGATTTTCTACCGCACGTCGTGTGATGGGAGTCTCCCTGAGCTCTGCTCAGTTTGTTACTAATTTATTTCATAAATAATAACTTTTCATCAGAAAGAACATTCATCCTACACCTGCCGAGATCTGACTACTCAAGATGTCAGAATCAACGAAGAAAGGACTTTTCAGACGTTGTGGAACATGTGGGAAGAAGAGGCTACACTCAAAATACTTACAGAAGGAGCGTATTTACTGATTCCATCCTTCACAAAAGGTAAAGGACTGCAAAATATGTTGTACCTTTTCTTCTAAGACACTGAAAGATAGAGAGGGGAGACTTCTTGTTTGGCTCCAAAAACTAAAATCTAAACAGGCTCCTCTTTCTGAGGAGGACAGTGAGGATTTCTCAACAACAGAGATATGTTCCCAAAAAAGAGACAGATCACATGAACTAGTAGCTTCAGGGTCACCAAAGAAGGCACTGAAAAAGACACATCATGGGTCGCCAGGAGAGCTTAGTACATCAGAAGAACGCTCTCATAAACAGAAAAAGGAAAAAGTCTCATCAGAAAAGATACGATCTGAGCCTACCACTCCTTCACCTAGTCTGGCATTACATTTGAAGAAGTCGTCCACAGTGCCGTCGACGGACAAATCTGTCACAGTGACTAGCAAGTCACATTTAAAATTGTCGTCGACCACAGCATTGTTGTTGACATCAACGACCACATCGCCTTCATCTCCAACGGCGTCGACATTTACATGGACGATATCATTGACGCCTGCAACATCGATGACGGCACCGTTGACAATGGCACCGTCGATGAAGACACCATCGACGACAACACATTTGATGAAGAAACCATCACCGATGGTAAAGATTGGAGTTGGATCGTTGACGACATCGTCGATGACACCGTGGATGAGGGGAAAAACGCATTCTGCCATCTTAAAGCCTGAACACACCTTCCCAAGTAAAGTGTCTCTTCTCCCACCAACGCACTTACTGGATGAGGAAGAGTCGGAGGACGGAGGGCCTTTTGCAACAGCACATAGCCCTTCTAAATTAAATGTTAAATATCAGGAGGAAGATGAAAAGGAATACTATGAGGAAGAATAGTATTCCTCAGGACCACAACAATATGTTGTTTTCCCAAAGGATCATTAAGCAGTTTATTAAAGGGCTCTTCAGATCATTTCCACCTCTTCTACAACCTCCAGTTCCCTTGGAACTTAATATAGTGGTTGGCCAGTTGATGTTACCTCCTTTTGAGCCTATACATAGAGTAGACTTAACATTTGTCACATGAAAAACAGCACTACTCCTGGCTCTGACATCCACTAGGAGAGAGGGAGAGATCAGGCATTCACCATAAGAGAAACTTTTTCTCCATTTCACGAAGGACAAGGTAATACTCAGAACCAATCCTAAATTCATTCCAAAGGTTCCTACTGTCTTTCATTTAAATGAGCCTGTTATTCTTAGATCCTTCTTACCAAATCTATCTTCAACAGCAGAAAGATCATTACATTCTCTAGACTTGCATAGATGTTTCAAATAAATTCTGTATAGACAAAACAAAAGACATACGTACATCAGACCAGCTTTTGTGTCATTTGGTCAACCACGAAAAGGTCAAGCCTGTCCAAAGAGGGGATAGCATGTTGGTTCTCAGCCTGTATTGCTTTCTGTCATGCCAAAGTCAAGCATCCTCTACAGGGTAGGGTGAGGGCACGTTCCATCATGGGCATGGCTTCAACTGCAGCACTCTGTGCTGGGGTGTCTTTGAAAGACATCTGCCGTGCAGCCACATGAAGGAACAGGCATATGTTCACGAAGCATCACTGCCTAGACGTGGACGTAGAAGCTGATGCAGCAGTGGGACAGGCAGTACTGAGAAACCTGTTTCATTAACAGTGAGCCTGCTTCCCACTTTGTTGTATTTTATGAGGTGTACTGCTTGCTATTCTGATTCAAGCATGTGAATATATAAAAGATTCAATGCTGGAGAAGAAATTAGTTACTGACCTGTAACACCAGTTCTCTCCCAGGGGATCTCCATTGATAATCATAAGCACTGAATAGTCCCGCCCACATGCAGGTTTCCCGGAGCAGTTATTTCAAAGACACATCTACTTCGCCTTACTTCGGAAAGGCCAGGAAACATATGTGACAGACATTTTGAAATGCTAAACTTTTGCAGCCTTAAAAACAGGCTATACTGCCAATGTTTATGGAATTACTTTAAAATGTATTAGGAAAAAGGGTCATACCCTTACAAATCACTTAAACAAGAATGAAAAGTGATCTTTCAAAAACATCCTTCACAAACGCTTTTTACTTCTTTTTAAAGTAAGCTAAGGAATAATAGATAGCAATGTAGCCTTTATAGGCTGCAGCATTTAAACAGTGTAAATCTGGCACTGTAGCATTAAGGGCCTTCTGGCCTCCAGTGTCCCATAATGGTGTGTAGGTGACAGTTCATTCAGTTCTTTTTTCCAGCTCCTGCTCACAGGATCTTGGAGCAGAGCTCTGCCTTTTTAAACAGTTTTTTCGAAAAAATCTCAATCTCAGCTTTTCTCAACTGATTCACTCGATGTCCTTTAGGGCGTAGAGCATTTTCAGATAATTTCCTGGCAGGAAATGTATCTAATTTTTCGCAAAATGGATTCTCTTTTTGCGAACTGCTTAGACTGCGGCAGAATAATGGCAAGAACAGACCGGGACAGGATCTGTACATTATGTTTGCCAGACCCTCATGACCCCAAGACGTGTCGCCACTGCAAGACCCTTTCCCGGCGCATTTTGAGGGATATAGAAGATTCGCCTCCATGGCCAGTTTCTCCAGTCTCCCCACCACCGCAACCTACTGAGCCAGTGACACATACACCTAGGAGCCCTAGATCTTGCACCCATCACTCCAGACTCACTCCTATAGGTCTAGGTCAAGGTCGAGATCACATCTTCGACATTGTTCAAGATCTTGCCGGTGCTCTCATTCGAGGTGGAGAAGATACTCTACATCTAGAGATCAAGATCCTCCCAATATCACCATACATCAGCTTCAAGATTGTATTCACCTACTTTAATGGATTCTCCTCCACCAAGAATATCACCAATAGATGATATTAACAACTTCCAGGAAGTTCTTTTTAGGGGAGCTAACAAATTGAATATAGATTTGCTGACTACTACAACATCCACGTCGGTAATCTTTGAGACACTTCATTAAAGGTCCGCATCTAGACCACTTCTCCCTTTGGTTCCAGGACTTCTAGAACTAGCTTTTCCTGACTGTGGCTTCTGTAAAGGCTGCTCCATCACACCTCCAAAAGAAATACAGACCACCGGACAAAGATCCGTCCTTTCTTCGCACAGATCTTATTCCAGACTCAGCCATTGTTTCAGTAGCTCGGAAACTTTATCCCACAGTGCCATCTTATACAGTACCTCTGGATAAGGAAAATAAGTGGGCAGAAAGGTCTGCGTACCCCCCTGCAGTTTCCATAAAAGCTGCTGGTGCTCTCCTAGGACGCTATGACAGGTCTCTTTGGGACTTCTTAAAAAATTCAGGCACATTCTTCCCAGAGCTAAGCGTTAGGATTTCCAAGAGGTTGTTAAAGAAGGTATGAAATTCCTCTTGAAATTGCTGATCTGATTTTGTTTGTGGATGGTTCCTGTTTGAGAGACCATCGTGAGCATTGGAGGCTGCCTATGCAGTTTGTTCCATTTCTGAAGTTACTGAAGCATCATACCTGCCTAATGTAACTCCAGCAGAGTTTATTGCAATGACAAGAACTTGTAGCCTTGCAAATAATCTGAATGTAACTATTTATACAGACAGACAGCATGGTTTTTGAATGGTCCATGATTTCGGTCAGTTGTGGTCACAAAGGGGTATTATGACATCCTGTGCTACCCCAATCAGGAATGGTTCCAATATTCTTGATTGCTGGACTCTATAAAATGGCCAAAAGAAAATGCTGTTGTCAAGTGTGCTGCCTGTAAGGCTGGCAACTACTTGGTTATGCTGGGAAACAAAAATACTGACCAGGTGAGATACTGTGCACTTTAGAATGAAACTCTGAAAACAGATGAGCAGATTGAAGTACAAGAAACAGATCAAAATGAATCAGGTGAAAATTCTGATGAAAATGCAGAGAATGTACATTATTTTTGTTGAACCCAGTACAGACTTCTTTGAGTGAACTGATAGAACTCCAGGAGGAGAAGGTACCAGAAGATGAGAAACAGAAGTGGGAGAGAGCAGGATGCACAAGAAATTATCAGGATATCTCGGTGTCTCCTGAATATAAATATGCACTTCCTAATGACATGTTGTGTTCAGTGGCCCGCTATTTGCATGACCTGACTCATGTAGGAAGGTATTTGTTGACCAGGACTTTTAGAAAGTATCTGGTTTAATGCAAAATTCAGAAATATTGCAGACGATTTGAGTCGGAGATACATCATTTCTCAGAGAAACATTGAGGGAAAAAGAATGTAGTGCTTATGAGTGAAATCAGTGGGCCCATTTACGAGACTCCAGGCAGACTTCATTGAGATGCCAGTTTACAATTACTTAAATATATTCTCATGATTGTCTGCCTGTTCTCTAAATGGGTCAAAGCCTATCCTACCCGGACATCAGACAGCATGGCGGTTGCCAAACTTTTGTTGAGGGAGTGGATTTCAAGGTTTGGCCTCCCAACCTCTGTTGTGACAGAACGTGGGACTCATTTTAAAAATGAGGTCCTAAATTTGGTTTGTACAGGTCTCCAGATTAATTAAAGGTTCTATTATAGTTATCATCCACAATTGTCTGGTATAGTGGAGAAGATAAATAGGATCACAAAAAAATAAGCTGGCTAAAGTGTTTGCGTCCACTAGTCTGAAATGGGCAGATGCTCTTCCTCTTGTATTGATGAGCATTCAAAGAAGACAATGAACTGAGAAAAAAAAAAGGTTTTGACTTTTGGGCTGAATTTAAATTTTTGATTACTGTTGTGAAAAAAGATTTATTATTGTTTAATAGTTTTAAGAACAAAAGGTTTCTTTAAGACTGATTTTTTTATTCTAATTTTGTTTTTCATCTCAATAGAAATGGCATACAGCAGATGCTGTAAAATTGTTAACATGGTCTTATTGATAGTGATGTTGATAGTATTAATTGGCTTATTGTTGTGCCTTACTTCTCCAGTAGGATATGACTCCACAAAGGTGTAACTAACTACAGTCCATAATAGAGTTGATAATACGCTGATACATAGAGAAAGTTTAGGTAGTGAATTTAGTGATAATTCTTATATAAAATACTGGATAGATATATCGACATCATGGGGGTTAAAAATTGCATGGTGTGTACTTGCCTCCCTTTTTCTGCAGGTGAAGGTGCAACCTACTTATGGCTTCCTGTTTCTTATGGACTGTTATATAATGTTTTTGTTAGTTTATTTAATAAGCAGGAGTTTCAGTCGGCTTATTTCTCGGATTTCAATGTTTCGCTGGAGAATCTTCAGTTTTCTGAAGAAATTGGGAATAAGATAACATATGATAAATATTTAAATGCAGTTGCACAAACTAACCATAACGCTAAACAGACTAAACAGGAGCATGTATGTCGTTTGACTAAAGAGGAGCGTGAATTTGTTAAGGGATATAATGAAAGGAGAGTGAACATTTTGAGAGATTGGAAGGATGAGAAGAGAATCAGAGAGCAGTTTAAGGCTGAAGAAGAATTTAGGTTTTTGAATTTGCATCCGAGTTTGAGAATTGAGCATGATAGAACAGGTGAATAGTGGATGGGGCTTTGTGAACCTACAGGGGTTAGGTCAATAGAGTTTGTGGGTGAGAGTCAGTATGAAAGAAGTTATGTTAATGGTGATTTTCTGGTTGGCGAAAAAATAATTCTGAGATGAATTTATTATGTGTGTGGTAAGACTGCTTATTTCAACCTGCCTCGTAATTGGATGGGTTCTTGTTATTTGCCTTTAGTATTTCCTAAAGTCTATCATATGAACGAGATGAATGATGATGTTGGTTTGGAGAAAATTAAGCGTGGTTTTGGACAGATAGTGTTAGATATATTAGGAGCTGTGATTCCTTCTATAGATATGACTGTGAATGATGTCAAAATTAGGAGATTAACTGCGCTTGTGGACCCCTTGCCTCTAACACTGCCGGACCCCTAACCCAAATAAATTCTGAGCTAATTGCTATGGGTGCAATGATTATGCAAAACTGCTTAGTGTTATTTATCCTTCTTGCGAAGGAAGGTGGAGTTTGCATGGTCTTGAAGGTTAGAGAGTGCTGTACCTTCATTTCTCATAACAGTAGTGTTATTAATGCCTATGTTAGTAATATTACTAACATTTCTCGTGAAGTCCAAGCTTCAGAAGAGCATAGCTTGTGGAAAGCAGTAGGTTCCAGAGTTAGTGAGATAGGAAAGGGGTTGAGAAAGGTTGGTGAATGGATCGATAGTTTGGGTGGTGGTATGTTTAGGACGCCATTAACATCTGTGAATGCTGTATAAATTTGTCCAATTGTCCTGTTTCTCTTGTTCGCATTTTTTTAAATACAGTTTCTAAATTGTGAATAAACAAGTGTTCTACAAGGAAATCATTTTTAGAAAGATTTGACAAAAAGAGATTAAGTCATGGATTTCAAAGGTACGAAAGAATACATCAAACAACTGAAGAAACACGTATAACCAAAGATGCAGATGTTTCAGTTTTGTATTTGAAGCATTGGATTGAAGACTGATCATCATGCTGTAGTCAAACAAAAGGTGCTCCAAGTGACGTCGCAGTGGTAAGTGAAAATCAGTGAGCCTTAACAAATAATGGAAAAGTGCAAGGATAAATAAGTATTTACAGTATGTACAAATGGTCAATACCCATGGGGTTTAAGACTGAAATAATTACAAACACAATGATATGAACATTTGAGGTTGAGTATCCAACAGTGAATGATATGGCTAGGCCTATGAATCTATATTTCGACCCCTAATTAGACAAATCATCCGGGGTCTTCATCGGGACAGATATTTGGTAGTCACCTAGCCCAATCAATCAAGGTCAAGTTCAAATCAAAACAATCCTAAATGTTTCTTTATGTTGGGACAAATTGCTGAAAGGTCACTGCGTACTTCATGAAAACATCTGTGACCCTGCCCGTCCAGTCCGCATTTTTTTTTACAGATGCTGAGGGGACACCCATATTCATATAACTGCAATAGTTTGCAGTTTGTACTGCCATCTCTGGATGACATCAGCATAGAGTGAGCAGGATCAATATTCATGTAGTAGGATAGTGCTTAGGTGCTAAGGCAATATAAAGCTTCATAAAACTACTCTGATTTGTTAAAAATATAATTATTTTGCTCACACCATGATGAATTAGATGATCAGCTATGCAGAAAAGGAGTATATAAAACCCTGATTTTGGGGGTGAGACAGAACTTTCCTGAAAGCTACTAGAGATGCTGTCCATTTCTCTTTTGATTTTGCTGCTCATTTGGAATTATTCTGAAATGCCCTATTCTGAGAGCCTTTGTGGCATTGAATTTTTACTTTTGCATTCAGAATCTCTGTAATATATATGTTGAATGTTTGTAATGAATCTTTAAATGTTATTCCAATCTAGAACTCAATCATTGAGTGGGCCCTTACTTGATTGTATTTTGATGTTGTGGGTGCTTTATCTCTGGGACACATTGCCTTATGAAATAGTGGTTTAATACTGTCTCACATTTCATCAACCTGTGGGCAAGTCATTGAGGTAATATTTTCCGGTGTACAATTCTAGGGGATCCCTGGCGCCCAAACTAGTGAAAAATGGTTTGGGTGCGGTATTAAATCAGTAAAGAAGGGAGTTGAATATATCATTGTGTTTGCTTCTAGGGGTTTCCGTGGAGCAGGATGCAGGTATTTCACTATTGAAAGGGACTCTTTAGCAGTATTTTGGGCCTTCACCTTCAGGAGGTTTAAGTCCTTCTTATGGGGTTCACATCATAAACCCTTGCACAAGGTCTTTGGCAGCAAAGGACGTGATCCAATCCCTTACAGAATCTGTAAATGGATAATAGTATAACTGGACTGTCAATTTTTTGTTAAATACCTAGTAAGTTGAACAAAGCTGCCAATTGTCTTTTGAGGTTAGTCAAGAATTATCAGTTAGTAGATAATGTTGTGGATGAATGGTGGTTGGATGATACCATTAAGTTTTGCTTGATCATGAAAGGGGTGCATAGCAAAAAATGAGTGGTTCAGTTGGAAGGGGATACGTTATTGCGAGAGGTGTGTGATTTGGTTCATGATGGGTGGAATAAGGGCAAGGATTTAGAGCACCTTAGGCCATTTGAAAGAGTGAAGGTGGGACTCTTAGTTCAAGGTTTTGTTTTTTTAAATTCCTGTTGTCCAGTTAGTACCACTATATACATTGAGGTCTTGTTTAATTGACCTTGCCCATTCTGGTCCCTATGGTATATAAACTAAGAAACATTTATGAAATTATTGTTGGTAGCCAGGCGTGGATCTTGTTGCGAAAAGGACTATGAGGGGATGGGTAGAGTGTAAGATCAGAACACCTTCCATTGTATGTAGAGGTTTACCTACAGGCCCATGGGAGGAAGTGTCTTTTTACACAGTAGGACCATTACAAGGAGGTTCTGGTGCTGTCTATTTATTAGTGTTGATGGACATTCTGTTTCAGTTGCCAGAAGTAGCATTGCTAAATGACATAACGAGTAACTCAATTATGAAGTTTTTGAAGGAGGTTTTCAGTAAGGAAAGCAACCCTAGGTCAATTTTGACTGATAACAACATTCAGTTAACTTCACATTAACTTTATCATCCCCAAGCCAATGGTATGCTTGAGAGATATATTAGGACATTAAAGGAAAGTATAGCTGGCCAGGAGTGTGGGAAGAATTGTAAAGAAGATATGAAAGTACCCATTGAAGCTTTCAGATACACTTCTCGCCTAACAGCAGGAGTCACACAGCTTGAATTATTCAAAGAAAGTAAGCTTTATACCTTTGTTTTCCCACCATGGGTTAGAGAGAGTATGGAGAATCAAAATGGCGATTGATGTTGGGGATTTTACACATATTTACGAAAAGGAGTTATCAAAACAAGTATCTCAGAAAGTGAATTTTGACTTAGGAAAGCTGAATGTGATTTGGGAGTAGGTGTTGGAGATACAGTGGTGGTAAAATACACAGAAAAAAGGGTTTCACAGTTTGGGGTTGCTCTTAAAGTTCTAAAGATGTTTAAAGGGCTGTAAGCGTAAGGTTGGTCACATCTGGAATTTGAGCCACATTGCTATTGTAAAGAAGTGCAAGAAATACTTTATCTATTGTATTGGCATCCATGATAATATATATGTTTTGTTTTTTTCCTGTGTATCTGGTCTGTGTTGTTTGTATGTGTTTTGACCTCCGTAAATATTTTTCACTCCTTTTTTTTGTCTTGTTCTTTCCGTAGGGGGGGTGGTATCCCTGTTCTGTATGTTGGTTAGCGCACTAGATGGTCTCTCAATGCTGTGCCATCAGAGTTCTTAGAATATTTCTTGATGAGGGTACTGGATGATAGCAGGTGGGGCGGTTGTTCCTAGCCAGCTGTATGCTGGATGGCTGGAGTTCATTTTACTGAAGAATAAACTTGCTCAGATCCTATCTGCTGTACGTCATTTTGTGATGAATCTTCACCACACCACGCCAGACCATTTTCAGCCTTATTATGCCAAGTCACTTAGGTATAACTTTGATCGTGTGGCACAGCTATCAAGGGGCCCACGTCTGGGCATATCCTTGGCCTCTCAGGACATTACATAACACACACAAAAGGTGATGGGAGGAATACTTGCACATAGTCCAACCACTGGCAATGCCTTTTTCGCCCACTCTGAGACTCTAGACCAGAGGTCTTCAATCTGTGGGGCGCGACCCCCAGGGGGGCCCTGGAGTCCTTGGAAGGGGGTCACGCATTTCCAGGCCTCACTTCTGCTTGGAATCTAAAACATGTGCTCTTCCTTCTGAAAACCGGACGCTTCATTCTGGTCTTTAAAATGCTTCAGCTGGAGTTAATTGAGTCTCCTGGGCTGTGAAACGAAGAAGCTGGGCAGACAGGTTAAAAATCCTTTGTGCCAGGGTGCCTGCTTGCCTGAATGAAACTCAAATGTGCGTTATGAGTTAATCTGCAAATGTTAATGGTGCTTGGGAGCGGTTCTGGCTTTAATTGCTTTGTGAGGGCATAGTGCCATTATTGGCAACATCCCCACCCACAGTCTGAGCATGCATGAATAAATAAATACCCAACACAACTTTTGGTATGGGAAAATATTGCTGCAGGTTTATTCCATACAAAAGTATGCAATGTGGTGGGTTATCTTACGGGCGATCCAAGGGCAGGCAGCTGTAACCAACCTATGCTGCCCCGCCCGCCTGATGAGCCAGCACTGTGGGTAACCCAATCAGTGCTACACCTTTTGGGTGATCCTCTTCCCGGATCACGTGACACATTGGTCCCTTATTACTCACGCCCCTTTCAGGGCGGAGCGTAGCAAGGCAAGCCCAAAGTTGGTCAGGCCCCCAACCGCCCGAAGGACTAACGGGGCACCAACGCGGTTTTCCAGGAACCTGCCCTGAGGCTCCTGGGATTTTGCTCTGGCACCCCTATTGTGCTCGTGCAGAGGTACCCTTCTGTACCCATCTGCTTCCAGATCGCCCTGTAACTCCGCCTGCAACGACAAAAGAAAACATTACAACGTTCTACGTACTTTGCCTGCCAGCCCCACGCCGGGTAAGCGGTAGGGTGGGAGACGGCGTGTCCGGCGCAAAGAGGACGCCAGAAAGGCGGGGGGAGGTATAAGTACCCTCCCCCAACCTCTGTGCGCCGGAAGTGATGCGCCTAGCGCGCCAAGGCGAAAGGACTCCTTCCCTGAGTCCAACCACTAAGAGGGGTGGTGTTTGTGCCCAAATGGCACTAAAGGGACGCCCTTTTAGGTGGCCCCCTGCGGGGGCCGCGGGCAGCCGCAAAGATTTGGGGTTTTTTGAGTGGTAGTAAGAAGAGTTAACAACTGGGCTGTGAAGTGCATGCTTTTAATTGCTTAGTACCCCTGAGGAGGTGTTGAAGGGACAATTATGCAAAAAAAAATGCATTACTTATGTTCTTGTATTACTAAAATCTACATTTTGGAAGCTTCATTTTATCCTAAAACTATTTGCACAGTTTGTAGCAGTCTATCTTATAATGTGTGTAATGCAAGAATAAAATAATGACGTACATTTTCACTGTGCTTTCTGTCACGGGCCGTGGCCTCGTAGCACTAAAAATCCACAAGTCACTATTCCCCACTGCACCAACCAAATTTAATTCTGTGGCTCTCTGGTTACACCCAGACCTCTGCAGTGCATTAACTATTAGAGGTTTCCTAATGTACTACAGTGCATTTCCCACCGAGTAACAACTTTTTAAAATGTATTTTTCATTTAAGCTACCCATTATTTTATATGTAGCTACCTGAAAAACTAACAAATATTTTGGGGCTGATTTATGAGAGGCTTGAGCCACCAGAGCGTCATTTTTTTTTAAGTTCCGGCGGCACAAGCGTCGCAATCGTATCTATGAGGCGACGCAAAGTCACCCTGCGTGGCTAGGAGTGGCCTCATACATATGGAGTAAGACAAAGCAGCGTAAGTCGCTGCCTTGCCTTACTCTGTCAAGTAGATGTTCCATGGGCATTGCGGTGGGTGTTCCCACGCAACACCCATGGATTTTGACGCTGCCCCAGATTTACAAGACCATGTAAACCTGGGGCAGCGCCAAAACCTTACGCCTCCCCACAGCAGGCGTAACGAGGAGAAATGTTTTCATGTCTCCTCATGTTTTTTCCTCTTTCCATGTGTGCTGCTTTCTGCAGCTCACATAGAAAGAGGCTTGCCTTATACAAATCAGTCCTGACCCTGCTGCTCATGGGAAAAGTCCACCCTGAGCTGCAGGAGACAACACAAGCAACCCCTGACCGGTTTCAACCTTGTTAGACCTCTTCAGAGAGGTATAGCTTGGATCGTGCGGCACAGTGAACAAGAGACAGTATGTCTGGACATACACTTGGCCACTCGGGGTGTTACATCAAACATACAAACATACAGGGCACGAGTCGGGGGTACAAGCGGGTGGACGCCGTCCACCCTGCCAAAAAGTGTGGCCCCACTGTAAAATATACTGAATTCGTCCCGGTGTATTTACAAACACCGGGACACATCCTGCAGCGCCTGCACGTTGTTATCTGCTTTCTATCTGCAACAACGTGCAGGCGGGGACGGGGCTCTCTTAGTTCTGACTCCTGCTGGGCCCATAACAAAGGCCGAATCGGAGGGGTCATCAGGCCTCCTTTGTTGGAGTCTCCTGGCTGGGAGCAGTCAGGAGCCTCACACCTGATGCAAATGCAGCAGAGGGGAAACAAAGGCTCACACCTTGTTAGCACTTCACACATACTGAAGAGCGGCAGCTTTTAACTTTGTTCAGGCTCTGTTTAGGAGATATGCATGCACTGTAGAAACTTCAGATGTGTTGATGTTTCCCAGCATTTGCACAAAATAAATAGCATTTATATAGCGCTTATACCCCTGAGGAGGCGTTGTAATAATTTAAATATCACTATTTCTTTTAAAGCACTATGGCTAGAGAAAACTTAACGCTGATAAAAGGTAACATTGTTTTATGTGTAGCCTACAAAAGTGTGAATCTTCTGCCTAAATCAGGAGGGTTTGCAAGTATGCTCGAAATGTGCTCAAATGTACTCATGATACACCTGCTAAACATATATGTGAGGGCTTAAGATCTGATGTCAGTTCTTGTGATGCCAGTTCCTGTGATGTAACGCGCTGTGATGTCACGCGCCGCGATGCCACGCGCCGCGATGCCACTTACATACTGATTAACTAGGTTAGTCCCCCCACTTCTTTTTTTAGCACTTGTGCCCTGCAAACATACAAAAGGTAATGGGAGTATGCTTGCAAATAGCGTAACCTCTGGCAATTGCTCTGGTATCATTCCAACCCATTGTATTGATTTGCATAAGGCAGGTCTTGATCTAGAGTGGAACAGTGGGCAAAAAACGATGGCTTGAAATGCTACCCTCAGCTAAGGGCCCAAACCCGTCTGAGGTCTGGAGGAGGCCTTGCCCGGCAGTTTGGGTTAGCTGTTCCCATGAGCAGCAGGGTCAGTACAGATTTGCATAAGGCGGGCCTCTGTCTAGAGTGGCACAGTGAGTGAAAAGCAATGGTTTGCATGCCTGCTTCCCCTGGTTCCAAAGTCGGCAGCTACGACCCTAACGCCACCTCCTGTCCCAGAGCGTTTTTGTCCGTGGCTAGACTATTTGCAAGTATTCCTCCCATTACACTGTGTTTTAAGCTGCTAATTTAGCCACTGGAACACGTCAAGATAAAATGCTGTTTAGTCTATTTCTTGACATTACAGATAAATGAACCGTGGTACGGTGAGAACCACCCCCTCCTGCTACATCCTGCTGTTTCTCACCTCTCACTGAAAAACTCATGTTGTGCACTGCTTTGCACGTAAGTTTCGTGCAGCGCTGCTGGCCGATTTATCTGATGCACCTCGCTTAGATAAATCGGTATGCACAGGATCACACGCTCTCTCTTTGTCTTCTGGGGAAGCCGGGATAATGAACCGTAACCGTACTTCTAAAATTAGACTGGGCTTTTCTGGGTTAGTATCTGCTTGCGGGCCACCGATACTCAGCCCACTCGGCCTCGGGTGCTTTCACTTTCGCCGCTGTGCCAGCTGCGGCGCCTCAAATGCGGCATTTCCCGTCAGAGGCTGTGGGAAGTGGAGCCGGAGCCCTGCGCGCGGGGACTGTGCCAGGGCACGGGATGGACACGCGCGCGCTGACGGACGACCTGCTGGAGGTGGGCAGTCTGTCCATCCTGGACAGCCGGGCAGCTCAGCTCAGGTGGTACTGGGAGCAGGAGGGCTCAGCCCAGAGGCTGCCACCGGGTAAGCAGGGCTGGGAGGGAGGGAGGTACCATGCCCCCTGCACTCACACTTCAGCCCCTCAGGCCAGTCCTGGGGAGTTCTCCAAGTAATGGAACCATCTTTGCATTCTGGTGCTTGTGGGTTTAGTTTTCTTGAGGGGAGTCACAAGAAAAATAAAATGCTCCGCACTTGGAACGTATCCGAAGTAACACTGAACCAGCGGGTCGGGTCGGCACTCGTTCGGGGAGCAGGGTGTGGGATCGTCTTTCTTTAGACCTTTCCTTCCAGTTCTCGATTATTGTCTTTTTCCATCCACCCTTCCATTTCTTTCTCTCCAGCTTTCTTTCAGTCCTCTTCCACCCATTCATCCTTCTTTCTTTCTATTATTCTGTGCCTGTCTTCTCCCCTCCTTCCTTCCATCCATTATTAATCCATCCTTCCTTTTCTCCATCCGCCTGTCTCTCCGCCCTTCTTTCCTTCCCTCCATCATCTGACCTGCTCTCCACCCTTCTCCATATCCATCCTTCTCTCAGGCATCCATCACTTCTCCATGTGTACATCTATCCCTCTCTCCTCCCACCCAGCCATCCCTAGCTCCATCCATCCACTCATCTTGCGTCTATCCCTCCGTCCACCCTTCTCTCATCCACTTCTTCAATCTAAACTCTTTCCATTCATCCCTCGTCCATCGAGCCACCCTTCTCTCCATCCACCTACCCCTCTACCTCTTATCCTCCTCTCCATCCCTGCTTCCCTCCATCCACCTACCTACCCCTCTACCTCTTATCCTCCTCTCCATCCTTGCTTCCCTCCGTCCACCTACCTACCCCTCTACCTCTTATCCTCCTCTCCATCCCTGCTTCCCTCCATCCACCTTCGTACCTACCCCTCTACCTCTTATCCTCCTCTCCATCCTTGCTTCCCTCCATCCACCTACATACCTACCTACCCCTCTACCTCTTATCCTCCTCTCCATCCCTGCTTCCCTCCATCCACCGACATAGCTACCTACCCCTCTACCTCTTATCCTCCTCTCCATCCCTGCTTCCCTCCATCCACCGACATATCTACCTACCCCTCTACCTATTATCCTCCTCTCCATCCCTGCTTCCCTCCATCCACCGACATACCTACCTACCCCTCTACCTCTTATCCTCCTCTCCATCCCTGCTTCCCTCCATCCACCGACATAGCTACCTACCCCTCTACCTCTTATCCTCCTCTCCATCCTTGCTTCCCTCCATCCACCTACATACCTACCTACCCCTCTACCTCTTATCCTCCTCTCCATCCCTGCTTCCCTCCATCCACCGTCATAGCTACCTACCCCTCTACCTCTTATCCTCCTCTCCATCCCTGCTTCCCTCCATCCACCTACATATCTACCTACCCCTCTACCTCTTATCCTCCTCTCCATCCCTGCTTCCCTCCATCCACCTACATATCTACCTACCCCTCTACCTCTTATCCTCCTCTCCATCCCTGCTTCCCTCCATCCACCTACCTACCCCTCTACCTCTTATCCTCCTCTCCATCCCTGCTTCCCTCCATCCACCTTCCTACCTACCCCTCTACCTCTTATCCTCCTCTCCATCCTTGCTTCCCTCCATCCACCTACCTACCTACCCCTCTACCTCTTATCCTCCTCTCCATCCTGCTTCCCTCCATCCACCTACATACCTACCTACCCCTCTACCTCTTATCCTCCTCTCCATCCCTGCTTCCCTCCTTCCACCTACCTACCCCTCTACCTCTTATCCTCCTCTCCCTCCTGATTCCCTCCATCCACCTACATACCTACCTACCCCTCTACCTCTTATCCTCCTCTCCGTCCATGCTTCCCTCCATCCACCTACCTACCTACCCCTCTACCTCTTATCCTCCTCTCCGTCCATGCTTCCCTCCATCCACCTACCTACCTACCCCTCTACCTCTTATCCTCCTCTCCATCCCTGCTTCCCTCCATCCACCTACCTACCTACCCACCCCTCTACCTCTTATCCTCATCTCCGTCAATGCTTCCCTCCATCCACCTACCCCTCTACCTCTTATCCTCCTCTCCATCCCTGCTTCCTTCCATCGACCTGCCTACCCCTCTACCTCTTATCCTCATCTCCGTCAATGCTTCCCTCCATCCACCTACCCCTCTACCTCTTATCCTCATCTCCGTCAATGCTTCCCTCCATCCACCTACCCCTCTACCTCTCATCATCCTCTTCTTCCATGCTTCCCTCACTCCACCTACCCCTCTACCTCTTATCCTCATCTCCATCAATGCTTTTCTTCATCCACCTACCCTTCTACCTTTTATCCTCCTCTCCACCCATGCTTCCCCACACCCACCTACCCCTCTACCTCTTATCCTCCTCTCCGTCCATGCTTCCCTCCATCCACCTACCCCTCTACCTCTCATCCACCTCTCCGTCCGTGCTTCCCTTCATCCACCTACCCCGCTACCTCTCATCCTCCTCTCCATCCATGCTTCCCTCCATCCACCTACCCTCTACCTCTCATCCTCCTCTTCGTCCATGCTTCCCTCCTTCCATCTATCCCTCTACCTCTTATTCTCCTCTCCGTCCATGCTTCCCTGCATCCACCTACCCCTCTACCTCTCATCCACCTCTCCGTCCATGCTTCCCTCCATCCACCTACCCCTCTACCTCTCATCCACCTCTCCGTCCATGCTTCCCTCCATCCACCTACCCCTCGATCAATCAGGATTTTGTATAGCACGGCTACTCACCCGTGAGGGTCTCAAGGCGCTGACCCATCTACCTCTTATCCTCCTCTTTATCCTGCTTCCCTCCATTCACCTACATACCTACCTACCCCTCTACCTCTTATCCTCCTCTCCATCCATGCTTCCCTCCATCCACCTACCTACCTATCCCTCTACCTCTTATCCTCCTCTCTGTCCATGCTTCCCTCCATCCACCTACCCCTCTACCTCTTATCCTCCTCTCCATCCCTGCTTCCCTCCATCCACCTACCTACCCACCCCTCTACCTCTTATCCTCATCTGCGTCAATGCTTAACTCCATCCACCTACCCCTCTACCTCTCTTCCACCTCTCTGTCCATGCTTCCCTCCATCCACCTACCCCTCTACCTCTTATCCTCCTCGCCATCCCTGCTTCCCTCCATCCACCTACCTACCCCTCTACCTCTTATCCTCATCTCCATCAATGCTTCCCTCCATCCACCTACCCCTCTACCTCTCATCCACCTCTCCATCCATGCTTTCCTCCATCCACCTACCCTTCTACCTCTCATCCTCCTCTCCACCCATGCTTCCCTACATCCACCTACCCCTCTACCTCTTATCCTCCTCTCCGTCCATGCTTCCCTCCATCCACCTACACCTCTCATTTACCTCTCCGTCCATGCTTCCCTCCATCCACCTACCCCTCTACCTCTCATCCTCCTCTCCATCCACGCTTCCCTCCATCCACATACCCCTCTACCTCTCATCC
This sequence comes from Calotriton arnoldi, assembly GCA_963921515.1. Lineage (NCBI taxonomy): Eukaryota > Metazoa > Chordata > Amphibia > Caudata > Salamandridae > Calotriton > Calotriton arnoldi. Next base: position 52,193 of record CAWUFW010016004.1, read on the forward strand.
TCCTCTCCATCCATGCTTCCCTCCATCCACCTACCCCTCTACCTCGTATTGTCCTCTCCGTCCATGCTTCCCTCCATCCATCTACCCCTCTACCTCTCATCCACCTCTCCGTCCATGCTTCCCTCCATCCACCTACCCCTCAATCAATTAATCAGGATTTTGTATAGCGCCGCTACTCACCCACGAGGGTCTCAAGGCGCTGACCCATCTATCTCTTATCCTTCTCTCCATCTGTGCTTCCCTCCATCCACCCACACATCTATCGCGCATCCTTCTCTCCATCCATCCATCCCTTCAGTCTAAACTCTTTCCATTCATCCGTCTAACGACCCCCTCCTCTCCATCCACATGCGCAACTATGTTTTATCCTTAATTCTCACCTCCTAGCCCCCCCCCTTGTGTGCTCTCTCGTAGCTCCTCACATAGCTGCATCATGCAGTTCTCTTCCATAGACCTGCTCCGACTGAAGTCAAAGGAGCTGTAAACACCCCTGTAAATGCTTGACATGACTCGGACCATCCCAGTAACGCCACTCGCTCGAGCTACTAACGTGAGAGGTGGGGTGGCAGGTTCATGACTCCCCCTCCTTGATGATAAATATCTATTGTGGCGCTGAAAGTCACTGCGCTTGTCACAGCAGCCTTCAAGCACGTGCCAAATGTCGTGCTCCCCAAGGGTCCATTGGCACGAGGGCTCCGCAAGGGCCTCCGCCTGGGCCTCTCTGTGGCGGCCTCCGCACCTTCCCCTTTAGCAATGTATCGAAGGGGGGGGAAATGAAATTTGTACTTGTAAAGCGCACTTATACCCCCAAAGGGGTGTCCCGGCGCTGTACGCATACCGCTGTGGAACCCTTCCTGGCTTTTCCCTGTGAAATGTCCACTCCTGGGCACCCCCAAGGTGAAGTCAGGCATCCCAGCGCTGTTGGGGCCGTTGTGGGGAGGGGGTGTGCGTGTGTGCGTGTCTGTCTGTCTGACCTCCATGCACCCTGACCATTAGCTCCCCTCTAAGGATACCAGGTGACTCTGGGACGCCATCTCGGATTTAACAGCCTAATGCATTATGGGAGTTGTAGTATTTATTTCCATTCTGACAGTTGTCCCCGCACCTGGAAAAAATGTTTTGTGAAAGGAAAGAAAAGGGCTGGAACGTGACGCCACTGATGATGACATGCGGTGATCTGCTAAGCCTAGCCCCTACTTCGACCCTGTACACCCTGCGGTAAAAAACAGGTCCTCAATCAGGGCTGGGGGTGGAGGGCGCGAATTCTTATTACAAAAGATAAGATGGCCGCTTTGTTCACAAAGAGCGCGGTGCACAGAGGTCCAAAGTTCTGTGGTCGGAATAGAGAGGGCGCGTCCGCCCACCAGCGAGAGGGCTGTGGTTTCTGATCCCCGTCAGGGCCGGGCGCAGCATGAGGAGAAACGTCTCTGAAGAGAGATGGGCCCTCCCGCGCCGGCAGGCGAGGCGGTAACCTGTGATCCGGAAGGAGGAATGCAGCAGAGCGAGCATTTCTGGATCATCATTCCGACAAGGATGCAAGGATCAGGCAGCGGCCAAGATGCGACAACAGACGCCTGGGGGGTTATGGACAAAAGGGGAGTTCCTGGGATGGGAGGAAGGGCAAATGGTCCAAGCAGGAGTGCCTGCAGGGAAGTACTCGCACAGAAGGGCATGGGAAGAGAGCCATCAGTGATGAGGAGAAGGGAAGGGGACTTTCAGTGTTTTTGGGTGGATGAGGGGTAAACGTCCCCCTCTGGCATGAGTACTCCTCTTCAGCTTTCACCTGCACAGCGCTTGCACTGTGCTTGTGAAATCTCTTGTATTATAAAAAATAATCTTAAAAAGAGTTTAGAACCCGCCCAAAACTTACCTGAAGTTACCATTCGTTGATTCCAAAACGTCGCTGTAATTTACATGCTTCTGATTGGTCACCATGTCAACTTTGCACGCCTTCCTGCTCTGCTTTGCCTGTCCCTGCCTTAGAGCTTGGCCCAGGTACTGCTTCCGATCACTGCCTACTGGCCAGTGTTCTTCCACTGGCTACCACTGTGAAGGTCTTTTTTTTGTAGCATTTTCTGCCGAGCACTCCATGCGAGTGCATCTGCAGGCCATCTTCTCTCCTCCTAACTTGTTGTCGCTGCTCCTTCACCCACTTGCCCTCCTCCCCCTGTTGCTGTTCCTCCCCCACACACCTGCTGTTGTTTGTGATTTACACACAACTTCTGCCTGTGCAGTATCCGACCGTAAAGTCAAGTACATTGTTCAGCGCGTATAGAAAGACAAGAGTCATAAACAGGCCAGGGCGTAGTTTGCGGAGTTTTGCTACGCGGGACTCCGCGAAGTGACAAAAAACCTCTGCGGAGTTCCGCAAGTGGCGGAGTGCAGTGCGAACTGCCGTTCACGCTGATTTTCCTGCCACGCGGGTAGAAATTCTACCAGAGCGGCAGCTCGCGCTCATGTACTTACCATTCGCTGGCGGGAAAAAAACTCCGCTGCAATACGCGAAGCGGAGTTTTCTGCATTCTGCGAGCTGAGCGGAGCGCGGAGTGTAGAAAACTCTGCAAACTCCACGAACGGAGCAAAGTTCACTGCCCAAACCTAGTCATAAACAGCCTCCAAATACCTTGAGTCATTAATTAAAATTATGTTTATTTTCAAAAACTATTTTCATGAACTTTGATGAAAGCGCACAAAGCATGCAAGGTGGATTTGTCATTTCTATATTTGTTTTGTCCCTTCACCACATTATAAAACGCTATAAAAACAGCCTCCTTGTCTTTATACGTAATATTAGTTTTAGTTAAGACAACCATAAAAATACTTTGCCTGAGTTATGCTAGTGTCTTCTGAATAATAGACATTGCAACTCCAACATGGCCGCTCTGGTTACGTAATGGTAATAGGTTGCTCTAGCATTTTGATCAGTGCAACCCAGTCTTCCTATGTCTTTCGCAACCTCCTCCCTCGTGTTGCTTCAACCCCTCCAACGCCCCACACTGTTTTTTATATATTGCACAGCAGTGCAGGATGCTGTCCAACATGACTTAAAGTAAAATGAAGAAAGAAAAAAAAACGCTATGACGCAGTCAATACTGGCCGCGACATAGTGTTTTAAAAAAAAACTTTAAGCCATGTTCACTAGCACCCCACGTTGTTGTGTAACATGTACAAAATAAATTGACAAAGCCAATAGATTTTGTATAGGCAAAACATATTGGCTTTGCCAATGCTTATTTTGATTTTTATCCCTTTGCAAGAAAGGCTAACAAGGGAAACTATTTTGCTACACCTTTTGCTATACCAGTAGAACGTTTCTTCCACCTACATAGCAACGAGACTCATAGTGTGTCATTTATACTGGAGCTGATGACCCGCCAACCTGCCGTGTCCTGCCCTCTGCTCCCCTGGCAGGGGACTACCTACCATAATCAGAGGACTCTGCCTGGCCAGGATCTCTGTAATGAAAGAGCACCTACAGATGTGGTGCATCTACCAATTGCCCCACTGGCAGAAATCCAGCAGTTTCTCCCATCTCTAATTGAGCTGGGGCAACCACGACTATGGCAGGCAGACTTATGGGCAGCCGCGGTCCGTGCAGGTAACAGCGGTGGGGCCCGGCAAGGGGGGATTTTGAGTGACGATGCCGAGGGAAAATTAATTATTTATTTGATTTTCCCTCTGCATCGTCCCTCGAAATCCCCCCTTACCGGGCCCCACCGCCCCACTGCTGTTACCTGCACGGACCGCGGCTGCTTATGGGGGCTTTATGCCCCACTAAACTCGAAATGACGCCTTAGTTTTACCATGACGACATGCCAAACATCCTTTTTAGGTTGAATCTACCAGGCAGCGCAGTTGTCTGGTTCTGCTGAAGACATCTTGAGGACATTCAGAAAGCTTCCCAGGGAATTCATTCCGCCCGTTGCTTACTACTGGCTTTGTGGTTTGTAGCACACATTTTCTGACTTTTTAGTTGCTTGCTTTTTTTGTTTTAAGGTGTCCAGCATGAGTTCATCCCTCCCAAGGAGTAAAGCCTTTTCACACTACCTCTCCTTGTATTCTATGGGTATTAGACCTGGCACCATTGGCGTGGGTCTCCCCTGCATTTTTTGCTTTTGCCTCCTGTGTTTTTGCTCTGTGTTGGACTTCGTTTTGCTGGTCTAAATGCTTTGGGCACTTTGCCACTGCTGTTCAGTGCCAAAGTGCAAGTGCTCCCTTTGTAAATTGTTGTTATGGATTAGTGATTCCATGATTGGCATATTTGATTTACTTGTCAGACCCTAGTATAGTGCACTATGTGTGCCCAGGGCCTGTAAATTAAATGCTGCTAGTGGGCTGCAGCACTGATTGTGCCACCCACAGAAGCAGCCTGTAAAATGTAACTCTGGCCTGCCATTGCAGAGCTTGTGTGCAGTCTGGACTGCCATGTCGACTTGGCAAGTGCAGACAATTGCCAGTCCCTAAACCTTCCCTTTTCTACATATTAGTCACCCATAAGGTAGGCCCAAGGTACCCCTGTGGGCAGGGTGCATTGTATGTGGAAGGTAGGACATGCCCTGATGTGTGTGGCATGTCCTGATAGTGAAATACTGCCAATTTCGTTTTTCACTATTGCAAGGCTACCTGTTCCCATAGGACAGAATGGGGAGTTTGTTTATAACATCTTATAAACATAACTGGCCCTGGGAACAAGGTAGACAAATAAAGTTTAGTATGCTCTGAACTTAGAATGTTAAAATGCATCTTTTAGTGATGGTGATTTTTACATTCTGTGTTTGAAAATACCACTTTTAGAAAGTAGGTATTTCCTTGCCTAACCATCCAGTGTGCCTCTGCTAGGTTTGTGTATTGCATGTCTGGCTTTTGGATGAAAGGGGCAGCGGCTCCAGAAGTCTGATGAGTCAGGGCTGGGCTGAATAGATCTGGGCTGCATTTAGAGTAGGGGGAGGAGATTCCCTTTCACCTGAATGGGCCTGGTCTGCCTTCAACAATGCTGTCTCCACCTCCTGCCAGGAAGCTGCACCAGTGAGGACAGAACTGGTTTTGGCTGGGTACAGACACTCTCTGCCTTCAGAGAACAAAGGACTTTTGTGTTTAAAAAGAGGGGCCCGACCCCGGACTTTTAGATCACTTCTGGGAAATCAAGAGGAACCTTTGCCAAGGAGAAGAGCCGGAGAAGCTGAGGAGGAATACGGCCCCTGTGCTGTTTGCTGTCTGGGGTTGGCCTGCAGTGGCTACTTGCTGCCAAGGAAAGGAGTAAAGACTTTGCTGCTTGCTTTGTCCCCCTGCTTGCAGAGAAGATCTCCAAGGGCTTGAACTGAGCTTGCCCCCCTGTTCTAGAGGTATCAGGAACAGCAAAGACCTCACTGTGTCTGTGGGCACCGTCTCTGATCGTCGCCGCAGAAGAAAAGGGTAACTGACTCTGTCATCGAGTCCGTCACAGGATTCCGTGTCCTGAAAGCACCGCCGAGAGCAACGCCTCGCTTCGCAACGCAACCCTGGTCTCACCGACTCAGTGAACGAGCCGCTGATTGTACTGCATCCTGTGGGCACCGCACTCTGCAACGCTTCGCTACACGCTGCAAGGACGTCACCGACTCCGTCTCTGCCTGACCCGAACATCGACGGGCTCCGTCGCCGCACCGTGACCTGCCAGCACCGCAGCGAGCACCATCTCACCCTTCAACGCAAGCCCTGGTCTCATCGTCTCCATCAACGAGCCGCTGCCTGCACCGAATTGTGAGGACATCGTCCGCCGCAACTCTCCGCTTCACAACGCGACTGTGACATTTGCCCCGACCGACTCGCACCGACGTGTTGGTCTCAACAAGAAAGGTACTGTGTCCGAGTCTGTCGACGCTTTAGCTGGCCCGTATCGATGCGGTCGGCTGGAATTGTTAGACTCTGTCGTATGCAGTATCGCGGTAGACCCAGGAGGAGCTACAGAGTCGGAAGAACTGTGTTTTATTGATTTTCCTGCAATTTAAAGGTTATTTTGCACAAGTACTATTTTTCAAGAGTATTTTATGTTGGATTTTTGTCGTTTGGTCTTGTTTTGGTTTAGATAAAGATTACTTATTTCTCTAAACTGGTGTGGTGTCCATTTGTAGTGTTTTCACTGTATTACTGTATGTGTTCACAAATGCTTTACACACTGCCACTGAGATAAGCCTGTCTGCTCGTGCCAAGCTACCAAGGGGGTGAGCAGGGGTTATTTTAGAAGTGTATCCCCCTTACCCTGACTAGAAGCAAGGGTCCCTATTTGGACAAAGGTACCTACCTCTGCCAACTAGAGACCCCCATTTCTAACATTGGTGGTCAGCGGTGAGGATCCTGGACTTGCAGTTGTGATTTACATACAGTGATTGGTGTACACTACTAGCATAGTGCAGACCATTACGTGACCACATACTTTTACTGAACTTTTTTCCCTTGGATTGTTTTTCCTGCAAAGTAAAGAACTGCCAAGTTTGTCATCATGACCAAGCCAGCATCCATTGCATCCATTGATATCGAATTTGAGGAAGATAGGGTGGAAACCTACACTGTGTCTCAACTGAAAGCTATCTGCAAGAAATTTAAAGTCTCTGTGAAAAGCCTCACCAGGAAGGATGAATACCAAAACGCGCTGAGGGCCTGGTTGGAATACAGAAATGCCAGTGGGCAGGATGAGGAGCCTCTGGGGAGGCAGAGAATGTGGATGAGCTACAGGAGGGGCAATTGAATCTGCCAGGAGGGAGGGTACCTTCTGTGGATGGCAGCAGTGTTTCTCAAAGGGGTCTGTCTCCAGAGGAGTTGGAGGACAGAGAGAGAGATAGGGTGCATGAGAGGGAGCTTGCTAAGCTCAGGCTGGGGAAGGAGAGTGACATAGAGAGTAAGAGGTTGGAGTTGGAAAAGCAGAAATTGGCCATGGAGGAAAAGAGGATGCTTTAAGAGCATGAGAGAGGATTGAGGGAGTTGGATCTGAAAGCAAAAAGTTTAGAGATCAATCCCTCTGGTGGCAGCGCACCATCAGTGCCTGGAGAAGGGAAGGTATACATCCCCAAGGAGGTTTTGAAGGATTTCACTAAGCATGAGGACATTGGTCAGTGGTTCAAGGCCTATGAGGTAGCAATGAAGTCCCACTAAGTCCCTGAGAGAGATTGGGGAGCGGGGTTGTGGGGCCGCTTTCTTAGCGAAGGAAGGGAAACATTGCTAAACTTGCCCACTGAGGATCAGATGTCCTATGCCCCCATGAAGGAAGCCTTAGTAGCCAGGTATGGGTTGACCCCAGAGCTTTATCGGCAGAAATTTAGAAACTGTAGGAAGCTGGAGTCAAGTACCTGGGTGGAGTATGTGTCCTATTTTTTGCAGAGTACTGGATGGTTGGGTGAAGGGTAACAAGGTGAATGATTTGCAGGGGCTCTATGATTTGGTTGCATGGGAGCACTTGTCAGATAATTGTTTTCCAGAGCTACGCCAGCACCTGATTGACAGTCAGCTGACTGATCCCAGGAAGCTTGCTGTGGAGGTGGACCGCTGGGTCAGCACCAGGGTCCAAAAAGGTCGTGTGGGAGACTGCCAAAAGTGGGCAGGGTCTCCAGCAGAAGAGTGGGGGGGACAAGGGTAAACAGAAGGAGTTCCAAAAGGGGCCCCAAAGTAATCCCCAAGGGAACCAAGGTAAGGGTTCCCAGCCTCCCACTGAGAAGAAACCATGGGTACCGACAGGTAAGCCTTTTCAGAAGGGTCCCAAGACCTGTTTTAGTTGTAGTCAGATGGGCCACGTACGGGGGGATCCTAAGTGTCCCAAACCGGTTACCACCGCACTCACTGGTGCACCGTCCCGGCAGTTGGCTAGTGTAGCCTTGGGGGAGGATTCGGGTGCCCAAGATGGGTGGGGTCCTGCAGATATGTCCCTGGTCTCTTTAGGAGACAGTAAGATGGTCCCAAGAGCTCATCTGCCTGATAACACTAAGAAGTACAGGCAGTGGGTGGCCATCAATGGCCATAGTGAGGAGGCTCTGAGAGACACAGGAGCCAGTGTGACAGCTGTCAGTTGTCGGCTGGTGTCTGAAGAGCAGGTGGTCCCCAACGCATTCTACCCAGTAGTTGCCGCTGACAATTCAGAGTGCCTCTGCAAAGTGGCACAGGTTCCCTTTGAGTGGGGGGGTCTCAGGTACCTTGAAAGTAGCTGTGAGGCCAGCCATGCCTGTTGACTGTCTGCTAGGCAATGATTTGGAGAGCTGCCCTTGGGAGAAGGTGGAGCGGAGGTCTCATTTGGAGATGTTGGGTCTGCCTGAGTGGGCATGCGTGACCACTCGGTCAAGGGCAGCCGGTAAGGGCAGTCAAGAGGACCTGGAGCCTGAAAAAGTGGCCCAGGTGCCTGCCAGAAAGAGAAGAGGCAGGAGGTGCGGGAAACCAGCGCCCGAAGTTCCCACAGTCCAGGAGAAGACAAACCTTGAGGGGGATGCCCTGGAGCCTACAGGGGAACAAGTGGCTGAACTGGGGGACCTGCCTGAGCTGACCCATTGGCAGCAGGAAGGAGGCCCCTCCAAGGAGGAATTCTGCCAGGAGCAGCAGACGTGCCCTTCTCTTATTGGTTAGCGGCAGCAGGCTGCAAACCAGGCGGCAGGTGATCAGTCCGGATCACATTGGATATACTGGGAGAATGGTCTTTTGTATAACGAGCCTAAGGTTGCTGAGCCTGGGTCAGCCCGTGTGCTGGTGGTACCCCAGCGCTTCAGAGACTTCCTATTGGGTCTGGCTCATGATGTGCCTTTGGCAGGACATTTGGGGCAAGACAAGACCTTTGAAAGGCTTGTCACCCACTTTTACTGGCCCCAGATGCGCAAGCACTCTGATACTCATAGGTCTTGCCAGACTTGCCAGGCAAGTGGCAAGAGTAGGAGGAAGTGTAAGGCTCCTCTCCAACCTTTCCCTGTGGTCAGCACCCCCTTTGAGAGGGTGGGTATTGACATTGTGGGGCCTCTGAATCCCAAGATAGCCATGGGCAACAGGTTCATCCTGGTCTTGGTGGACCATGCCACCCGGTACCCAGAAGCCATCCCTCTCCGGAATGTGACGGCCCCCGTGGTGTGTCGTGCGTTGATGGGGATTTTCTCCCGTGTGGGGTTCCCCAGAGAGGTGGAACCCCACACGGGACCGTGGTACCAACTTCATATACAAGTATATGAAGTCCCTGTGGCAGGAGTGCGGTGTTACATACAAGTTCACCACTCCTTACCACCCCCAAGGCAATGGGCTGGTTGAGAGATTCAACCGGATCCTGAAGGGCATGATTATGGGTCTTGGTGAACCCATGAGGCGTAAGTGGGACGTCCTCTTACCATGCCTTCTGTTTGCTTACAGAGAGGTGCCACAGAAATACTAAGGGTTCAGTCCCTTTGAGCTGCTGTATGGCCATCCTGTAAGAGGACCTCTGAGTCTGGTGAAAGAAGGCTGGGAGAAAGCTCCCAGTAAACCTCCCCAGGATGTATATAGCTACATGCTGACCTTCAGAAACCAGACTAAGCGCTTCAGGCAACTCGCTCAGGCGAACCTGGAAGCCAGCCAAGAGGACATGAAACGTTGGTATGATCAGAATGCCACTCTGATCGAGTTTCAGCCTGGACAGAAAGTATGGATCATGGTCCCAGTGGAGCCTTGTGCGCTCCAGGATAGGTGGACCGGGCCATTTCATGTGGTGAAGCGCAAGAGTAACGTCACCTACTTGGTGGACTTGCATGTTCCTAGGAAACCTTTGCGGGTCCTGCATGTGAACCACCTGAAGCCCCATTTGGAGAGGTCCGAAGTGGGCATGCTCCTAGCAACAGATGCTGGGATGGAAGAGGAGACTGCGCCTCTACCTGACCTCCTGTCTGCAAAGGAGTACGATGGGTCAGTGGACGGTGTATCACTCTCCCCCGCCCTGACTCCTGAACAGCGGAGTGACTGTCGCCAACTGTTCGGACAGTTTGCTGCTCTGTTCTCCCTGACCCTTGGTGTCACTCAGTGGTATGTCCATGATGTTGACACTGGGGACAGTCCTCCTGTAAAGCACAAAATTTACAGAGTGACTGACAGGGTCAAGGCTTGCATCAAGGAGGAGGTCTTCAAAATGCCAGAGCTAGGGGTGATTGGGCCCTCAAACAGCCCTTGGGCCAGCCCAGTGGTCTTGGTCCCAAAGGCTGCCGCACCCGGTGCCACACCAGAACTCCGGTTCTGTGTGGACTACCAAGAGCTCAATTCGGTCACCAGGACTGATGCGCACCCCATCCCCAGAGCTGATGAGCTCATCAATCGGTTGGGAGCTGCCCAGTACCTCAGCACATTTGACTTAACGTCTGGGTACTGGCAGATTGCCTTAACTGATAGGGCAAAGGAGAGGTCAGCATTCTCCACACCAGAGGGGCATTACCAATTCCGGGTGATGCCCTTTGGGCTGAAGAATGCCCCTGCCACCTTTCAGAGGTTGGTCAACCAGGTGTTGGCTGGACTGGAGGATTTCAGTGTCGCCTACCTGGATGACATCGCAGTGTTCAGTGCCACTTGGGAGGAACCTCTGCACCACCTCTGGGAAGTGTTGAAGGCTCTGCAGAGGGCAGGCCTCACGATCAAGGCGAGTAAGTGCCAGATCGGGCAGGGTTCTGTGTTGTACTTGGGACACAGGTAGGGAGCGGCCAGGTGGCGCCCCTACAGCCCAAGATTGATACCATTCTGGCTTGGGAACCCCCGAGACCCAGACAGAGGTGAGAGCCTTTTTAGGACTCACAGGGTATAACAGGAGATTTGTCAAGGGGTATGGCACCATTGTTGCCCCCTTGACAGAGTTGACTCCCAGGAAGCAGCCCAAGAAGGTGAATTGGACTGACGCCTGCCAGAAGGCTTTTGATGCCCTGAAATCTGCCATGTGCACAGCGTCCGTGCTTCAGGCGCCCAACTTCTCAAGGGAATTCATTGTGCAGATAGATGCTTCAGAGCATGGTGTGGGGGCTGTGCTCTCACAGCTGAATAAAGAGGGCCTAGACCAACCTGTAGCCTTCATTAGTAGGAGGTTACTTCCACGGGAACAGAGGTGGAGTGCGATTGAGCGTGAGGCATTTTCTGTGGTCCGGGTGCTGAAGAAGGTGAAGCCATACTTGTTTGGGACTCACTTCCAGTTTCAGACAGACCACAGGCCCCTCAGATGGTTGATGCAGATGAGGAGTGAGAATCCAAAGCTGTTGAGGTGGTCCATTTCCCTACAGGGGATGGACTTTACGGTGGAACACCGCCCAGGTACAGAACACGCCAATGCTGATGGTCTGTCCAGATTTTTCCGCCTTAGAGAAGAGAACTCCCAAGAGGGTGGGTAGTTCTCCCCACATTTCAGCTGGAGGGGACATGTGTTAGACCTGGCACCATTGGCGTGGGTCTCCCCTGCATTTTTTGCTTTTGCCTCCTGTGTTTTTGCTGTGTGTTGGACTTCGTTTTGCTGGTCTGGATGCTTTCAGCACTTTGCCACTGCTGTTCAGTGCCAAAGTGCAAGTGCTCCCTTTGTAAATTGTTGTTATGGATTAGTGATTTCATGATTGGCATATTTGATTTACTTGTCAGACCCTAGTATAGTGCACTGTGTGTGCCCAGGACCTGTAAATCAAATGCTGCTAGTGGGCTGCAGCACTGATTGTGACACCCACAGAAGCAGCCTGTAAAATGTAACTCTGGCCTGCCATTGCAGAGCCTGTGTGCAGTCTGGACTGCCATGTCGACTTGGCAAGTGCACACACTTGCTAGTCCCTAAACCTTCCCTTTTCTACATATTAATCACCCCTAAGGTAGACCCACGGTACCCCTGTGGGCAGGGTGCATTGTATGTGAAATGTAGGACATGCCCTGATGTGTGTGGCATGTCCTGATAGTGAAATACTGCCAATTTCGTTTTCCACTATTGCAAGACTACCTGTTCCCATAGGAGAGAATGGGGAGTTTGTTTATAACATCTTATAAACATAACTGGCCCTCGGAACAAGGTAGAAAAATAAAGTTTAGTATGCCTGAACTCAGAATGTTAAAATGCATCTTTTAGTGAGGGTGATTTTTACATTCCGTGTTTGAAAATGCCACTTTTAGAAAGTAGGTATTTTCTTGCCTAATGATCCAGTGTGCCTCTGCTAGGTTTGTGTATTGCATGTCTGGCTTTTGGATGACAGGGGCTGGAGAGGGGCAGCGGCTCCAGACGTCTGATGAATCAGGGCTGGGCCGAATAGACCTGGGCTGCATTTAGAGTAGGGGGAGGAGATTTCCTTTCACCTGAATGAGCCTGGTCTGCCTTCAACAATGCTGTCTCCACCTCCTGCCAGGAAGCTGCACCAGTGAGGACAGAACTGGTTTTGGCTGGGTACAGACACTCTCTGCCTTCAGAGAACAAAGGATTTTTGTGTATAAAAAGAGGGGTCCAGACCCCAGACTTTTAGATCACTTCTGAGAAATCAAGAGGAACCTTTGCCAAGGAGAAAAGCCGGAGAAGCTGAGGAGGAATACGGCCCCTCTGCTGTTTGCTGTCTGGGGTTGGCCTGCAGTGGCTACTTGCTGCCAAGGAAAGGAGAAAGGACTTTGCTGCTTGCTTTGTCTCCCTGCTTGAAGAGAAGATCTCCAAGGGCTTGAACTGAGCTTGCCCCCTGTTCTACAGGTCTCAGGAACAGCAAAGACCTCACTGTGTCTGTGGGCACCGTCTCTGATCGTCGCCGCAGAATAAAAGGATAACCGACTCTGTAATCGAGTCCGTCGCAGGATGTTGTGTCCTGAATGCACTGCTGAGAGTAACGCCTCGCTTCGCAATGCAACCCTGGTCCCACCGACTCCGTCAACGAGCCGCTGCTTGCACCGCGTCCTGTGGGCAATGCACTCCGCAACACTTTGCTACAAGCTGCAAGGACGTCACCGACTCCGTCGCTGCCCGACCCGAACATCGACCTGCTCCGTCGCCGCACCATGACCTGCCAGCACAGCAGGCTGCACCGTGTCATGCTTCAATGCAAGCCCTGGTCTCACCGACTCTGTCAACGAGCTGCTGTCAGCACCGAATCGTGAGGACATCGTCCGCCGCAACTCTCCGCTTCACAACGCGACTGCGACGTTTGCCCCGACCGACTTGCACCGACGTGTTGGTCTCAACAAGAAAGGTACTGTATCCGAGTCTGTCTACGCTTTAGCTGGCCCGTATCGACGCGGTCGGCTGGAATTGTTAGACTCTGTCGCATGCAGTATCGCGGTAGCCCCAGGAGGAGCTACCGAGTCAGAAGAACTGTGTTTTATTGATTTTCCTGCAATTTAGAGGTTATTTTGCACAAGTACTATTTTTCAAGAGTATTGTATGTTGGATTTTTATCGTTTGGTCTTGTTTTGGTTTAGATGAAGATTACTTATTTTTCTAAACTGGTGTGGTGTCCATTTGTAGTGTTTTCACTGTATTACTGTATGTGTTCAAAAATGCTTTACACACTGCCTCTGAGATAAGCCTTTCTGCTCGTGCCAGGCTACCAAGGGGGTGAGCAGGGGTTATTTTAGAAGTGTATCCCCCTTACCCTGACTAGAAGCAAGGGTCCCTATATGGACAAAGGTACCTACCTCTGCCAACTAGAGACCCCCATTTCTAACACTGGGGGTAGGATAGGGTTTTTTTCTAACACACAACAACATTCAAATTAACTGTGCAGATATTTCAGAATATATCAGCATTACGAAAGCACAGATGAAGCACTTTTTTTGTTAATTTTTAAGTTTGTTGGAAAGAAATACTTTAATATGACCGAAACAAATCAATACACTAAGTGATGCAATTTGCACACATTATCTTTTATGTGCAGTACAACTGTATGTCAGTGCAAGTGTAATGGTCATTTCAATTGAAAATGTGTTGTCTATAATGGAGATGTACTACTACACGATGCATATTCCACCCTTGCCATTCTACTCTACTCTTCATCACTCCACGCCACTGTACACCCCTGTACTCAACACCATTGCACTCTACGCCACTCTACTCAACACCACTCTACTCTATGCCTCTGCACTCTACGCCACTCTACACTACTGCATTCTATGCCAATACACTCTACACCACTGCACTCTACGTCTCTCTGCTCTGCATCACTCCACTCTACACCACTACCCTCCATGCCACTCTTCTCTACTCTGCACCACTGCACTCTGTGTCACTGTATTCTATGCCACTCTACTTTATTCTGCTCCACTACATTCTACCCCACTTCACTCTACTATGCAACACTCTAATCTATACCACTGCGTTCTACGACATTGCATTGTACGCCACTGAATTCTATGCTGCTAAACTCAATGCCACTGCACTCTACACCATTATAGTCTACAACACTCTACGCCATTCCACTTTACACCAGTCCACTCTACTCTACATCACTGCACTGTGCTACACTCTACGCCAATGCCCCGTACACCAGTCCACTCTGTGCGACTCCACTGTAAGGCACTCTACGCAACTCCACTCTATGCCACTCTAGTACACGACACTCTATGTCACTCCTCTCTACGCCACTCTACTCCACTCTTCACCATTCCACTCTATGACACTCCACACCACTCTTCGTCATTTCAAACTACGGCACTCCACGCCACTCTCCTCTGCACCACTAACCTTTAGCCGTGCTGAACAGCAACCACTCTGGTGTACAACATGACTAAAATACATTGCCAAAGTCAATAGCTCTTGCATAGGCATGACCTATTGGCTTTTTCAATGCTTTTTCATCTCAGTTATTGCTGTTGTTTCTACCCAATTGGTGGTCAGGGTGGGTCATTTTCCTTGCTTGCAGTAGAGTCGATGCCCTCCATAACCCCCACCCCCCCCACCAAAGCCACTGCTCCATGCCACGTTATTAATCATGACAGATCACATATGTCTGAAACCTGGAATCTGAGCTGGATGGATCACACATCTGATCATTGATGTACAGATTCGCCAGCAACATGCAGGTTCATTAATGATCTGCAGGTACATCAAGTGGTTGAAAGGCTATCAGCGAGGTCTGAAAGGGCAATACCTGCTCTTCCGTCTTTCTTGTCCTAGTCCTTACTGGGTGAGATGGACATCTCCCCAGAAATGGTTCTACCAAGCTAGAATCAACAATAAACTACAGCAAATATGGCAGGCCTCTGCTTCCTGCCACCACTATATACAGAGGTAGTCATTTCTACCACATCCTGTTTTATTCAATTCTCTTCCAGAGTAGTTCTACTTTGGGTGAGTAGAAGTATTTATATTTTTTTAAAAATGATTTACTGTTAAGTATTTATGGAACTATGCGGAGCAGGTTCCTGTTGGCACATGTTTGGGCGCAGAGATCAGCTGTAGTGATCTGGTTTGTCTTTTCGCTTGCTGACCTGCTCTGATGATCGCTCCACGCTATAATTAGATTGGCAGAGCTGATGCGAGGGAGCGCACCCTTTTCGGCCTGCACTAGCGGCTGGTGAGGACGTTTGTTAATTGATAATTTATGTCTCTCTCAAGGCGTCCCGACATTCTGCATTAGTGGTTGGGGGCGCTCTTTCATTAAAATAAAGAACTAAATAAATACATAAAAGGAAAAGGAAAGGAAAACATGGCACTTTTCTCTTTCTTTTTAACATAGTCTTGCGAGGTTGGAGTTGCCTAGCACCCCTAAGTACAGGTAGTGCGAATGGCCTGTGTTTATTTAAATGCCTTAGTCCCTTTATAGGTCTCGCCTATGCCGCGCACGCACTGTCTCTTCGAGACATGTTGTATCAATTCTGTGGATTTACAGCCCATCCATTGCTTTTTAATTGTTGCTTTGCGTGTCCTTCACAAAGGTTTGCTTCTCTGTGGTCAATGTTTGTTATATATCCCTCCTTTTTGTGTCTTGACCCCTCCCATGGAGCATGGACCTTTTACTTGTAGTCTTGGCCTTTTTGTGCATGTAGGTTTGTTGAAGCGCACTATTTTTTTCTTTTGTTTCTGCTCGTGTTTTCGGAATATCAGCTTTTCTTCCTGTGTGGTCTTGTTGATTCAAACGTGTTCACCCAACGCGTTCACCTGACGGGAGTTTATCAAGGATTGCCGTAGTGCTAATAAACTTAAATGTAAAAAGCTTCTTGAAATTGCATCGAACACTCTGATCCAAACCTGTTCACCCGACAGGAGTTCATCAAGGATTGCCAAAGGGCTAATAAACTTTAATGTAAAAACCTTTGTGAAATTGTATCGAATGTGCTTTTTGAACAAAATATGTTTTTATATTCTCTGAGTTTCGTGTCCTCACCTTTTTGGTTTTTTTAAAATGCTTCTCTTATTTGTCTGGATTGAAATATCCGGTAGACTTGATTTAGCTATTGATGCTGGAGATATAAGATTGGTTTCTAATCTCTGCTTCCCCTCTCCGCTGCATTGTGTGATCCAGTGCAGTTTCACCTCCCAGTGTTTCATTTCATGTATCTTGCAAACTTTGGGTCGCCCAACCGGGAATAAATGTTGGTATTGACAAGCGTATGAGAAATGGGTTTCTGAGCATTTCTTTTCGGGATGAATTTGCGACGTGAAAACCAGGACACTGAGTCAAGTTCTGTTCTAACCCATCTGATTGTCGCTTCTTCAGGCTAACAACAGGTCCTGTTCTCTGGACTGCTTGTCACACGTCGGAGAGCATGGTTTACTGTTTTTTTAAGACCGCTAGGCCAGATGCTATTGGCTGGGATTCCCAGGATGGAGATCCCAGCAGCTGCCGGTTTCCCAGAGTAAACAAGCTCTGTGCTGCCCATGTTGCCAAAATGGCACGGCCAGGCAGGTGAACAAATTCGTTTGTCTCATGCATCTATTTTGAAAACGGTATCCGTTCCGAGTTATAAGAAAATATGCATCTTAAGATAGTGCGACACATTTATAAATAACTGGTGACCTTGGGGCTGTATGTCTAATGATAAACATTTGTCTGAAAAGGCTTTTGATCTAGTTTCAGTGCATTCCCTTTTCTACTGACAACTGCCGTAGAAGTGCTGGTACTGCACAAATCACATTTTTCTCGACTTGTGTGGTTTGTGAATTACGTTGTGACACGTGACAGAAGTTTGAACTAACATCAGCCAACAGCCATGACACAAAATTCTATGTTACTGGAAATTGTCTGATATTAGAGTGTGGAAGCCAACACCCATATTTATGTTAGCGAGATAGCCCAAGGGGTTCAGGTCATGCTGCAAAGATCGAAGTTTGACTAGAAGTTTAAAGAGGCAAGGGGAGAGGAGAAAAATGTGATCCTTTAGTTTTTCCCAAGGCTGGTGAAATGAGTTCCATTCGGTTAGAGCTAGCGAGCAATGTTTTTTAGAGTGTTAAGTACTCACTACATTTAATGCAATCTGTGGGTCATATATTTGAATTCTGGGAGGGACAGTTCAGCCTTTCATTCTTAATAGCCTCTGCTATTTACAGCACGTTAAAAACAACCCCAATATACCCTTACCCTTAATATAAACAAGCACTGGCAAAGCCAATAGGTCTTGCCTATCTGAGATCTATTGGCTTTGTCAGTGGTATTTTAGCCATGTTATACAGCAGCGCGGCTGCTGTGCAGCATGGTTGAACGTGAAATAAAAAAGTGCTATGACACTTTCAGCGATTGCCCCGTCACAGCACTTTTTTTCTTTTTACTTTCAACCATGCTGCACAGCAGCCGTGCTGCCGTACAACATGGCTAGAAAAAAACACTGACAAAGTCAATAGATTAAAGTAGGCGAGACAAATTAGCTTTACCAATGCTTGTTCCTTTTGTCCGTCTGGCACCAAACTACATTAGCAGTATGGAGTCTGGAAAGGCAAAGTAAAAACAAAGCGCTGCGATGCTGAACCAGAGGAAGTTCAGTCTCCAGCATCAGAGCCTATTACGCAGTGACTGATATCCCCTCTGCCAAAATATAAATCCCATAGGCTATAATTGGATTTATATTTTGGCAGGATATCTGTCATCGTTGTGACAGAGTAACTCGTCCGCCGAAATCTAAATCAGGCCTCAAGCAGCAGTGGAGCAGCTTTTGCGGCCAGAGAAGGTCCCTGCCCTCCAACAAAGGCTCTCAAGCCTGTCCCGGCTGATGATGTGGATGACTGGGAGCCAAAGGAGGGCATCCATGGACGTTTTGTTCAGGGACCAGAATTGTCTGAGGTCCTGTTGCATATTAGGGAGAATCTGCCTCTTCCTGCAGCTGCTGAGGTTCTCCAAGAGGATGATCTATTCAGCCAGTATCATCGAAGAGAGCCTGACTCCCTTCCCCTCCATTCGTCAGTAAAGAAAGTGTTACTTCGAATGGGAGAATGTCAAGAAGCATGCCTTCCCTAGATTCCTGGCTAGATGTTATACCATTGCAGGATTCGCTGAGAAATTTCCACTATCTGTGAAGGTGGATGCTATTATGGCTGGGCTGTCTTTGCAGGGTATGCTGGTTTCACAGGATGCATCCCTGGCGGACCCTTTGGAAAAAAAAGTTGAAGCAAACATGAAGCAGTCCTTATGGCGACAAACTTTGGTATGAGAACCAGAACTTACACGGTTCAGTCTCTTTGAAGGATTTTCAGATGTTGGCTGAACATATTCAGTTGGGAAATTACTTTTCTGAGACTTTATCGATTGTGGAGCAGCAGGTCCGTTTTCTAGTGGATGTGTCTTTTGATGCTTTGGGGGCCATGGCTGCGGCTTCTGGTGCGGTGATTGCAGGTCGTCGCCATCTCTGGATTAGATCTTGGAGAGCGGATGCCATGCAAAAGTGACTTCTTATGCATATCCTGTTTTTGGGTTCTAAGATATTTGCCCAAAAGTTGGAAGACATGATTAAGAAATATGAGTTGGAATGCTACCCTGAGCGATTTCCACTGGTTAGACTATTTGCAAGCATTCACCCCATCACTTTTGGGTGTTTGATTGCCGGTAGTATGTCTGGAAAGCTGAGACTGGCTCAGCTTTCCAAGTCTTCTACTACCAATGTTTGTGAAATCAAAAAAGTAGCGCATTTACACCCATTCCAAGAGAACTTCTATAGGTGCAGATTTACTACTTTTTGGTAAACTGGTCATTATATATATTTAAGATAACGATCCAAAAAAATGAACAAGTTAAAACCTCTTAGTGAAATGAGAACGACAAGAAAAACAGACACAGACATCACAGACCTGACCCTGGGCCCCTAGAATTACTACCAAACCAAGAATGCATACAATAACAAAGGCCTGCCCTGGGATCAGTTATTTTGAATGTATTTTCACTGCCCAACTCTTCTTCATCGCTGCTACAAGAAGCCTTGATGGTAGAGTTGTCAAATTGGTGCATTTGGGCAGGGCTCAATGTTTCTAGCCCTTGCCTTTTGCAAATCATTTTATCAAGTGACTGACGGCCCCATGTACCAAGCCCAAGTTGCAAATAGAGGAGGTCGCTTAGGCAAATTAATAGGGCTGGCCGAGCCATGAGTCTGGCTTGGCTCCAAGAGTCTGTGCACGAGCCGAGTTATGAAAACCTTTGGCATGTATATTGTGCAACAAAGATACAGTAAAAATAAGATACAGTATCTTCAAATTTTAAAAAAAATGCATTTCTTTAACATGCAGAAGTGTTTCACCTTAGTACATCAGATTATATCAGTGCATAGACAGACATTTAATAAAAGTGATAGATTTTTAATAACATTCACGGCTTACCCCTGAACAACAATGCCATTAGTGAACTAAGCGGCAAGTCAGTAGTCATGTAAACCTTAAGCCCGGCCTAGATTCTTACTACAGATAGAGCAACATTACAGGCTAGTAAATCAAATGTAAGAGGGGCTTGTACAGTGCACATCCTGAACTCAAGATTTAAAAGTGGGCTCATGGGATAGTAAAGACAAGCATTGGCATAGCCAATAGGTCTCGCTTTTGGGACCTTACAAGTATTTAATTATGCAACTGTTGCATGGCTAAACACTTATAAGGTCCCAAAGGCGAGACCTATTGGCTATGCCAATGCTTGTTTTTTTAAAGCAGTCATTAAAGTGAGCCATGGCCTCTGGGAAGAAATAGAAGCAATGGGGCATGGGAGAGGTTTTGGCATTGCTCTTCCCGTGCAGGAGTGATTTTCTTTGTTTGGCCGAGGCAATCGAGGTAACCTGTGCATTTATTGTAAATAAAAAAATAACAGTGAATGCCTGTGTGTTTCCAAAATGCTCTTCTCGTGAGAGTCTTGGCACCGGCTCTCCCCATGCCTAAGTGATTTGCCCAGAAGAGAATGTTAAGCGGACGCTGTAACATCCTGAGCTGCCAACTGGGTTCGAATCTCGGCATCGGCTCTCCCGTCCGTAGCAAAGTAATTTGCCCAGGTTCACAGAACGTGAAGCTGATGCAGAGAAGCTATATTAAAAAAATAAACACAACATAACTAAAGCTAATGACAAAGCTTTAAGTGATTAAAGTGAGATGCAGCCTGTAGGAAGACAAGCATTGGCACGGCCGCGAAAGTGAAAGTGATCGCGATCGCGATGCACTTAATGACCCGTGACGGAGGAAAGACAGATGGCGGCTGCGCGCATGCACGCTCGCGTGAACGCAAGCTTGAGGCCAGGAGAAGCCTCTGGTAGCACTTTGAAAACCCCCTTACTAAATTTCTGGCAGATCAGCGCATGCGCTGGCTCAGCGAGACCTAAAAAAGGAGGCTCTAAAATAAAATATATGCTGGAGTTGATTCTGATTATCTAGTTTCACATTTTGAAATTCAGCTACCAGATGTATATCTCTGTCTCTCTCTCTCTCTCTCTCTCTCTCATTTACCTAAAAGGTAGGCCTGGGCGTGAAATTCCGCTCCGCTCGCGGAGTTAGCTGAGTTTTTCCTGCTACGTGCAGCGCACAGAGTTCCTAAAAACTCAGTGGAGTTTTTCCCTCGGTCGTGCTCGCCAACATTAAGTTGGTGAGTGCAAGCAAGGAAAATCTTACTCCAGACCACCTCCCCGTGAGATTTCTCAACGCGGGCGGTCGCAGATGGCCGCTACCGCTCGCGTTGAGAAACCTTCTGTTCGCGTTGAGCTGCCGCTCGAGTAGAACATCTACTCGAGTGGCAGAAAGAAGCAGCGTCCTCTTGCGCTGCCCATGGTGCCATTCACGCTGATTTTCCAGCGCGGGACAAACACCCGGCGCTAAAAATCATCGCGAACAACGCGACCTAACGCACTCCACTGCTTGGGGAACTCCTCGTAGTGCGGCAGAGTTTTTTGGTCACTTCACAGAGTTCCGCTCCGCAAACTTCGCCCAGGCCTAATAAAAGGTCACTGTTGTCTTTCATTCTTGGCTCAGGAAAACCAACAGAGGGATAGCAAACCTAACTCAGGGCTCCCAGACGCAACTACAAAGAAACAAAAGCATTTATTTGGGGGGTGTCACACCTCAAACATCCCCCCCCCTTAAGCTATGCCCCTGCTCGTCCTCTTCCATGCCTACTCCTCAGCCTCCCAAAGCATGACTATGCCAGAAATCCTCCACAGCAGATTTGGGGTCAATAAAGTATTTTTCTCATGTATGGCAATCACAGATTTTATTTTTTATTAATTTAGAGGTTTAATACAGCGCGCAGCTCCCCCATTGGGGTTTTCCGGCGCCAACACGTCAAGTACGGTCTGAATCCAATATATCACTTCAGAACAGCCATGTCTTCATTTCTCTTCAGAAGATTGTTAATGAAGGACAATTTCTCAGGGATTCTGTGAGAGAGTTCCACAGTTTTGGGCCCTGGAATGCAAACGACCGGCAACCCATCAGTGTACGTCTGACTAAAGGAACCACACACAAGGAGAGCTCACTGGAACGGAGCATGCAGGAAGGTTGACAAACTTTAACGGGTTCTTGCAGGTACTGTGGACCTACACCTGCTCTTGCCTTGTGCTCATAGCACAGAGATTTAAACTGGATTCTTTTCTCCACTTCAAGCCAGTGGAGTTCTCGCAAAAGCTCAGATGCCGGAGAGCTTTTTGGGAGTCTGTAAAGAATCCTAGCAGCTGAGTTCTGGACCATCTGCAACCGTTTAATTGCGGTTCTGTCTGCTCCCAGATAAAGCACATTCCCTTAGTCCAGTCTCGATATTATTAGTGCCTGTACCACCGTCCTTTGGGCTGAAAGAGGGAGCTGCCACATGATTTTCCACATCCATTTCAGGACGGCGAAGCATGTAGCTGCCACCTTCGTCACCTGGGGTTTCATAGATAACTTGTCATCCAACACAAAGCCCAGGTTCTTCACCTTGAGCACTGGCGACAGAAGAGAGCCCAGGCTCTCCAGCCAATGTTGGGGACCCCAGATGTATGGATTCATCCCCAGAACCAATACCTCAGTTTTATCTCCATTTAGCTTGAGTGAATGAATACTCGTCTACTCCGCTACTGTGCCCAAAGAGGAGTTCAGGGCCTCCGAGTTATGCCTCTGCACAGATGACGAGAAGATGATTTGCGTGTCATCTGCATATGAAAATGAGGTAAACCCACAATTTTCCACCAAGTCCACCAATTGGCGCACGTAGATGTTAAATAGCTCCGGGTTTAGGGATGATCCTTGAGGAACTCCTGACGTCAGGGTTTGCTGCTCGGATGAGGCCATAGTGAAAAACATCTGAAAAGACCAATCCCCTAAAGATAATGCCATCCTAGAGAGGGCCGTACCCTTCAGACCCAGTTCGGCTAACCTCTCTAACACAGTCTCATGTGACACAGTATCAAAAGCTGCACTGAGATCGAGTAAAATCAGTGCGGTCGTCTTGCCCCCATCCAATAGTCTAAGGTGTTCTGTGACTCCTAGCAGGGCGGACTCTGTGCTGTGTCCCCTCCTAAACCCCGATTGAGATGGGTGCTGGCAGTCTTGGGATTCCATAAAACTGGAGAGTTGTCTGTCGACGTGTTTCTCCATTACCTTTGCCATGATGGGAAGCAAAGAAACTGGTCTATAATTGGCCCAGTTGTCGGGATCTAGATTAATTTTTCTTCATAAGGGGCCGAACCATGGCATGTTTCTAAGCCTGTGGAATCTGACCCTGCCTTAAAGATAAGTTGAGGAGATCCACCAGGGGTTACAGATTGTCTTGGTTTAAGGTACTAATCTTAGTCGCTGGAATAGGGTCTCTAGGTGAGCCAGATCTGATTGAGGTCGGTATTGACAGAAACCCATCCAGATCCAGCATATCTCATCTCCTTTATTTATTTATTTATTTATTTTGAGTGTTTTCTATAGCACGAACAAGACCCTGAGTAGGGTATCAGAGCGCTTCAAAGTACAGAGCAACAAGTTCAAGAACATGTTGGTAGGGTCCTAGATATAGATATGTGGCATATATGAGGTTCGGCATAGAACAAATCGATAGTGAACATAATAAGTAGAGATGATTTGTTCGGTTCGGTGCAGTAGGAACAAGTTCAAGTACAAACAAATCATATTAGCGAGGCTGTCATCATGGGCATCATAGATACGAGTTTAGAGAAAACCGATCGGTTCAATGCAGGCAGGAGTGATATCAAAAGTAGAGCTTCCGTCGGAGTCGGATCTTGTGATCGTGTGTGGAGATTCACTCCTAGAGAGGGGCAAGTCAAAGAGTTATCTGTTGCATTTTATAGGGCCCAGGTGGGTGAGGGTTGTTAAGGAGTTAAGGGAAGAATTTGCTGATCAGGAAGGTTTTAGCTTCCCTTTTAAATAATGTCGATGAAGAGATTTTTCTGATGCTCGGAGGGAATGAGTTCCAGATTCTTGGTGCAGCTCCGGAAAATGCTCTGTCAAATGTTTTTTTCTTGCTGAAGCATGAAGGTTTCAGGAGTAGATTGTTGGAGCTCCTAGAGTGTCTGTTTCCTCCAGATATAGTAAGTTTCTGGGCTTGATATTGGGGGGGTTTGTGGTGTAAAGCTTTATGTGTGATGCAGGCCATCTTTAGGTGTATTCTAGCTTCGTAGGGTAGCCAGTTGAGCGCCTTCAGGTGTGGCGAGATCGTGTCACATTTTCTAGATCCTTTTAGGAGTCTTGCGGCTGTGTTGAGGCAGTCTTTTAAAGGTGCTGTTGAGATTTTGGGAAGCCATATAAAGTAGTACATCCGTATTCCAACCTCGAGATGACTAAAGCCTGAACTGCAGTTTTGAGGTTCGGGTTCTCAATGAATGGTTTCATTTTTCTGAGATAGCTGAGGTGAAAGCGAGCATTTTTAGCCAACATGTTGATGGGTGTTTGCATATTAAGGTTCTTATCCAGCATGGTTCCAAGCGATTTGGTGTAGTCCACCAGGATCGGCGTACAATTTAGAGCAGTGATCATCTTGGTCCACTCATTTATCACTGAAGAGTTTTTTGGAGGGGAAATTAGAGGGAATTCAGTTTTTTGCGAGTTTAGCTTGAGGAAGTTAGTCGTTAGCCAGTGGACGGTCTTTTCAAGAGCTTGATTCATCATCTTGATCTCTTCAATGGAAGTGATCTTGATATACAACTGTGTGTCATCCGCGTACATGTGGAAGGAGATAT
Source organism: Calotriton arnoldi (assembly GCA_963921515.1). NCBI lineage: Eukaryota > Metazoa > Chordata > Amphibia > Caudata > Salamandridae > Calotriton > Calotriton arnoldi. Next base: position 76,691 of record CAWUFW010016004.1, read on the forward strand.
TTGCCTGCTGTAATAGTTCAGTTAGGGGTTCAACATAGAGGTTGAATAGCGCAGGGGATAAAGTCGAGCCTTGTGGTACTCCTAGTAGATTTGGGGATGAGGGAGAAAGATTTTTATTCTCCATAAACCTTTGCGTTCTGTTTTCTAGCAAGGATTTGAACCATTGAAGGGCCTCAATTTATTACCTCCTCCTGTAGGGCTTGGCCCCCTCAGGCCCTTCATAGTCGACTCTGCGGTTGTATTATGTGGCGGATGGCCCTCCTTCCCTCCTGTATTTACAGCCAGCTGAATATCTGCCACCTTTTTAATAAAGAAACCTCCCCGTTCCTCACACTGAGATTGCATCAATACTGGCACTCGTCGTATCCTACTAGGGTCGGCAAGTTCTTTCACCACTCTAAGCAGTGTTTTTGCACAGTTATTTGATCCCTGTAACACACAGCATGGGCTGCTCTGCATAGTCTGTGATAGTTGTTTAAGGCTACTTTGTATCTAATCTTGTTACTCGCATCATATCCATTCCTCCAGGATCTGTCTAGGTCCTTGCATCTTGACTTCTCTATCCGTAATGTTTCTGAGAAACAAGGAGCTGGTGGATGAAATCTAACTAGGCAACTTATTTTCTCTGGTAGTAATATGTCTAGTGCTTCCCGTAACCAGTCCTCAATCCTAGGTTGATCCAACTCAACCTGCTGAGTTAGTCTTGGCAAGGTATTGGGGACAGATGGGCAGTCGATGTTGCACAGAATGATCTGAAGATCCAGTTTTCTTCTCAGCCCCCAGACTTTTTTGTTGTAAAACTCCTCTGCCAAAGAATCTTCTGTGTCAGTCAGGTCTTTTGGAGGGGATGGAGGATTTGTTTTCCAAGGCAGCCATAATTCCAGTACCTTAAACAGAACTAAGGGGAGGCTGTTACTCTATTCATTATCTGGCCCAGAAGGTGTCTAGTTCTTTTCGTCCTGTTTTGGATCTAAAGAAAGTAAATGCTTATATTCCTTATCAAAAGTTCAAGATGTTGACTTTAGGCTCGATTCTTCCTCTGTTGAAAAAAGACGACTTTTTGACATTGATAGATCTAAAGGACGTATATTTGCACATCCCTATTCACAGGGACTCTTGGATGTTTCTCTGATTTTGTGTGGGAGAAAGACACTTTCAATTCCATGTTATCCTGTTGTGACTAGCTTCGGCTCCAGGGAATTTCATCAAGTTCCTAGCTCCTTTGGTGGGTATTTAGCATTCGAAGGGTATCAGGGTGTTTCCCTACTTGGATGTTTGGCTGATTGCTTCTCGTTCTTTTCTTAAGGTAGAGGAAGACTCTCAGAATACCCTTCAGATTCTGTCCAGATTCGGATTACTGGTGAATATGGAGAAGTCCCAGCCTTACCCATTAAAGTTACTCCAGTTTTTTGGGATTCAGTTCAATGCAGAGAAAGGGAAGGTCTTTCTTCCCAGTCACAGGAAGGAGAAGCCAATGTCTCATCTTCGCTCTCTGCTATCAAAGCAGTGCTTAATTTGTAAAATATTAAGTGCAGGTGCTCAATTTTTTTTAGGAGACCACACCCACTTTACCTGGCTCCACCCACTTCCTCCACTGGCTCCACCCACTTATTTGTCTCCACCCACATTCTCAACTGGCACTGCTGAAAGCCAGATGTAATACCCGATCTGAATTTCAGCAAGGGAGCCTTCCTCAAGTAAAGGTTTGATAGGAGGTTCCCCCCGCCTGAGAACATTTTGAGAAAAATGAATTCAAAAAGTGCATTTAAAACACAATTTCAGAATAAATTGGCTGAAATGACTAATGCACTGAAAGGGGACACCTATCATTACTACCTTATGGGCTCCCGTCTTCCTATTGTTTATACGCTCATAATAAAAGGCCATGCCAGAGCTAATAGGGAGGGTCATGCCAGAGCTAATAGGGAGGGTTGAGTGCTGGCAGTGGAGCAATAGCCATGTAGACAGAGGCAGAGAAAGGACTAACACTGTGAAGAAAGGAGAGAGAGCGTCAGGCAGATGGTACAGGGCCCTGAAGTTGGAGTCACGGATGGTGCTAATTTTGAACTAAAGAAATCCAGGAGTTTGTCACAATATTGTTGTGATGAGCAGGGGTTGTTCTTCTGGGCATCTGGGTTAGACATTTCTTGAAAGATGCTGAAGGTTTCTCTTATTCGGTCAGACCTGCTAGATGAATTTTGTAAATTAAGATTTTTTGGCTCTCTTTATGGCACTATGGAGGCCTTACAGGTATCTCTTAAAGAGGGGCTATCTTCAGTTAAAATAGTCTTGTGTAACTTGCATTATAGGTTGAGACTGGTTTGTTTCAGTTTCACTGTCACCACATTGGACCATTTTTAGTGGATTGAATGCCAAATTTAGTGTTTCTTGTTTTGGCTGGGGCAAACCTCGCAGAGAGCAGTGATGTATTGTGGTATAGATTGTCCAGTAAGGCTTCAGTGTCATCCTAGTTGAGAAAGTTGGTTGTAACAACATTCTATGTTTCCTCAAGCTCCTCTGTGCTGACATTTCTGTAACACCTGGATGGCATAATTGCATATCTCTTTCTTTCAAAGAAATGCAAGCAATTCTACAAACCTGTGTCCTAGTCCATTCGTGTATATCTTATGGAAAAATCTGGCATGAATGGTGCAGGTGTCATCAAGTCAAACCTAAAAGGTAGCTGACTTAAGATGTGCTGAATGCTAATCGTTGTGTATGTGACATTTATGTCTTTGAAAGGCATCAAGGAGCTTGGTGGATTGAGGTCGATGATGACAAATGTAACAAAATATGCACTTACTGGCTCCCTCCATGGTCATTATTTGCAGCCCAACAAAAGACATGTGTTGTTTACTCTGTATCAAAGTCCGATTGCCATAAAATATATAATCCAATTTAACTTCAATACATAGTGTTTGAATCAATTGAATATTTGAATTGAGGCCTGGAAATGTTCCCTGGCGTTACATCGGGTGTTACACCATCAGCATTGGTTTTTATTAGTGCTCCAGGCTTTACATTTACCCACATAAGGCTGATTAATGAAGGAGTTTTGCGGTCAAAAAGGCTGGGATTTTCAAAAAGGGAACAAAAAGTATGGAGGTGAGAAAAGGAAAAAAACATTATTGAAAAGAAAAGTGGAGAAAGGGTGACAAAGGGAAGGAAACCACATTTATGTCAGTCTCAGCAAACTGGAAATACGTTTTGTATTATTTCATGGGCACACATTCAGAAGCCATTTTTTGTTTGGGGAATCTCTTTAAACCCCTACTTTATCATTAGCTATTAAAAAAAGGTTTCTTGAGCACCAACTCCCCTTTAAACTTCTAGGGACGGTGTCCTGTTTCGCTCACTGGCGCCTAACAAGGATGGTCATAGATAGAGATATTTTCATTTTCTGGATACTCCCTTGTCTGGCATTGATAAGCAGTGTGACAAGTTATCACAGGTGGGCAGTGTGATAGGCTGGCACCAGAGGGAACCACGATGAGCTTGCACCAGGGAAGTGCAAGGACCCGTCCTCATCCTTCACTTCCCATCGCTCTGTTTCTCTCTCTCTTTATCGGGCTCGTTGCCTGAGTGCTGGAGATCAATAATTTGCACATAAATTCAATACCTCGTTCCTGCATTAGACCAATTGAATCCTTTGTCTTTGCTACTAATTGGCCCATCACACTGTGCAAAACGAACTTGCATCACCCAGCGCCAGCCGCACACCGAAGCTTCCAGAACAAACCGATCAAACCTTTCATTGACTTTTAAAGACATGGCAGACACTGAACATTGCAAAATAAACAGATGCCACCTTTCAGGTGCCCGTGACCGTGAAGAAGCTGCGGTCAGAAAACATTTCCGAACAAGCAGATTTCACCATAAAAGCAGAGTTGGTTACTTACTTGGTTACTGCCTTTTTTAAGAGGCATGCTGCTGCACACTGCACAACATGCTGCTACTTCAGTTAATTGTTCCGGACTGCTGGTGCGTACTGCGTGCATGCCTCATGACGATATGGCGGGCTGGCGGCAAATGACATTTTAAAAAGGTTACGTATGCTGCTGTGGTTGCACAGGACCAAATCCAGCCCAATCAGTGGTCCGCCCACCGGAAGGCATGGATTTATTATCGGCTCAGCTCTTCAGCGGAAAGAGAGTTTCAACAGTTGATTACATTGTCTGACACTGCACACATTGTGCAGTCGTTGAGGTGAGTTCGCCCTGACATCTAGACCTGGCCCTGATAAATAAGCACCGGACAGCACCGGCACAAATTAAGCACTGTATCAAAGCCTCAAGCTTCAGCCAGAGAATGGCTAGTGGTTCAGGGGGACATGACCTCAACAGTCTCAATTCTTCCATGGACCTGTCTCCATTTGCATCCCTTGGTTCATCATCTGCTAAGGTTTTGGTCTCCAGTAACTTGGGATTACTCTGTCCATGTTCCAGTGGTAGCTCAGGTATATCAGGATCTCCATTGGTGGTTTCATGAGGGGCCATTAAGCAGGGACCTCTGGTTTCTTCTTCCATCCCTCTTAGTCATCAAGACAGATGCCAGCGGAGAGGTGGGGGGGGGGGGTTGGCCCTTCTTTCACATCAGATTCAAGGGAGATGGGTGACTTCTCAGTTGCAGATGTCCCTGAACTGGGGGGAATTAAAGGCAGTGCATTTGCCTCTGTTAACTTTCACTTCTCTTTCAATTGAGAACCAGGCTGTTTGGATTTAAACAGACAACCAGGTAGTCAGGAGTTATCTGCAGTGCCCGGGAGGTTTGGATCCATTATCTCTGCCTCAATTGACTCAGGAGATTTGTCTCTGGGTGGAGCAGCATATTCTGTCTCTCCAGGCAGCATATCTTCCGGGGAGGGAAGATTTACTTGCGGATCATTTCAGTCGCGTCTTCCCTTCTTCGATCTCGATGGTCCTTCACCCACACGTTTTTCAGTAGATAGCACAGAGGTTTGGGTCCCCTTGGTTAGACCTCTTTGCTACTAGGGAGAATGCTTAGACATTCCAATTTAGCAGTGTGACCCCAGGTCCAGGGGTATGGGCAGTGGATGCATTTTCAGTTCCTTGGCTGGGGGGGTCTCCTCTATGCATTTCCTTCCATCCCTCTGACACCTAAGGTCATACAGAAGATTTTGATGCACCGGGTCCAGATGCTCTTAGTGGTTACCTTTGGCCCAGGAGAAACTGGTTTCCTCTCCTTTTGCAGCTGTCAGTGTCCCCTCTTTGGGTTCTTCCTCTGGCGGTGTCTCTATTGTCCCTGAACCTCAATGAAGCTGCTCTTATGAGGCTGCACCTGAAGGTTTGGAACTTGAGAGGTTGCAAGAGTTAGGTCATTCGGGGTGGTGGTTCAGGCAATTCAGCAGTCTAGACGTCTTGTTACTTTAAAAGTTTACGCTAGGCATTGGAGGTCTTTTCTAAGTGGTTTTCTGCTACAAATCTCTCCCCTTTGAGTTGTGATCCCATGGAAATTCTCAATTTCATACAGGATGGGATTTTCTTGGGTTTGGCAGTGTCTACTCTGCATAGTCAGTGGGCAGCAGTCAAACCCGTTAGGAAACCGGAGGCTGAGAAATTAGAGCCGTTGGTCTCCAGGTTGTTAAGAAGTTTCTTCTTGGAAAGCCCACTGGTTCATAGCCCGATTCCTTCATGCGATCTGCCATTAGTTATGAGAGCTTTACAAGTAGCTCTATTTGAGCCATTAGAATCAGTTGATCTCAAGTATCTGTCGTATAAAGTGCTATTTTTGGTGGCTATCTGTTCAGGCTGTAGAATTGGGGAACTTGGGGCCCGTCTCTGTTATGATCCTTTTCTTCATTTTTTTCCCCAGAAAAGTGATTTTAAGGCCAAAGCCTTTGTTTGTCCTGAAGGTCTCATCAGACTTTTATATGTCTCAGGATTTTCTTCTTCCTGTTTATTTTCCCAATCCTTCATCTCCTGAAGAGGAAGACTTGCATTCTCTAGACTTGCACAGAGATCTGTATATTTATGTGGCAAGGGCAGCGTCTTTCCGGAAAGTTCAATCTTTGTTTGTGACTTTTGGTTTGTCTGGTAAGGAGTTACTGCCTTCTTTGGCTACTCTGAGCTGATAGCTAAAACAAACCATTATTTTGGCATATGAGAAATCTGGCTTTTCTTTACCAGGTCCTGTGCAAGGGAGATCGTCCAGAGGTATGGCTGAGTCCTGGGCCATGTTGAAAGGCGCTTCCATAAAGGACATATGCATGGTGGCTACTTGGGCCTCCCTTCACACCTTCATGGCTCATTAACATTTACAGGTGGGAGGGGCTGTTTCAACTGTTTTTGGTGAGACGTTGTTGGAGGCTGAGCACCATAATGCTTGAATCTATGTTTAATAATCTTTTGTTTAATAAACAGTGTTTTTGCAGCATGGAACCATGTCTGTGGTCTATTTCTGTTTACCTCTATTAAGCTTGGGTACTATCTCACCCAGTGAGGACTGGGACGAGGAAGAAGGACAAGGGGGTAATGCCTCGGCTCCTTATCTGTAATCGTCATTACTCCAAGTTCAGGTCTTCCTCGACACAGTCCTGTTTTGCCCCCCACACCCCATCCATTAGCTGAGAGGCAACCAGAACTAAATTGTTGTTTTCTTTTCTTGGTGTTTCTGCCTTGGTATTACAGGATGCGGTAGGAGCGACTTCCTCTGTATATAGTGGTGGCATGAAGAGGAGGTCGCCATATTTGGTGTATTTTTTTGTTGATTCCAGCTTGGTAGAACCATTTCTGGGGAGGATATGTCCATCTCACCCAGTAAGGACTGTGACGAGGAAAGCCTGAACTCGGAATAATGAAGATTACCGGTAAGTAACCGAGGCATGTCACAAGTTCAGTAAAACTATGGCATTATATAACAGGGTGCCACAGAGCTCATCTTTGAGCCCCACTCTTTTCAATATTTATGTGGACCCCTGGCCAAAGTGATAAAATCATGCGGCTTTGGGTCATTTCGTATGCAGATGACACCCAACTTGTTATCACCATGGGGCCCAACCCTGAATCTACGAAATTAAAATTCCGGGAATCTATGACTAAGATTGCCGCATGGATGTCAACCCAACTATCTTCAAACGAACACCGGTAAGATGGAAATAATGCTTTTTGGGAAAGCTCATTCTTTCTGGTCTAGCAACCGGTGGCCCAGGAAACTGGGGCCTACCCCTATCCCAAAAAAAGTAGTAAAAAACCTAGGCGTTCTAATTGATGAAAATCTGTCTATGAAAGAACATGTGAATTTAATCTCTGCAACATGCTTCGGCTTGATGAGTATGCTCAAAAAAGCCTGTCAGTGGCTACCCTTGCAGACCAGCAAATCCCTTATCCAAGCACTCATTGTGAGTCGTCTGGACCATGGAAACTCTCATGGTTGCAATGAGGACGAGGGTCTCTTCTCCAAGCTCCAGGTGATACAGAACACGGCAGCGAGGCTGGTTTGCAACCTACCCTCTCTCGTCTTCCATCTGAACCCACATTGAGATTTCTGCACTAGCTGCCTGTAAGAAAGCGCGCTCTTTTCAAGCTTTTATGTTTGGTCCATAAGTCCCTCAATGGAAGTGGTCGTCGCTACCTACAAAATAAGCTACAACCCTACGTTCATACCTACAACCTTAGATCCAGTGAGCAACTGCTACTACGCCCCTGTCATATGCGTACGGTTAGGTATGGGGCTGCTCTTTCTCTTTTTTGACCCCTCATCATTTGAACCACCTACCACTATATCTATGCTCCTGCGTCGATTTAGCCTCTTTTAAAAGTCTTCTAAAAACGTGCCTTTTTAATCTTTAAATTTCAACTAAATTTGACCCGTGCGGCCTGCTTGAGCTGCCAGTGACCCCCTTGGGGGGTGATTCGTGCACTTTATAAATAGCTATAATAATAATAATAAAGTAAACAGAGCTGCTACTGCTGTCTCTGTGATGTGCACACAAACACACGCACATGCATTAATTTGTATTATGGGTATCACTTTTGCATTCTAGCTGCATCAATTCAGCTGTTCATTCTTTTGGGTTTGGAAAATGAAACGCACTTGATTTGGGCAACAGTTACAATTGTTGCAACACGGCTTGGATACTCATGTGTTTTTTTTTCTCTCCAAATGGTGAAAAGTGAAATACACATGGAACCAGTACTGCGATTATCTGCACTGTTCCTTCTAAACAGGGACAGCAGGGAAGTATGGGTGAATACTGAATATATGAAGGTCGGAGGTCCCCTGTTTTTTTCCAGAATGCAAGAAGTACTCCTCCCTCTCTCCTTGCCACCAAAACCACAGATGTGCTGCACCCACTTGCCACCCACTAAAGAACTCTTCTTCCAACCTGTTCTCAGTCCCAGGCACTGAGCTAATGTTCACGCTTCTTTCTTGACAGTACCAAAACACAAACAACCCAGAGAAAAGGAAGAAAGAAGAAAAATCTAAACAGAAATGACTAAAAGGGCAATTTAGACGAACGGCCTAGTATAACAAGCAGTGGCAAAGCGAATAGGTCTCGACTGTGTGACATAATGACTTTGTTTTGTCAATGGTTTTTAGCAATGCTGCATGGCTAAAGTTAAAAAAAAACCTTTGACGTGGCTGCCCACGTCATGTTGTAGGCACCCGCAACATGCAAGCAGGCCCCTTCACAATGATGCCGATTCTTTTTTTTATTTTTAATTACCGATCCGAGTCGGATTGGTAACTAAAAAGAAAAGAAAATGCACATTTCTTTTTAAGCGGGCAGGTGGGCATGGGGAGTGAAGCAACAGTGGGTGGGTGGTTGCAGGTAATGGCGAAGCAACACAGGGCAAGGTGGGGAGCAAATGGTGAAGCAACATGGGAGGGGACGTGAAAGCAATGGGGTGGAGGGCTGGAGGGGATGCTAAAGCAATGTGTGGATGACTGGAGGTGAAGTCAAAGCAACAGGGGTTGGGGGGAAAGCAACAGACAGGGGGTGGGTGAGAGAAAGCAATAGGGAGAAGTACACAGGGAAGCTCAAGGAGGAGGAGGGTGAGCAGTGGCGTAGCTAGACCATTGGCCGCCCAATGCGCCCCCCGGTGTTAGCCGCCCGCAGCGGCATGTAAGAGCGGGGATGGGGGAGGAACTGGGTGCTGACAGATTCCCGCGAAGGCTGGGGGGAGCGATACCCACGCTGCTGGTGCCCCGCAAACGGCCGCTGGTACGAGCAAGGGGTTTGGGTAGGGTGACCAGATTCTCAAAACAAAAAACAGGGACAGTTCATAGACATAGAAGTAGGACTACAGTTTGCAGTAACGGTCGACATAAAAGTAGGACTATTTGACAGCTGTCATAGACATGGAAAAGGGACTAAAATGACAGCCGCCTCCACAGACACAGATGAAGAATTACAGACAAATCATATGTGTGACACAGACTTAGCCGAGAGGGACGTCGAGGTTTCAGTGACCGTCACCCGGGTGACCCGCTAATTGCACGGTGTGATATCCTTACTTGGTGACACTTATGGCTCCCTGTGGATTGCAAAGTATGACTCACTGCACAGCCTGGACAACACGGCCTGGAGGCGCGGATTGAGCAGCAAACCCGAATTGCCGGGGCACGCAGTGGCTCGTGGCGTGAGCCTACCAGTGCCTGCAGCCTGGCCAGCCTTGGCAGAGTGTGTTACAGCCCAAGTAAGTTAAAGTTTTAACCCTGGGTGCCAATGGCAGCGCGCGATCAGGCAGCTGCAGCGCCTGCGGTGTTACTCAAAACGGTGAAATGGGTTGCAAGACTGGCGCCGCGTGAAGTGTGTTTTATGTTGTTGGGGCCTCTCTGACATAGGTTCCCTGTTGGGCTGTGTCACTCACATGACGTCAGAGAGTGGCCCGAGTCCTGATGTTCTCCTGACTTCAGTTTGCTGGGAAGGAGGGGGGCACCGCAAAGGCTGGCAATCTTTATTTTGATTTTTCTGCTGGCCCATCCAACAACAGTAGCCACCAGAGTGTTGTTAGGGCCTCGCACATCTTTTTTGGGCTGGGTCCCACCTTGGAGAGAGGCACAGGGTCACTCATGTGACGTCAGAGGGTGGCCCAGAGTCCTGATGTTCTTCTGACTTTAGTTTGCAGGGAAGGAGGGGGGCCACCACAAAGGCTGGCAATCTTTATGTTGTTTCTCTGCTGGCCTATCCAACAACAGTAGCCACCAGAGTGTTGTTAGCAGGGCCTCGCACATCCTGTTTGGGCTGAGTCCCACCTTGGAGAGAGGCCCTGGAATGAGTGATGCTCTCTGCGCAGCATCATTAATTACGAGGTAGGAACCAGAGGGTCCAGTATAAGTCAGCAAAGGCTGAAGGTACAAGCCTCAAAAACAAACGACCACAAAAAATAAAAAACAGCTCCTGACTTAGTGTGCAGAGAGAGCCTTGATTTAATATGTTGCAAGGGAGTTTCCTGATATTTGTACGATCCTAAGTATATTTACTTAGACATGAGTATAAATGAAAGTTGTTTAACCATTATTTCTTACGCTTTGCAGCAGCTAACGTAGAGTTTCTAGTTGCTCAAATGGGTGTCATATCTGATATTTATAAGTTTCCCTCGTTTTAATATCTTGATTTTGCTCGCAAGAAAGTGCCACTCATAGTCGTTAAAATGTCACTCATAATTATTCTGAAATTATGAAAATGTCACACATAGAAATCTGAAACCTTGGCAGCTATGCATGTAACATTACACCTACAACAAGCCAGGACTATTCGCTTTGTTAGTTGTTCTTAGCTGCATGAGATAAATAAGCAACAAACTTGGGCTTCGTTGTACATTACATTGAAAATGCTTCAGTTCTGGGATGATGAGACTGTGAAAGAACTATAACGGGTCTCTTTGAAGGCAGTGAAGGGTGGTATTGCTGCAGCAGTAAGATTGTTTTTTCATCCTGAGGGTAAAAATGGACATCCCATGTGCTAAGTAAGCAGAGAAATGTCTCGGTTTTTAAATAGTGTTTCAGTGCGAGACACTATTTAAAAACTGGGACATTTCTCAGTTTAACCCGGACACTGCACAAAAACCGGGACATTTCTGTAATTAGGAGCAAAGTGTCGGGACACAGGGACACTGCTTCGAAAACAGGGACCGTCCGGGGAAAACCGGGACGTCTGGTCACCCTAGGTTTGGGGGAGACCGTCTTCCCCAAAACTCGTCCACCCCCCCCCCCCTTGCTACACCACTGAGGGTGAGAAGAAGCAGTCAGACAAAAGGGGTAGAGTCATACATGAGGAAGACGGCTCGAAAACATACACACTGTAATGGAGTGTATAACACAAAAAGTAGTGCTTGAAAAGCAAGCAGGGGAAGCAGCGATGCCAGCCAATCAAAGAGATTGTAAAGATGCAATGCTCCCTGGGAGGGACAAACATAAAATTGACAAGCTGGGATGCAAACAAGAAGCAGGCAAATGAGATTGACAAAGAAAGCCAGTCCAGTGGAGTAAGAAAACTTGTGGGGGTCATCCTGCAAAGTACATAAGGGGGCGCTCCTGACCCACTCAGGAGCTCTTAGCCGCCACCCGTGCACAGTGCCAGAGGGGGCCCCCTAGAGTTTGGGGTCCCCCGCACCGCAGAGGCTGCGTAGGCTATTGTTATGTCACTGAGCCAATCAATGGTAAGCAATGAGAGGACCCCAACGCCCTCTGTTCTTGGTAAGCTATAATATGCCTGGCAACATACATTGCATGTGCTGCCTAGTAGGATTGACCCAAAAACTGGGTGCTAATGGAATTTGCATCCAGTTTCACAGCAGCGACCATTAGGAGCAGTGGCGTAGCGAAACTTGAGGGGGCCCCCTGCAAATTACACGGAGAGCCCCTCTCTGGCCACACTCCGGAGCTCTCAGGCATGGGTACTGTGATGAGGCCCCCCCCCCCGGAGCTCGGGGCCCCCACACACCGCGGGGGTCTTTGTTACGCCACTGATTAGGAGATGAATGAAATTTCCGCTCTCTACTAATCTGCGCAGGCTGCTGTGCAACTGGCCATGCAAAACTGTGCATAGAAGGTAATACTGCACGGAAAAAGGGCAAAAGTACTCTTTACCCATGTTGTTCCCTGTTCACTTTTGCATGAGGGTACAACGGGTGCTAAAACTATTTGCAGTCAGGCGTAAATGTTATTTGTGATGGGGGCATATGTGTGCTTCTTATTTGTACCACGTGGAAACCTTACGGAAGAAACCATCGTCAAACTTGTCAATATCTTCCAATTGCATTCAAGTTGTGTGCCTGACTCTCGGCCCTCACGTGACTGTGGCGATGCCCACTCCCAGGTTAAGTGATCATGTCTCCTGCCTTACAAACAGAGAGTTAGAGCCCTGTCCTTTAATCCTACTTTGGGAGCTCCTTTAGGCTGGTGGGCTACATCGGACAATAAACCCAATGGCGCAAACCCAGTTGTGCTGGGGTTCAGTACTTCATTCAGGGTTTCATGCGAAACGTGGGCAATCATGATCGCACAGATAGTGTTTTCATCTGTTTAGCATCCCATTTATATATGTTTAGCTGTATGCGTCCCTGTCAAAACCCAGACAATTTAGTAACATATGTGCTCATCTTGTAAAAGCCGCAGACTACAAGCTTTGGCTAAGCCAGTAGGTCTGGATTGCAGTTTGAGTCCTGACCAAACCTTTGAAAAAGAAAATCCTGTAGTGGAAAAAGAAAACAAAAACGAAAAAAAGATTGCTTTCTGCATACATTGCATTTATGAGATAGAGTTTATTTGTGATGATTCAAAGTACTTTTAAGATGGTAAAATAGCTCCCCCTTGCTTTGCAACGCAAGCACTCCATATGAGGAGGAATGATACACCAAACAGCCAATAGCATGAGGTGAGAGCGCAATATTACTTTAGACGGATCCAAAGTCCACTCTATGTATACTTTAAAGAATTGGTAACAGTAGGTAATGCAACAACATTGCTATCAAGCCGCACCTAAAAATGGTTGCAAGCAACTTTTACTTCCAATTTTATCCTTGTGGCTGGGTGTAAAATCCCAGCCTACCTGATTTCTTCGGCATGACTGCGTTGTGTTATTGCATTTCCTACTTACTTGCCCTTCAACATTCTGATTGACAACTGATTTTATGCACGAAAGGCTATGTGCTTGAACCTGTTCAAAACTGTATAAAAATGATAATGTAAAAAAAAAAAAGTGTCATCAAACAGTGTAAATTGCTCTTTTAATGGGTTGCATGCATTAAAAATATCTCTAATCGGATGCTCTGTATGGAGCAGGCTGCACAGTTTAGGGTAGAAAAGACCAACTTCCCCAAATTATAAGTATTCACATCTTCTTTTTTTCCTCTCCATAACGCAAGATAGCACTGGCTTAGACATCATATGACATTTCCCTATTTCTATCTTTGATCTTTGCTTCCCCTTAGGGAGGAGAGGAAACCATGGCATGTTAGTGTAAGGATGAAAATCCCCAGCTGACTGTGCTGGCAGTCCCCTTTTGTTTTGTTCATGAAGAATCCCTGTATTTTCTTTTTTTTTTTACTCAGTTTGGGGGGGCCTCTAATTCCAATGTACACCCATATTGGGAACCTTGCTCTCCTGGGAACACAAGGGACCCCACCCCGGTGGTGCAACGTAAGAGCGGGAAGACACTAAACCGACCAGCCCTTCAGGGTAGGGGTAACCAGGGATCTTTTTAGGTCTCGCCTAGGCAGTGCATGCGCCATCTCTTCGAGACATGCTGTATCTAGGATATGGGCTTGAAAAAAGGCCAATTTTTTTCATTGGTTCCTGTCCTTTAAAAATGCTGGCTTTTCATTGGTGAATTCACTTAGTAGACCCTCCTTTTGGGATTTTGTATCCTTCTACGAGGACTGGCCTTCTTACATGTGTTCTTCCTGTTCAGGTTATTTATACTTAGAGAGAACTCTGTTTTTAGTTGGTCTGCCTCTTTGCTCATTAATTGTTCTGTTTACTTGTGCAATGAAACAGGTAATTTCATTTGCTTGCCGGGTGCCTCCCCCTTACCCCTCCACAACACTGCTTCGGTCTCTTATCTCCCTGCCTCCCCTCACCCCTCCCACAACACTGCTTGCAGGCCCCCACCACCCCTCTGAGGCCACTGCTGTTTTGCTCGTTTGGTTAATTTACACAGTCTACCCCCACCCCCGTGCACGACATGACACGACACTCCTTGCCTGCCCACAAGATTGCTGCTTTGAATTCTTATGTTTTTTAAAATTAGTCCCTTTTATTTATATAGCGCACCTATTCATGCGCTCAATGTGGAGCCACACCAGACTCGAACAGGGATCCTCAGCTTCTCAGGCCGCAGCTCTCACCGCTGTGCCATATCCTTTCCCTAGCCATGTTGCAGGGTGCAGTACCATATGTGGCCAAAAGAGGTCCCAACGAACACCTAGTGACAGCCTATGATACTGCACCCTCACCACACTGCATGACAATCTTGGCAGGCTCTTTCTTTGCTTCTGTTCTTTTCATTACATTTTCCCGGATTTGTGTTTATACATTTTATAAGGTAAAGGATGTGGCGTAGCGGCCAGCGTTGCTGACCTCGGAGCATGGGAACCAGGTTTGAGTCGCGGCGCTGGCTCAACATCCTGTGATTCTGGGCAAATCACTTAATCTGCGATCCTTTTTTACTTTAATATTGTTGAAAAACTCCGAAGAAAAATGAAACCGAGGCGTGAAGCAGTAGCAAAATAGGGGAAAAAACAAGAAAATCCTCTTCACGGCTCTCCCCTGCACAGCTGGAGAGCTGCTGCTATAAAATTCACTGCACCACGGAGACTCACCCCATAATGCTTTGCAGGGCCTTTTATTTAAAAAATCATGTAGTCCATATCTTTGCCTGTGGTGGTCCTAGGATGATGTGACCACCACCAAACTGTTCAGCACCACATGCTCTCGTTTTTCAGATCATCTTCTGGGTCCTACAGCCATGTCGTGTAGTTCCTATAAAACCTATACAGGATCTGAGCGTTCGGACAACATACACTGTAGGATTGGTGTCAGACTGATTCCGAACACCCCCACCGGGTATGGTGGCCTTTTGTACCAGCTAGCTCACAGTGCCACTAAAATCTCCTCTTACCAAGGGGAGAATAGTTATTGGCAACCATTGAACATGACGACCCTGATCCCTCAGGACCGTGGAAACAATATACTACTTTCCGCTCAGTCACTCGTGCTTACTTAGTCTGTCTAAGAGAGGTACACAGAATAAACAGGCTTGGCGTTTTCAATAAGTATTTATTGAACAGTTGTTATTCTGGTGTAAAATAGATGAGCCGCAACAACCGTTAGACAGTAGCAGATATATAGGATTAGAAGCACTATGAAAGTAAACGGATGGTAAAGCTCTACCATTTTGCAGTAATCATGAATACATACAAGTACTTAAAATACATGATAATAAAAAGATGCGTACTCCTACGATGTCTCCCTAACTAGATGTACCTAAGTGTACCTGGCATGTGTGTAGGTGTTAAGCGAAGAATCCCTCTAGGATAAAGTCAACCCCATTACCTGAGGTGAGAGAATGTGGGACCCCGTCTTGGTCTCGAGTTGGACACCCCGCGAGGGATGTTAGACCACTGCGAGCTGGAGTGTGCATGCAGGAACCTCAGTGTCTCTGGTCAGTGTGTCGGCCGGGAAGTCCTGATTTCCTCTCGCTATCTTAGCAAGATGTGATGTATATATACCCATAGGTCTCCCCAGGGGTCCTACCTTGCTGTGTTACTGTGTCGGACTAAGGATGACGTTGGGCATGAACTTTATACATAGATATTATACAGGAGATGGTAGTCCTGCTGTGCTTCCAAGAATACTCATGCATAATGTATGAGATTTCGAACTAGGGAAAACCCGCGTTCTGAATGCAGTGTCGTATCTAGGTAAAAGGTCAGTCCCTGTAAACCGTTATAAGTGTAATGTAGGGAAGAATATAGGTGAAGGGTTGTGAAGTTACCTGGGCCTATATTATGGTACCTATATGGAATATAACACCCACTCCTCTTCCGAAAGTACGACATAGTTAAATTCTCAACGTACTACTAGGTTGACTAGACACTGGTACGCTAATAGTTTAAAAAAACAGATTTCGTTTAAAAATAATTTAAAAGGTCTAAAAAATCTTTAAAAAGTTCAAAAAGGAAATTGTCACTCAAGCCATAGCTCTAATGTGTCCGTAGGTATAGTTTGAACTACTACAAGCAATTGAAAGCCTTGCATGCCCAAAGAATGTCAATTTTGTTATGAAGTTCCAATTTTCAGTTTGTTTTTCAAAAAGTCGAATTTCTCCCAGCACAGGACGGGCCAAATGAGTCAAATGTTTATATGTCGTGGCTGGTAGACGCAACATTATCGTTGCCTGCTTCGCAGACAACGGTCCCTGTAACACCTCTTTTAAATTCTTCCATGGCTGGAACTTTTGTTCTACTGCTGGGAGGAGATTTCCTTTAGGGTTAATATGTATTTGTGAAAAGAACATAATTGATGCAGTTCTTATTTTTCTTTAAAAAGGAATCTAAATCTTGCATCCAATAGATATATGTCACGGACCATACCTTTTAAGTTTAGGTTCTGCTATCCGGCATCTTATGGATTTATGGCTAACATGTTTTTTTCACCACAAAATATTCCTAGTCCATGCACGAAACTCTTTACCACAATACCCAAGTCGGAAGAGCCGTTATGTATTTATTTAACTTCAGATGCGTGCACCGTGATATCGCACAGCAGCTCACTTATTTTGCGTGTTGCTAAACATAACAGGTTGTGTTGTTTCAAATTCCAACTGTATTAAGCGAAGAGATATTTTTCATAGCAAAAAGTGTGAGTCTTTTCACTCTCCGCACATGAGAGAACCTGAACTAAGGTGCGATGGTCCGATCTAACTGAAAAGGGAATGCCCCAAAGGTAAAACTTAAAGTGTTTTATTGCCCAGACAAAAGCCAAAGCCTCCCTTTCGAGACACGAATACTGTTGCTCCGGTTTCTTCAACGCTCTTGAGGCGAATGCAATTACCTTTTCCACACCTCCATCAATTTGGAAAAGTACCGCTCCAAGGCCACACAAGCTGGCGTCAGTAGTTAGGAAAGTTTTTCTGTTAGAGTCAAAGTGACCAAGTGTAGGCATCTTACCTATTGCCTGTTTGATGGAATTAAAAGCCGAAACACACTCTGGTGATCAAACAAAGTGTGTTCCTTTCCTTAAAAGGGCCCTGATGGGTTCAACTGTGGAGGCAAAACCTGGAACAAACTTAGAGTAAAACTCGGCAAGGCCAAGGAAGGACCTGACCTGCTCTTTATCTGTTGGGGCAGGGGCATCCACAATACTCCTAGCCAGATCCAGTTTTGGTTGGATACCCTCCCCAGAAATACCATGTCCCAAATACGTGACGGGAGACACACCAATCTTACATTTTAGTCTATTCACAGTCAACCTTTGTCACCCAGTTTTTGTAAGGCAGTTCTCAAAACTCTGTCATGCTCCAAATCATCCTTTCCGTAGACCATGATGTCGTCCTGTAAGAACCTGACGTTGGAAATATCGCCCAGGATCATCTTCATGATGCGTTGAAAACAGGCAGCCGCAGAGGCTAACCCGAACGGCATTCTGATAAAACGGAAAGCCCCCAGTGGTGTCACAAAAGATGTTAAATGTTTGGACTCTGGATGGAGGGGTACCTGGTGATAGGCTGAGGACAAGTCTAACACGCTGAAAACCTTAGCACCGTCAAGCATGTTAATTGACTCGGAGATATTTGGCAGGGGTTGGCGGTCAACCCATATCCACTTGTTTAGACTCCTGAAGTCCACACACATCCTAAATGCGATGCAGCGCGCGCAACGAAATTCGCTTTATTTATTTAATTGTTTACTTATGTCCGTTCATCCATATTCCGGTGTTTACTACCCCCCACCCTGACCCTCCCCTGCCCCGCCTCACCACCCCACGGAACTCCCTCCACGGGCCGCTACTGGGACAGGCATGGGTGCAGACACTCTGGAAGACCTGCGGCGGCCAGTCAGGGCCAGGGCTAATTTATTCCCTGTGGAGAAACCCATTTCTAACCCTCTTGAATATGGGGTGCGCCCATTCCTTTCCCAGGAGGGAAAAGACCTGCAAACATTTGTGAATACCCACGGACTTGCGAGTTTGTGGATGTTGGATGAAAGATCACTCAGATATGCCCATTTTTCTGCCCGCTGATTATAGACATGACCACTGGAATTATGCGCTTGTGCGGCCGTGGCGATTTTTGCATGATTATAGATTTGCTGCATTTGCCACATAATCTATCATTCATTCAAAATCTTTATTCAGATTTATATATAAATCCATGAAAGCTGATCGAAAGCAACTACAAATCACTCAAAATATCCATCAGCATTGCTTATCTTGAGACCGTTTGACAATACTCAAGAGTCTAACATAGACGTGTACATAAAAACATTTAAATCGGGAGGGCCACAGCCTATTACAATCAAAAAATTCATAGGACTGGGGGAAAAGGGTCAATATTACATGCGGCTCTACTCCTATTAAGATAAAAATAAAATCGATATGGCAATAAAACTTCAAACATATAAATAACAGGTTCTAGAATGTGCAAAGAAAGGCCCCCTTATGTCTCAATCAGTCCATAAGGTACAGGGATTTCATAGCTGTTAGTTACTCAAGTTAATATCAAGCATTGCTTTCCATAAAGTGCTAAAGTGCAAAGTTTTCCTAGTTCTAATACAAGCCCATAACAAGCATTGGCATAGCCAATATTTCTCGCTTTTGGGACCTTATAAGTGTTTAGTTATCCAGCACAATATCCTTGGTGCAACAACATAAACTGTTGCATGGCTAAACACTTATAAGGTCCCAAAGGCGAGACCTAATGGCTATGCCATGCTATGCACAGCCACATAAAATAAGCATTATTTAGAAAGATCAATAGATCGCCTGCTACTAAGTGCCAACGTTCAAACTGGTTTGTGGGGTATGTCCTGTAAGTTAAAAAAACGCAGTTATTAATATTCAAAATGGTACTTGCATGGTGGTTGTAGAGAAATATGCGGTTGACCCATGGAAGTCTCATTAGTTTGTTCATTCGTTTTTTCCAAATATATTTTATACTCTTTTTAAACTAAAATGTAATCTGTTTGATAAACAAAACAATGAAATGCAAATAAATATTCACCAGTTTTGCTACGTCCTTTCTGAAAAACAATCTCCCTTCAAACACGGTTAAACTCCAGTATTTCACCATTGAATTGTGGCAGAAAACCACAATTTCCTTCCTCCTTTGCAGAGGTTCCTTAAAGGTGACTCCTGAAAGCATCTTACTTCTTACTCTCGCTATTTGGGCACACTCCATTTCTGGGGTGCCTGGACAAAGATCTCTGATGGCCGCTGCCAACAAGGCCAACTGGTTTGTAACCTGCATGGAGGTCATATCATAGAAGTGAGCTGCCTTGGAGCTGGGAGGACCTTGCATCTCATCTGGCCAGAACAGAACCAAAGCCATCCCCTTCACAAGATACTTGCGAGGCTACACGAGACCTTCCATGACAGTGTGTGGTGATCCTGCATCACCCTGGTACCATTTCTGACTTTGTAAGAGTGATCATCTCACGCCTTCCAGCCCAGATGGGATATTGTTGACATTTCCTAGTTGCCAGGGGCAGAGCTATTTCCAAAGGCTAGCCCAGATCCCAGAACAAAATTTGTGCTTTATTTTTCCAGGGATATAAAGGTTGAGGAGTGTGACTGACTGGCACCCAACTCAAATTCTCTTTCCAAGTAACTGAAAGGAATCGGTCTAAAAAAATATCTGTTCTTTTTTTTTAATCAGGCCTATTGACTTTGCCAATGCCAGTTTTAAACTATATTGGTCTTTGATCTTACTGGGCATTTAGTTTATTGTTTGTGATCACTGTGTGATAGTCTATACTAGTTCAAAACCTACTACTGCCTACTGTAGAATGAATGGACAGACCATCATTGGCACCTTTGGAGATTGAAGTGTACAAAGAGAGTAACTTGGTAATCAAATTGTCTCTGCTATTGGAGGGCAGTAATATCTGGAACACACGGGTAACCAACAATACCATTCAAGCATATTGTCCATTAACCACTGACTTTCCTGCAGACACAGGCACTGCTGAAATGGGCACCAGCACATTCCTTTTTGGGACTGACACGGTTTAAGTGGGTGCACTTAGAGCCTCTCTGGGTGGGAACACGGTGCTTGTGGGCACTGGCAGACTCCTCTTAAACCTCTGCCCCATACTGTCATCACATCGGTGTCTTGCAAATGTAGTGAGCGACCTCTAGTGCCTAAAGGGGCCTAAATCCCGTAGGTCTGAGTATAAACATACCTATTGTTGCACTGACTTAGATTGTAGTGTGAAATATGGACAATGTTTTGGTCTAAAAAACCGAACATTAGCAACCTTACCGCTTTACTAGTATGTCCGGCCTGTTCCCACTATATCTGCTGGGTTTCTACCTCCTAGCACGTGAATACCAGAAAATGTAACGCCATATAAAACTTGTACAAATAAGGTGGGCTTTCTCTCCTCCTCATCGTCGTCACCTCTTTCAATTTACTTTCACCAACATCTATTTTGTTATTTTTCACCCTCGTTTCCATACTTCTCTCTCTCACCAGCACGCCCTCTTCTCTCAATATTATCTTAGAAAGCAGCATGTAGAGAATTGTTAGTCCATGCTCTGCACTCTACAACCACATATCTCTACAATAATATAACCATTACATACCACTTAAATGCTATTGCTGGCTGGGGTGGCATCTTCAAAGAGATTATTTAATCATTTCCTGAGTGACTTCAATAAACGTCGATTGAGCCATTTCGTAGAGTCTTGGAATCTGCCACCAATTGGGTTGTCAAATAAAGTCCTCTGAGTCAATGAAACTGTCATTCAGTACCAAAGAGGAAAAGAACCTAGGGTACTGGCTGGTGCAGTGCACCAATGGCATCTCTCCGGAGTATTACGAGTACGTGGCCCGTTAATCTTAACAAGAGCCTTTCACAATCGTGCACGAGTTGTGAGGTATGTGAGCGGAATTCACCTGCCAGTTTCAGTTTCTAAATGACTCCCAATTATTATAATATTTTCATTCGTTTCACTTGTAGAATCTGCTTTCGGGGACCTAGTCCTTTCAATCAAAGCCAGGTAGATGTGTCCGTCCGTTTCCAAGAAATAAAGTTGTATCAGTTCTCTCTGAAAGTATGCCATGACGTAAATGCAAGAAGCAGCAGCGGCTGTGGGCCACCTGGCCGACTTGCATCCTGAACACCGTTCACACTTCACACCACACTGAGGGAGAAGCTGTGTGCAGAAGAGAACACATGCACGCTTCCTCAAAGGACTGGTGTGTGTCAGGCATGAATGGCCCAGCAGGAGGGAAGGCTTGCTTAGGGGTACTTTCAATGTGCTTCAGGTTCACCCCAGTATACTGAGTGCAAAGGCATCTGGGAGTAGGTACAGTATGCTGTCCTTACAGAGGGGTGAGGCAGAGCAGCCTTTGACAACGAGGCGGTATGAACTCTGACTTCAAACAAATCAGGGTAGTGCTAAAAATACAGAAATAGAGCAACGACGGAGGTCTATAGATCAACAGGCAAGCGAAAACTTTCCTGAACTAAGCACTTAGCCAGTGCTTAAGTAGTAAAAAAAAACGAGGCAGCGTCAGCACAAGTGAAGCGCTGGACAGCAGAGACGGCAGCATGAGAGAGGAGCGGGGCCGAGCGAGCGCGGCAGTGTGCTGAGCTGACCACACGCTCGTGCATCGTGCCTGAAACGTGCGGGTAACCGCACGGAAAAGGCCATTGTGCATGAGCGTGTGGTCAGCTTTCAAAAGCCCCTTACATAAAGTCTCGCAGAGCAGCGCTTGCGCGCTACTCGAAGCTCGACCTAAAAACGAGGCTAATGAGCAGCTTATAAAATGCTCTGGAAGGCTCTTTAAAAAATAAAGTGCAACACAGCATTGTTTAAAATTACATCGTTTTAAAATAGGAAGAATAAACCTTGCACGTTCCGCTTTATAAAAACCACAAAATAGAACTATATGAAGATCCGACTGCGTTGACACCTTATCGCATGGACAGGGTGGGAGGTCAGAATGGGTATACTTGTTTGCTGGGAAGCCCAACATCAAGGGGATTCGATTCATTCGGAATTTAATTAAAATATATCTGTGCTGGGGGATGTTGGTAATTCCCAGATAAGAATATTCTACCATTGGAATTGGGGGTATTTGTTGGTAGAAAATAACCAGTTTCCTTAAACAATTAGCCTTGTATCGATTAATAGCAGCGTTATTTAACAAGCATTGGAAATGCAATAGGTCTCGCCTTTGTTTAAGTTAAAGCCATTTGCTTTGCTACTGGTATTGTATTATAGCTATGTATTATTGAGTGTATGTTTGTGATATGTTGTGATTTTATGTTGTTAGAATTGTATTTGTTACCTATGTGTTTTAATTTGCAGTGGCCTTTGGGACCTTATAAGTGTTTAGTAATGCACTTTCCAGCATAAGTAAATAAATAAATACACACATACAAAAGATACGCAGGATCTGACCTTGTGTAATGTAATAGGTGCTTGTGCAAAACACTCCAATGCGTTTAGCCACATCTGCTGTTGAGGACACTGCATAAATAAGAAACATGGCAAAAGAAGGATGCTGCAACGGGAACGCATCCAAAGGGCAGCTTAGCATAAAGCCCCACTACTCCCAGGCCCCGCCCTTCCTCTCACACACTGAAAACATTTTAAAGCATTTTAGCAGCTTATGTTACAAGGAGGGGGTCGGGGGGGGGAGACATTTTTTTTGTAAATGAGTGCTCGGCTTTAAAAGGGAATGAAGAGCCTTTGACCATAGATTGCAGCCACAGGTGTTTTTATTTAACTGCCCTTTTAGCCATATGAAGATTACCTAAACACGGGATACAGAAACATCCAAACTTTAAAAGTTGAACTGTTGCATACAGGCATGCATTATAGATGTACAATCGAGAGCGCTGCTTGTTGCAACCTACACTTGGCTCTGGAATACCAAACAAGATCAACCAGGAGGGAGAGAGGGTCAAAATCAAGTGGGGCATAGGGCTTTAGAAAACATACAACCCACAGTGTTTACGGAGTATACCGGGCCAGGCGTGAGCCAAACAGGGAAAACGCACAAGCGATTGGTCCACAACACTAGGCTAACCATCAAATTCAAAAAGCCATTCACTCGCTGCCTGTGGGCCTATATTTCTGAATTATTTGTCTCCACCCATAGATAACTAAACACAGTGAGCACGCTTAAGTATTTATCCTGGGATGCAAACGCAAGGAGGCAGGCTTCCTAGTCCTGGGAATCGTAGTACCCTTTCCAACAGACAAGTGGGTCTTAAAGGGCTGCGCTATGTGTGATTGACGAGGGGCACATGTTGTCCAAGTTTACTGTCAGCATGTACCATGTGCTTAGACACTGCCGATATCTGTAAGAAGCACTAGTATGCTAGGTGGCCACCGTGCTGTTTACTGCACATGCTCACGGCAAAAGGGCCTAAGCACTACACATGCACACAGACATGTACACAGAGACCTATTACTGCACATGCGCACATATAAAATAACAGATGTTTTGCGCATTTGTAGTCGCTGGGTTGTGATGTGTACATTGTGCCTATGGAGTATGGAGTGTATAGTATATAGCTTGGTAGTGGATCCTGTACACCAGCTACTCCAGGTAAGAATCGTCCATGTGTAAGGGGCAGTCACAGGAATAAAGATGTGTAGAAGTAACATCTGTGTCAAGCTTGCTTTGCTGCTGAAGTACCAATGTAAGGCACACTCTGCCCAACATCCCAACCGAGCCCAAATACCCAATTCCTGGCATACCAAAAACGTATAGCTGCACAAACAACATAAGTGGAAATGAGAAAATAGAACAACATATAGTGAAAAGAAATACGGTGGTTGACCAGGCAACGAGTGGGGAGAGCTCCAGTATCGGATTTATTATACCTTATTAAAGTGACTTTAGCAAAGTGAAAAAGGAGGGTGACTGACAGATGGAGGACATATGACAAAGAAGGTGGAAGGATTATGCCTTATGCCTCCACGGAAAGGAAATGTAAAAGTAAACAAACAGTGCAACGCAGGGTAGGTGGGGAAGTTAAAGAGGACTTACATTTATTAAAAAATATAAAACCATATTAACCTGTAAATGCAGAAAGGCATTACAGCGCTTTACCTGGAAGGACAATATTACCACACCCCGCCATTTGAAGTGCTGCAGAGCGGTGTGAGCTGCGGTGGAAGATCAGCTGCTGCAGGGGAAGAGGAGAGGTATGCAGGTCTGAGGCCAGCTCAGTGGCTGATCACCGTGGCCCCTGCGGCTATAGAGGTGATCCGGGAGAGGCTGAGCTCGGGCGGCCGATAACGAAAGGCAGTCTCCTTAACCCGGATGCGGGGTTGGGAGGAGTGTAGATTTTAGTGTTGAGAGGGAGGGCACCACATGAGGAGAAATATTAAACTTTAATGTTATGAGAAAAAAAATGGAGGAAGTTGAGCTGCGCATGCGGGTCAAAAGAAAGTACAAAAAACAGTTCGGCTAAAGTATTCACTCTATCTGAGGTCCGTGGCTGGGAGCCCCCACTCCTTGCTGTTTTTAAATAGTACATGTTTTCCCGCTGATCCAAAGCGCGGCGCCCGCCGCGAGCCCATGCTCCGTGATGTTTTAAATAGAGCATGTTTTCCTACCTTGGAAGCAGGTGCAGCGCTGAAACAAAGCGCGTTCCGTGATGTTTTGAAAGCATGTTTTCCTACCTTGGAAGCGTGTGCAGCGCTGAAACAAAGCGCGTTCCGTGATGTTTTGAAAGCATGTTTTCCTACCTTGGAAGCGTGTGCAGCGCTGAAACAAAGCGCGTTCCGTGATGTTTTGAAAGCATGTTTTCCTACCTTGGAAGCGTGTGCAGCGCTGAAACAAAGCACGTTCCGTGATGTTTTGAAATAGAGCATGTTTTGGTATTTTGGAAGCGGGTGCAGCTAGAGCATACACGCGGCCGCCATTTAAGTATGTAAATTATAAGACCAGATTGTTTTTAATTAAGACAGCGCCCGCCTTGCGGGCATTCGTGCAGCGGGGGCGGGAAGGGGGGAACGGAGCATATTTAAAATTTAAAGCGCAATGCTCCGTTAAAAAAAAGCACGTCGTGCCTGCAGTGAGAGTAGCTCAGTAATACAAGAAAAAAGTGCTTAGCGGCTAATTAGGAGACACTGTCTCCCGCCGCAAGTAAAAGATCCAATCCTGGTGGGCGGGGCCAAAAGTGGACAGGGTGGTAACCAGGAGGGACTAAAAAGCCTCCTGGACAATCATAACACCCGGTTTTGCATAATTGGTGACGCAAAATGACGCGCACCAATGGAAAACACGGGCGGAGCAGAAAGCGAGCTTCTGAAATCGTATTGATTCCAAGAAGCCCTCGCATGGCGAGAGCAGCGCATGCGCGCTGCTAACGCCAGGCGAGACCTAAAAGGAGAGCGAGTTCAGATTTTGAAATCTTCCGGCAAGCAGTAGGGTCCTCAAATAGTTCCTTGTGCCCTATTTCAGTTAGAGTTGTTTCCACATACTGCAGCCACGCAATTTTATGACAATTATCTAAATGCAGGCAGTCTTTTATAATCGATTGAGTTAAACTCACCGTATCCCTCCGCCAGATAGAATGCCATAACATGATCAGTGCTAACTTAATGCGGTCGGTCACGTAAGGCAAACCCAACTATATATGGCAAATATAGTTTGATGTAGATTTGGGGAGGGAGACTATACCCTTAAAGAAACAATCTTCCAACTTTTGTAGTTGACCTACATTCGCTTTGTAAACAGTTTTAATTGTTTCGAGAGGTTTTGAGCCCAGCTTTCTAGCAAAAGCCAGGATTGCTCCCAGACTTCTCTCCATCACAAGGGACCTTTTTTTGACCATTTTTACCCATGATTGAATTTTATCAAACAGGACACCAAGATACGGAAAGGATTCTACCACCTCCAGTTTACGTGTGCCTATATGGAAGGGGAGTGTTCTTTTACCCGTAGGCACTCCTGCAGTAAGAATGAAAGATTTCAATTCATTTACCCGCAGGACCAGAGAGGCCATAAAGGCTGCGTAGTTGTTTATTAAGCGCTGGAGGGCTATCCCTGTTCTAGCATTTAGGACAGCATCATCCGCATATACCAGTATTGGTACGTTACGGCTATCACTAATGGGGACGTCCAATGTTGACCTCCTGAGTGCTGCCTCAACCCCATTTGTGTAAATTGAAAATAAGAAAGGGGTGAGGCCGCATCCTTGTCATACCCCCCTGGTAATCTTGAAGGGGCGCGTGTCTTCCCCATTTTTTCCGTAACAGATAGATGCTGTTGCGCTGGTATATAGTTGGCGAATGGAATTTATAATAGTGGCATCGATCCCCATGGAAGCCATCAAATTCCTCAGTTTGGTGTCGGACACGGAATCAAATGCAGCACTAAGGTCCATAAATGCCATAAAAATCTGACCTCCCTTGGCTCTGGTATATTTTTCGGTTATCAAACTTAAGTAAAGGCATTGGTCCATTGTGCCTTTCCCCTCTTGAAACCCATATTGTGCTTCAATCAGTATATTTTTCTCCCTAGCCCACTCCTCCAACCTGTGTAGCAATAAGCGACCCATTAGCTTTGCGGTTGTGTCCAGTAGAGAGATTGGTCTGTAATTCTGTGGGTTCTCCTTATCTTCCTTTTTGAAAATCGGGATAATAATACTGAACGACCAGGAAGATAGTGGGCCTTTTTTTGCTATTGCATTAATCACATTTGTAAGACAAGGGGCCCACAGGTCCTGATGTGTTAGAAATAAATCAATGGGGACTCCATCTGGACACGGTGCCTTTCCACCAATACATCTTCCTAAACCTACTTTTATCTCTTCCAATGTGAATGTTAAATGCTCAGTCTGGGCACGGATCATGGGAGAATCTTCAAGTGGCCCGCTCTCTACTGAGCCAAAGACCCGTTCAAAGTGGGCCACCCAGGCTTCTTCACCCACATGGGTATCCAGTGAAGGGTCCGCTGAGTTTTTAAAGAACGGAGCATTAATTGTCTTCCAAAACCCGCTACTACATTTAGTTAGTGCTGCCTTTTCCAAGCTTTCCCAAGCCTCTTCTCTCAGGCTTCTCTCTCTTGATTTCCTGGCTTCTGAATATTTTTTCCTAAGGGACGCAATCAATAAACTATTTCAGGGTCTTCCTTTAAGTGCTATATGCAATGCTTTCAATGGTTGTGTGCAAGAATGGTCAAACCATCGGTTTAACGGAACAGCATTGGATGTTTTGGCACAGGTCAGGGCCTTTTTGACTTCGACAAGGGAGTCCCCGAAGCAGGATATGATTCGTTCAGGCCTACTGTCGATGATCAGGCATTCTATGACAAGCTCCTTGCTGTTATTTAAAATTAACGGGACTATTTTCGCTTTATCTAATTGGTTCCATTTTAATAGGAAGCCGTTTTTCCTGCCCAAAATTGGTTTCCGAATCTTTGGTGTAGGGAGAGAGTTACCTAAACCTGTTTCCATTGTGACACAAAGCAGTGCATGGTCACTAAAATGGGATAGTTTAATTTTGGTTGTTCAATATTACCCTGGAAAGTCTCTGAGACTATTACATAGTCGAGTGTTGATTCGTAGTCCCTCCGTGAAGAAGTGTTTACAAGGTTACCTGTGTTTGGATTGACCTTATTAATAATTTTCAGGTTTCTGGCAATTAGCATTTTATTTAAACTGTTGCCGTATTCATGATGGGTGACGTGGCGGGTAGGATCCCCCTGCGTATCCGCTTGGCCACAGACCCTATTTAAATTATGCTTGCATGGCTGTGCATTAAAATCTCCTACCCACAATATGTTCACACCTTTCCTCCGGGATGCTCTAATGCTTTTATGAATTTCTGCATCTAGGTGTACCACAACATCCTTCATGTGCCCCCTAAAGTTGTTATAAAAATGTACTAATAACCAGTCCCCTTCTTTGTTCCCCTCTAGCAAGAGAAAGTGGAAATAGGGGCTCGGGCGTTGAAAGTTTTTAATTTTCAGAGGCAGTGTATTCAAAATCAGGGTCAATAGCCCCCCTCCCCTTGCTCTGCCTGAAGTGGATGGTAATGCCTCTGTTTCAAATGATCGAAACCCATCTATGAAGATAGGCTCAGTCGCCCACGTCTCTTGTATACAGAGAAGGTCCAGATTTTGCCACTGGGCTAGCCAGTCGGAACTGCCTAGCTTTGCGCCAATTCCTGATATATTCCAGATACCTATTTTTGTGGTTTGTACAACCCCCTTTCCTCCAAGCCCCCTGTCTTGCTGCTCTTTTATTATGTTTGGGCCCTGGATATTTACCATATTCTCTGGGACCCGTGAATGAACCGCGACTACCCCTTGCAGTCAGTCGCAGGATTCCAGGTCAGTCAGCTGAGATAAAGGCTCAACTTTATTTGATAACGTCAGCCCACTCTTATACAAGTACCCTGGGTCAGTGCTGCCCATTACTCCTGAGCTTAATGCCCCGCTGGCCGTTTTGAATGGTCCTGTGTGGTGTCTGTAGAAATACTCTAGCGGAAGAACAGAAATATGTGAGCTACATAAGAGGTTTTCCTGGAATTGGTATAGTAAGGACCTTGTAATATGTATGTTATTAAAGTTTACTACTATACAATTCCCCTGAATTACTCTGTTGAGGGACCCACCCAACCCATTAGCCTGGCCATGATAATGTGTCTGGCTAGGTCCGTAGTTTGAGACCTTAGTGTTTAGCCAATGAAGTGATTTGTCCATACGTTGGACTGTAGATTCCCTTTGGCCTCCTCTCAGCGGCGAGACGTTTACTAACACCAGAACTAGTGGGGAAGCAGCGGGAGGTAGATCTAATACTGTGGGAGACTCCTTAATCTGTGTAAATTGACCTACTATACGTCCACTGTCCGCCTCTATTCCTTGCCTCCCCCTCAGGTTTGTTAGTCCCTGATTGTCATTTAAGCTGCGAGTAGCACTGGAAATGTGACTATCTCCCCTGGAGTTTACCGGCTGGGTCAGGTGGCCGGGGGGTTGAGAGAAGGGACCAAATTGGGGTAGGGATAAAGGTGGGGGTACGGGACCCACTGTCGAAACCCTGGGATCTGGGACCAGAGGCACTACTGCCTGCTCCCTTTGAGCGTGAAGGGCTCCACCTTGGGTAGTAAAAGGTGACAAAAACGAGCCTAATGTATTATTTTTAGCAAACATATCCAGACTTTCCTCGATTTTCGTGAGCCTGTAAGTCAGTGGGACCAGTAAGTCCTTTACCAGGTTTTCCAGTCTTTTCCAGTCAAATTCAACGGTTAAAGGCTGAGAACTCTTCCCGGTGGAATGATGGGACTTATTCCGCTTCGGTTCGTTAAGCGACCCCTTTTTAGTAGATTTTGCACTTCTTGTAGTCATTTGGGTTTGCGCTCCCCCCCCCCCCTTTTCCTCTTGGCAACTGGTAGGGTGGCTGAGTCCAACTGAGCAGAGGAGTCTATTTCAGGCTCAGTGGTTATTTTGAACGGGGTGGCTTCACAACACTGCCTGACCGTGGAATTAGACGTGGGTTCATGTATAAGCTGAGGTGGCTCAAAATCTCGCCTACCCTCCTCCAACGATAGATGATGCTCGGTCAGCTCTATCTACTGTGATAATACAGTTGCAGCCCTCGTTAAGAAGGCATCTAGAGTATTAACTTTAACCCTTCCTCCTTGGTCATTAGTGGTTTTCCTCTTACCCATGTTGAACCGCAGACGGCTGTCCAGGAGGACCAAGAATCGTTTGCAGGAGCCTTCTCAAAGTCCACGTGTCAGAGGGGGGGCCCAGGCTCCTCCGGGCTCCGACGGGCATGCCCTTGACCCGGGCTTTGCCCGGGCACGTCCCCGCACGCGGCCCGCACCGCGGGCCGATGTCGCGCTATTTACCGCATTTGCAGTCACCGGGGGAGCTAGGATCTGAAGTCCCGCAGCAGCGCCCAACAATGAGGTCGGCTCTCGCCGCCAGCAGGAACAAGCTGCCCAGAGATCAGGAATCCATCCAGGTAAGGCGGAAATGGCCGTGAGAAACACCAACTCCTTTGGAAAGCGCAACACCTATCTATCATCTGCAGCATAATCTGCAGATTTTAACACATTTTTTTGTTTCTAGCTCAAACGGTTCAAAAGTTACTAAAAATGCAGCGACAAGTGTTTGTGCACACTGGAAGGCCCTTTGCAAAACTGGACTGGTGAGCTTTCTGTTGCTTATTGCTATATTTGGGTGTTATACTGGTACTGATGAGGTGCAACCAATGGTCAGACAGTGTTACCAAGTTTAAAAAAAAGACTAAATAATGAAGTAATACTATTACAAAATGTGTCGCAATATGCCGCATAATTTGCCTTTTCTTGCTCCATAATTAACTCAAGCCTGCTGCATAATTTGGCCCTCTCCTGCCGCATAATTCTAGTGGTCCTGATTATAGGTCTACTCCATCGACCGACCAGGTCACGCACCAGGTGGACTCATTCCAGGAGTAAATCTGTCCTGCAGGTGCAGATGCCCGATGATTTTGGCTCTGTGATTTTCCACACACAGATTCTTTGTTTGTGCCTATGAGTGTAACTTGAGTGACACGCCGTAACGCTTCATTTCACGCGTGCCTACATTTATATATATTCTCTCTCTCTCTCCTCCCCCTTCCCTCCCTCACCCCCCTCTCTCAATTGCTGCCATTTTGTTCTCTAGGGCAACATGCTTACCTTTACATCTCCTTTCTATCGGTCACTGCTCAGATTCATGCGAGTGTAACCGCATATTCAGTAATGGACTCTCCCAATTCTTCCTCTCTCTTTCCACCTCACTCTCTTTCTCTTCTCCGTCTCCCTCCCTCTCTCGTTTTCTTTCGCTCTCTATCTCTCTTTCTCTCCCCATCCCTCTCTCTTTCTCTCACTCCCGCTCTCTTCCTCTTCCCCTCTCGCTCTCTCTTTCTCCCCCCCCTTGTCTTTCTCTCCCATACTCTCGCTTTCTCTCTCCTTCTCTCTTTCTCTCTCCTAACTTCTGGTTTCAAAAAACTGATTCCTTTATCTTACGTTTTCTCTGGGTTTTTGCTCACCAAATGAAAGTTATCTTTGTTTTCTCTCTGTGTAGAGTCTGACCCTCCAATGTTTAGACCCAGTCTGATAACTGCTCGCAGGGGGCGTAGCTTCGGGGGGGGGGGGTGCTTGGGGTGTTACACCTCTTTAAGAAATATATTCTGTAGTAAATAGTTGGGTACAGGTGCTTTAATTTGGGGAGGGTGATATGTTTGTCGGATTTCACTTGGGATTTTTACATACATACGCAGACAAAAACACACGCACTCTTGTCTCAGTTTCAAAGGTCTTAAAAAATGGTTATTTTACAAAACATTGAGTTATAACTAACCCTCACAATCCACACTCCTCTCCCTTCCTACTGCTCCTTACGGACCCCCTCCTGCCCGGCTTCTCGTATAATGTATTTTAACCAGCGTGATTGTTGGGAAGTCTGAAACTCACTCCTGCCCCCCCCCCCCTCCCAGTTTTACTGACCAAGCTGCGCCCCTGACTGCTCCACTCCCGCCCTGTTTGTTATTCAGGGTCAGCTCCGTCCTTGGACCGGTCTTTATTTAATCTACTTGTGTGTGAGTGACTGATTGCACAGAAGTTTGTTTATAGTTGGACTTTGGTATTTCTCGTCGCTGCAGCTTTCAGCATTTTGCCCCCTTTGTGACATCAAACGTTGGGTTTTGCGGATTGCACATTACATCTGCAAAGCTAAAACTTTGCTAATATTTTCAACTTCCCAAAATGCAGACTGCAGCGGTGCTGCCGGAACCATTTCCCGAGTGGGGTGCTGCCTTCAAGGTTACATCACTGAAGTCATAGGGATTCTGAGAAATCCAAGAGCCACACAAAGAACAAGTGAAGCAAATAAGTCACATGCATTCAGCAGGAGAGTGGTCAGAGTGTGGTATGTAGCTGGTGGTGCCTTTCCGAGCACACTGTTGCAAATCTGTTACTAAAACAAGGTGTGGTAGCCCGGTGTCATTTACAAATGGCACATTTTCCATTGAAATGGCAACAAAATTTGCGCTGACATGCAGGTTTATGTTATACCTTGATTTCTTATAATGCATCCTTTCCCTGGTTACCTATTCCCTGCTGCTCAGCCAGTATGAATGTGATGTGAATGTGGAATGTTAGAATGCATGATGAGGTAGTGGAATGCTGGAGTGCCTGGTGGAGTGGAGAGAGAGACAGTTGGAGAGTGTGGGCTGAGCAGCAAGGATGCTGCACCTGGTGGGGCTCTACTGCATACCTTCTACTTACCATCGAGACCTGACCTGTAACTAAGCTAAATAAACCTCTTACTTATAACTTACCTCATGGCTACCTCTGGACTTCTTTTGGATTACATCAGTTTACTGATTAAACTATATAGCGCACAAATGGATGTGTATAAATTGGGTTTCAGCAAATATTTCACATCTCCAAGTAAAGTGTCTTGATTTGTTAAGGTCCTAATAAAATCTTTGTTTACACCACGCTTCAGAATTACTAAATTAATTAGCCTAATTTGTGCTTTCCTAACTGGGGACATATTCTGAAATATTTGTGCAGTTAATTTTTGTGTAGTTAAATGTTTTTGTGTTTTATAAAGTAAAAACGACATCTTACAACCTTTCCTTTCAGACTCCCTGTACCCAGCCAGATATCAGATGGGTAACTTTTCAAAATCCTCCACCTTTGTAGTGAGAGAAAGAAAAGTAAACACCAATCTACATGTTAAAAGAATAAGCACCAATTTGAGTGTCTTAGCCTGACATTTGACCTCTGTCTTTGAATATACAGCAAAAGTGACAACATGAAAACAAATTGAAAAGGCAGCTTTATTGCTCATTCACCTTCTGAACTCCAGCGTGTTTAATTTCATTGACAATGGTCTGCAGGCAAAATTCTCAATGAAAAGGATTTGTGCACCATGTTTTTGTGCAAAATGTTTTTTGCAGGACAGTTCTCTTCTAAAAGTAGGTTTTTCATTAAATCTTTACTGTAAGACCCACTTTGCTGTTTTTGTTTAAATAAAAGCATTATTTACAAACTTTGCAGTGTCTGGGTAGTTTTGTTTGTTGAAATTTTTATGGTCTTTGAAACCGAATAAAGTTGATTTGATTCTGGGTAATTTGTGAAAAAGAAAAACTCTCCAGAAAGTTTGAAGTGTAAATTCTTATTAAGTGGTTTAGAATTAAGAATGGATGTTTATTTTTCTCTTCTTGTTCATATTCACAACAGAGGTAGGTTTCTCAGGTAAATGGCTTCCAAAAGGACACATTTTAGAGGTTTGATTAGCCGACACCTGTTTCGCTCAAACAGCAAATGCTTTTGAACTGCCTAAGAATCAATAATATGCCAGGAAGATAGCCCTTCCACTCCAGTTTGCACAAAGTCTCTTTGGCCTTCCAGGGTGAGAGTTCCTGTTACTGTCCCCCCCACCCCCCCAGGAGTCTACCCAAGCTGGGATTTTACTGAACGCCTTTAGAAAGCTCAGGTGGTGAAAATGGTTTATCTCAATATTTTGTGTTCTGGTAGGCTGTGGTATGAATATATGCCATATTTGTAATCCGTCACAGGTATAAGTACATTAGGATGTCCGAGGGAAGCGTTGATTGGGGTGGCCACCATAGTCGCAATATCGGACCAAGCGAGCCAATGGAAATCTCCCACCCCGCCCTCGGTGTCTCACTGGTGGAAGGGAGTGGACTGGTGTGCGCAACAGGTAGGGCCAGTGTATGAGCAGGAAGGGCCAGTGTATGAGCAGGAAGGGCCAGTGTATGAGCAGGAAGGGCCAGTGTCTGAGCGGGAGAGGGCCAGTGTCTGAGCGGGAAGGGCCAGTGTCTGAGCAGGAAGGGCCAGTGTCTGAGCGGGAAGGGCCAGTGTCTGAGCGGGAAGGGCCAGTGTCTGAGCGGAAAGGGCCAGTGTATGAGCGGGAAGGGCCAGTGTATGAGCGGGATAGGGCCGGTGTATGAGCGGGAAGGGCCAGTGTCTGAGCGGGAAGGGCCAGTGTATGAGCAGGAAGGGCCAGTGTATGAGCAGGAAGGGCCAGTGTATGGGCAGGAAGGGCCATTGTATGAGCAGGAAGGGCCAGTGTCTGAGCAGGAAGGGCCAGTGTCTGAGCAGGAAGGGCCAGTGTCTGAGCAGGAAGGGCCAGTGTTTGAGCAGGAATGGCCAGTGTGTGAGCAGGAAGGGCCAGTGTATGAGCAGGAAGGGCCAGTGTATGAGCAGGAAGGGCCAGTGTATCAATCAATCAATCAATCACGGAATTTGTAGAGCGCACTACTTACCCGCGAGGGTCTCAAGGCGCTGGGGAAGAAAAAAGGGAAAAAGGGGGGGTGCCGCTACTGGTCGAACAGCCAGGTCTTGAGTAGCCTCCTGAAGGTCAGCAGGTCTTGGGTCTGTCGTAGGCTGAGTGGAAGGGTGTTCCAGGTCTTGGCGGCGAGGTGGGAGAAGGATCTGCCGCCGGAGGTGGTTCTTCGGATGCGGGGGACGGTGGCGAGGGAGAGGTCGGCGGAGCGGAGCTGGTGGTTGGGGACGTAGAAGAAGAGCCGTCTGTTGAGGTAGGCTGGGCCGGTCTTGTGGAGTGCCTTGTGTTCGTGGATGAGGAGTTTAAAGGAGATTCTCCTGTCGACGGGGAGCCAGTGCAGGTTTCTCAGGTGGGGGTGATGTGGCTGTGGCGTGGTACGTCGAGGATCAGGCGTGCCGAGGCGTTTTGAATGCGTTGCAGTCGTTTGATGAGCTTGGCCGGGGCTCCCGCGTAGAGGGCGTTTCCATAGTCCAGTCTGCGACTGACGAGGGCCTGGGTGACTGTTCTTCTTGTATCTGTCGGGATCCACCTGTAGATCTTGCGGAGCATGCGGAGGGTGTTGAAGCAGGAGGAGGAGACTGCGTTGACTTGCTTGGCCATGGAGAGCGTTGAGTCGAGGATGACTCCCAGGTTGCGTGCGTGGTCGGTGGGTGTCGGGGCTGCCCCCAGTGTCGTAGGCCACCAGGAGTCGTCCCAGGCTGAAGGGTTGGAGCCGAGGATGAGGACCTCTGTCTTGTCCGTGTTCAGCTTTAGTCGGCTGCTCTTCATCCAATCGGCGACGGCCTTCATTTCTTCGTGGAGGTTGGATTTGGCGGTGAGGGGGTCCTTGGTGAGGGAAAGGATCAGTTGAGTGTCGTCGGCGTAGGAGATTATGTTGAGGTTGTACTGTCGGGCGATGCGTGCAAGCGGGGCCATGTAGATGTTGAACAGTGTCGGGCTGAGGGATGATCCCTGGGGTACGCCGCAGATGATCTCGGAGGCTTTGGATCGGAACGGGGGGAGGCGGACGCTCTGGGTTCTGCCGGAGAGGAAGGAGGTGGTCCATTCCAGGGCCTTGTCTCGGATCCCTGCGTCGTGGAGGCATGCGCGTAGAGTGCGGTGGCAGACAGTGTCGAAGGCGGCGGAGAGGTCCAGCAGGATGAGGGCTGCGGTCTCACCGTTGTCCAGCAGGGTCCTGATGTCGTCGGTGGCGGCATTGAGGGCAGTCTCGGTGCTGTGGTTGCTGCGGAACCCTGACTGGGATGGGTCCAGGATGCTGTTTTCTTCGAGGTATCGGGTTAGCTGTCTGTTGACGATCTTCTCGATGACCTTGGCTGGGAAAGGAAGCAGGGAGATGGGCCGGAAGTTCTTGAGGTCTCTCGGGTCTGCCTTGGGTTTTTGAGCAGGGCGTTGATCTCGGCGTGTTTCCAGCTCTCTGGGAAGGTCGCGGTCTCGAAGGAGAGGTTGATGACGTTGCGCAGGTGGGGTGCGATGGAACTGCTGGCTTTGTTGAAGATGTGGTGCGGAAAAGGGTCTGACGGGGAGCCGGAGTGGATTGTGCTCATGGTCTTGATGGTGTCATCGATGTTCACGTTGGTCCAGGCTGGCAAGGGGTCGTGGTCGATGGTGTGTGGCGAGTCTGGTGTGTCGGTGTCTGTTGGGGCTGTCTGGGTGTTGAAGCTGTCGTGGATGTCGGTGATCTTGCGGTGGAAGAAGGTGGCGAGGGAATCGCACAGGGCTTGCGACGGCGGGATGTCGTTGGTGTTGGAGCTGGGGTTGGAGAGTTCCTTCACGATGTTGAAGAGCTCCTTGCTGTTGTGTGCGTTGTTGTCGAGGCGGTCTTTGAAGGAGATCCTCTTGGCGGCCCTGATGAGGTGATGGTGGTTGCGGATGGCGTCTTTGTGGGCTGCGTGGCTGTCCGGTGTCTTTTCACTGTGCCACTTCATCTCTAGTTTCCGGCAGGCACGCTTGGATGCTAGGAGTTCCGGGGTGAACCAGCTGGCTCTCTTGCTGGTGTCTCTGTAGGTGGGTTTTTTCAGCGGGGCGAGGGTGTTGGCGCAGTCAATCCATCGTCTGAGGTTGCGGGCAGCGTCGTCGGTGTTGGAGAGGTCGGTGGGTGGGCTGAGAGCGAGGTTTGCCTGTAGTTGGTCTTCGGTGACTTTGCTCCAGCAGCGGCGTGGGATCTGTTGGGTGCGGTGGTGTGGTGGGTTTCTGGAAGGTGAAGTGGATGCAGCGGTGGTCGGTCCAGAGGAGTTTGGTGGTGTGGCTGAAGGAGACGTGGGAGCTTGAGGAGAAGACGGGGTCGAGCGTGTGGCCGGCGGAGTGGGTAGGTGTTGTGACGAGCTGTCTCAGTCCGAGGTTGATGAAATTGTCGATCAGGGTGGTCGAGTTGCTGTCGTTGTTGTTCTCCAGATGAAAGTTCAGGTCTCCGAGGAGGATGTAGTC
This sequence comes from Calotriton arnoldi, assembly GCA_963921515.1. Taxonomy (NCBI): domain Eukaryota; kingdom Metazoa; phylum Chordata; class Amphibia; order Caudata; family Salamandridae; genus Calotriton; species Calotriton arnoldi. Next base: position 113,565 of record CAWUFW010016004.1, read on the forward strand.
GGTGGAGGTTAGGGCGTGCGAGCTGATGAAGTCGGCGATGGAGTCGCTGAACTGGGGTCGGGGTCCGGGAGGTCTGTAGATGAGGGTGCCTCTTAGGGTGGTGTTGGGGTCCGTGTGGATCTGGAAGTGCATGTGTTCGGCGGTGCTGAGAGTGTATGAACAGGAAGGGCCAGTGTTTGAGCAGGAAGGGCCAGTGTATGAAGCCAAAGGCTGTCCAAGGAAACATGGGAACATTTGGAGCAAGTGGTTGGATCACTTAGGGCTCGGTCCTTTGTTGTAATTTGGTTGAAACTGTCTCCGCGTGTAATTTACGCAGTGGGCTTTGTACTGTTGCCTGTACACAACACTTTGCTTCCGATGTCTATGTTGACGACTAATAATGACTGGCAATAGTGTGGCTCTGCTTCTATCAAAATATCAATATACATTTTTATTTAAAAAAAAGGATGTCTAAGGCACCACCCAAGGGGGCTGCTAAAGAACAAGAAACCTGGAATGCCATTCCCAGTGCAGGGAACCACCATCTTGAGCTGCAGGCAATATGTGCATGCGGGGGACACCATTCTTACAACACACATATTCTTCAACAGAAGAGAGAAAGACTCCAGCGATGGGCCGGGAAGGTCACCACCAGGAGCCTTCTTACGTAAAATGACACTCTGTCCCCGAATGCACAGGACTATGTCAGGTGAGGAAGGGCAGTCTGGCAATTTTCATACAAAGTGGGCTGTCCCCAGTACCTGCAGGAATCACCTTTCCACTTTCACTTCTAGCACTTTGAGGAGACAGCACAGGTTTCCCAGCAGGTGGGTGCAGTGCTTCATCACACACGCATGCGGGGTGATGCCTGGGCGGAGGGTCTCTGAGTTCCACGTGCCCAGTTCGGCTGCTCCTGTGAAGCAGTAGTGGGGCGGGAAGGGGGGGGAGGAAAAAAAAAAGAACACTTACCTGCCGGCCCGCCGGACGCCGTCTCTCTTCCGTCTTCTCCGTCCTCTTCCTGGCTTCTGTTAGAACAGGAAGAAGGATAGGCTCCCCTAAGCCAATCACAACGCTACAATGCAGCGTTGTGATGGGTTTGAGAGCCGTGGATCGGCGCTCAGATTGGGAATGGGAGCCTGGGCATGCTCTACACCCAGGCTGTAATGCAGCCTGGGTGGAGAACATGCAAAGTGCGCATGAATGTTTGGCTGGCCCCCGAGGGCCGGCCAAACATTCATGCGCACTTAGGAGGGTGCCACCACTCCTCCCTCCTGCGCAGCCTAGCCCCGCCTCACAAAACTGCCCCAGCACAGAACAATAAAATGATAATAACCGCGTTATTATCATTTTATTTTTCCTTTTTTGCCTGCTGAAAGGCAGTGGGGCGAGGCTCCTTCGCCTTAGCGGAGGAGCCGCCCCTGCTCGCGCCCCCATCCCAAAGGGAGCCTTCAGGATGCACTGACTGTGTGCCCCTTCAAATCTGCTGCACAATCACAGTGCCTCCCAACAGCCTTTTTGCCCCTGCACCGGGACTTACATTTAGAACAGGTGCAAGGGCAAAGGCATTCCCTGAGGGAATCCCTTACAGCTTTTCGTAAGGTTCTTAAAACGTGGTTGTTCTCACCTGGCTAATTTCCTCTACTGAATGCAATGTTTATTTTGCAGTGGTTGAAGATACTATGAGGAAACTAGCGCTGGGAAACCTTTTTTAAGGTAGCCAAGCGCTTCCAAATTACAAAAATAAATACAAAATAAATAAATAAACACCCCCTTTGGATCGCAAGTGTGCAAAATGTGAGCCCATGTGGTCCATCCACAGGAACTGGCTGCACTCAAATCTGCGGCCTCTTCTGTAATACCAAAGTGCCACAAGGCAATAACAACGGGTGCAAAAGCCCTTTATCCCTTACTCTCTGTGAGTTGTCCCAAGTTATACAGGTTAAAAGGTCAGAACTATTGATTTCACTGCCACAGACTGTCACCTCCCTCACCCCTATTGCCTGGTTTGATGGGCAGGGGTCGCTGTCCTCACTTCTGGTGCACTGCCTGGACAGGACAACCTTGTGCTCTGCTGGTGGAAAGTCAGAACACATGGAAGGTTATCAGCAGACTCCTGACAGTGGAGTTCACTCAAGAACTAACATTGGGCATTTAAGGCCGACGTGAAAAAGGTCACGGTGGCAGAGCTGTCCATTTATAGCGGATGCCTTTGTCAACACAACTCATTAATTATTATAACCAAGGCCACTGGAATTATGCGATTGTGTAGCCACAACAATTTTAGCATAGTTGTAGATTTGCTGCATTTGCCACATAATACGTCATCTGCTGCATTATCTTCAGATTTTAACAAAAAAAATGTTCTAGCTCAAACAGTTCAAAAGTTAGTAAAAACGCAGTGACGTGTTGCTGCGCAGTGGAAGGGCCTTTGCAAAGGTTGACTGGTCACCTTTCTGTAGCTCATTGCTATATTTTGGTGTTAAACTGGTAATAATGAGGTACAACTAATGCCCAGACAGTGATAAGTTTAAAAATGACTAAATAATGAAGTAATACAATCACAAAATGTGCCGCATAATGCTACATAATTTGACGTTTCTTGACGCATAATTTACTCAACCCTGCCACATAATTTGACCCTCTTCTGCTGCATAATTTCAGAGGCCCTGATAATAGCCCACATATTGGGTAATCACCAGCCTTGCCCTGCTGGTAAAGCCAATGCTGCTTTTAGATGCCTCCCTCACCCCCCCTAAAAAATAGGGAGCCTTGAGGGAGCTGTCACTTACCTGAAGGAAGAGTAGAAAAAACCAGCACCATTCTCCTGCAGCCTTTACCTGGTCACTGCAGAAGCAGCCACTGGTTCACAGGCACAGACAAAGACGGCTGCCCGGGCATCTGCCTCTGAGGGAAGCTCAAACAGCCCCAAAAAGAGGAAAAACGTCTGTTTACGTTTTGCTCTTTCTTTGGCTGATTGTGTCCCTTGGCGTCCCCTTCTCAGCCTTGGAAGCTGTGATGCTGTGGGATACGGTGAGTGAGACACTGGTCGTCGCGGAGGTATGCTGAGCCAGGAAGGCCTGTGCTTCTGGAGAGACGTTCTTGTAGCTGTGATCTGACTTGGTACTAATTACAAAAATCTGATGTTCTAAAGCTGTGCCTGGCCTTTTCTTCTCTGCAGGACGATCTTTTCAGTGTAACCCATGGGTCTCCAGCTGTGAGAGCCAGGACAGTACCTCTTTCGACACACATCTGTCCATCAGTCACAGCGCACCGTATAACTGCCCCAACATTCTGGACAGGAATGTCCAGAAACCTGATTTTCCTTGTCTAGGTAAGTTAATCAGACTCTGGGCCTCATTTACAAACCCATTGTACCGCCGGTGTGTCACTTTTTTAGATTTACCGGCGGCGCAGTCTTCCTGCCCATATTTACAAGACCACGTAAAGGGGCATTGCATGGTTGTTGCTGTAGGTGTTCCCATGCAGCATGGAACCTGACGCTTTTCCAGATTTACAAAGTATCATAAACCTGGGAATGCGTCCGAATCCTACGACACCCAACGGGAGGCGTAAGAGTGGCGCGACGAGGAGAAATACTTTTATTTTTTCCTCGTTTTTTGCTCTTTCTATGTATTCTGCATTCTGCAGCTCACATAGGAGCAAATCGCCTTTCATGACTGTTTATGTGCAGGAAGGTGTCCCTTCCGGCACATAAACAATTATCCCTGCAACCCAGGAACCCTTGCACCATGACGCAAGGGTGTCTCCGTTGGGGCATGGCTGCTGTTTGTACGCTGGTGCAGGGTAGAAGGACAGGAATGCTCCGTGTCTTGTAGATACGGTGCATTCCTGCCCTTTTATTTTGACACACAGCAGTGCAGCAAGAAGGCTTGCTGTGCTGCTGTGCGTCAAACTATAGTAAATGAGGCCCTCTGTTCTTATGAAGTTTGTAAATTGACCACCATTAAATTGGAAACTAGTACAGTGCTTAGACATGGCAGAAGTTTGGTATGAATTCAAATACAAAGTAAGGCTCATATGAGGCTTGCGACGACGGAGCGTCACTTTTTTTGACGCTCCGGCGGCGCAAGCCTCTCAATCATATCTATGAGGCCACACAAAGTCACTGTGCGTGGCCTTACTCTGCACCAGGGAGGCGTTTCATGGGCATTGCCATGGATTTTCCCATGCAACACTCATGGATTTTGACACTGCCCCATATTTACTTAATCACTTAACCCTGGGGCAGCGCCAAAACCTTACGCCTCCCCAGAGCAGGCGTAACGAGGAGAAATATTTGTATTTCTCCTCATTTTTTCCTTTCTCCATGTGTGCTGCAGCACACATAGAAAGAGGAAAACGGCTCTTGTGATTGTTTTTCTGCAGGAAGGTGCCCCTGCCTGCACAAAAACAATCCTGTATGCAATGCAGGCACCCTTGCACCATGGTGCAAGGGTACCTGCATTGGCGCTATGTAGCAAAATGTGCAGCAGCGCAGGTTGAATGCACCGTATTTCATGAATACAGTGCATTCCTGCCCTTTAACATTGGCTTAGGGCAGCGCAGCAAGAAGACTTGCAGTGCTGCCCTGCGTCGGTTCCACGTAAATGAGGGCCAAAGTTTTTATTGTTGGATGGTATGTCCGAGACTCCAAATCCATAAGACTGCAGTTGTAACCTTTGTTGTAGATGCACGGCTTGCCATAGGTATGCCCCCTCTGGACTGTATTTAATAGCTATACCCTTGTCTTTATCTACAGCTCTTGGTGACTCTGCATGCCTTGGTGGAGATGATGGCATGCACCATCCAGAGAGGCCAGACCAGCACAGCAGAGAGATGGCGACAACTACCACTGCTCCCAGGTCAGACCCCTTCACATTACCACAACAGTCTACTCAGCCAAGTCCCAGCTCTGTAGATCTTCGTGTGTCACATCTGCTGGGCTGTGGCCTGACCAGGAATTTGCAGCCAGAAGAGGACGAAGAAGATTCTGCACTTCCATCGTGCACGAAACATGTAAGCAAGGATCGAGGACTCACAGTCGAGAGTTCAACATCTGGGCCTCCCTTTCAACGAGCACCTACCTTCCATGGTGCCTCTAACAACAACACGCTAGGCTATGTCAGTTGGCACAAGCCCCAGCAAGAAAAAGGAAATCCATCTCTCCTAGTGGGTGTTCCAGGGGTTTCCTGTGGTCAGATGGGTCACCCTTTTCTCAATGTTGCAAACGAGTGTATAGAAGGCGTCGTGCCAGTGAAGTTAAAAACCCAGCGCAGTGTGGTTCTGCAAACTCCCTCCATCCCTCCACCAGGAGACCCTCTGTCATCTAACATCAACGGACTCTACAACTGCGCCATCTGTCCTGACCAAGAAAGCAGTGGATTTTTGAGCTTGCATAAACTGCAGATCTCACCGGACTCCAGTTGTAGCAGTCAAGAAGACTGGACTTGTCAGACTGGCCCCAGCCAGTACACGACCATCGGGAATGTTGTATGCTCGTCTCGAGGTAGGTCACCCCACCTCTGCCAGTCTATCTAATAGTTGTCTATGTCGCGGTCTGTATGTCTGCATGTCGCTGTGTAATGTTAGTCTGCTTTTATCAAGTACAACTAGTACTTGTTGCATATGCACTCCATGTGCCTGTGTCCAAGACCTTACTGCATCAGATGCAGGGTGGCGTCAAATGTGGCATCAAGACTGGTCTGCAGGGCTGCCAAACCTGGGCACACGCTCCACCTCATTCAAGGTTGTTCTTTTAGTTTCCTCTTCAGATACGTACCGACTGGAAGTCACTTTCCAATGTACACAGCGTTGTCCTTCAGAATGTGCCCGTACCTTGGTGTAAATAAAGCAGCTTGAAGGGTCTTCCCTTCAGACATGTCCTCTGTGGTCCGGCACATCACTGGCAGGACATCGCTGCCACAGATTTCAGAGGGGCCAACAGTTTACTTCAGAAAAGTGGTTTACTTCCCTCTCTGATCATTTGTTGGGGCAGAGCTAATTTTACAAAAGAGAGATCCATGCTTTGTCATGACTGTGTCCTTCAGGTACATGTATATCAAACTGCTCTCTGTTACCATCTTTTAAGAACCTGGAGCAGAAGCTTTTAACAAGACCAAGACGAGAGAACCACAGGTGCCCGCTGCAAGAACCTGGCCCCAAATCTATCAGGCGCCACATCCTTAAGTCCTTCTTCTATGAAGCGGACAGAGACAAGAGCCACACGTCAATTCTTTACTTCCTCAGCGGATGAGACTTGCGTTCACACCGGTTTAGCTTCTTCAGGTCCTGAGGCAATCAGTAGCATCCAGGTAGTCCAAGAATAACTTCCAGTGTCCAAGGAAGGAGCCCAGCCGGGCTGCATTTTACGCTGTTGGTGGACACCGGATACAGTTCAACAGGAGGACACTTAATGTTCTCACTGGTCTCTGAACCCAGAGTTTGAAGACTTGATACTGGACATGGGCTGGCACCCCAATGGGTCTCCTCAAGTTATTACCACTTCAAAGGTACATATCTACCTAAAAGACTTGTTGCAGTTGTTTTTTCTGGGAAGTGGCCGCGCCCATGAGACCTGAGCCACTTTGCAACCAGGGTTTCTTAAGTCCTAAAGTGTGAGCTTTCTCGCTTTTTTTCTCCTCCTTCGCTTCCCTATCGATTGTCTTTCCTGCTCCAGTTTTCCTAGATGGGATCCTTCTAGTTAACTTTTTCTAGGGCATTTGACTTCTGCATCTCCAGCTCTAGCTTTTTAATTTCAAGGGCAGCTGGGTCAGAGGGCACAAACGAAGAATTGTTCAAGGATAATTAGGGGAGTAACAGGGGACATAGGATAAGGGGCAGCATTATAAAGAGTTGGGTCAGTGAGGCATCTACTCCCCACCCCCTGCAGTACCTAGTGGTTAACTACTACTCGTTTTACAGTCCTGGTGGGCCTTCGTCGCCGGGTGGTGAATGTGCTCTGTACTTGAGCTCATTACCTGATAATCTTTGCAGGGGCGTAGCTGTCAAGGGTGCAGCAGTTGCAGTGGTACCGGGGCCCAGAGCCCCAAAAGGCCCATTTAACCCTGATAATTGCTAGATTTTACTACTCCAACAGCAGTCAAAGAGGTCATTTTTGAGGTCTCGCTAGAGTCAGCGCATGCGCTGCTCTTGCGAGAAATTTAGTGAGTGTGGCTTTTGAAAGTGCTACCCAGGCCGGCCACCAGCTTGCTATTACGCGCACAAGCGCGCGTGACGTGCACAGCACTTTTTCTCGTCGCGCGCGTGCGCACAACTCGCGTCACCACTCGCGTTTAAAAAAAAAAATTAAATTCATTTCCCGGCCGCGCGGCGTTACTTTTCCGGCCGCGCGGCCAATGCTTGTTCTTTCTGGTAGCAGTTGTGGATCAGCAGCTGAACCTGGCCGCTTATGCCTGGATTGCATTGAAAACAGGCTGAACCCTAAATGTATTTCCCCGGGGCTTGAGACAGCACAGCTCGGCATTCCATATGTTTCCTGACTCAGCTGTTATATTTCAAACGTTGCCCTTGAGAAATGGGGTCACTGCTTCAAGGGTATGCGGTCCAGGGACTGGGAAGTTACAGATTACATGGCACACTTAATTATCCTATTAAAACTAATATTTCCTCCTCCAGTTGCTGAGCTCCGTGTTTCTGATAGGTACATTCTGAAGACGTTTGCTTCAGTTCAGTTTAACTTGTGAACTGTGGCTGTAAAGGGACAGCATTTTGTCTGGAATCTGAACACTTGATCTGGCTTCAGGCTTCCAATTACCCGTAGAAACCCGAGGGTAACCCCCCTTGCAGGCTCCCGTGCGGCCTTCCACCTCTACCCTCTCTCAGCACTCCAGCAGGAATATTATGGAGAAACATTTCTAGCCACTTCTCACGGCATTGTGGCTATGGCTCCTTGAAATCTGTCATAAAACATCTGAACATTTCTGATCTCTGGGTCTTTGGTTCTGATGCACAATAAGTCTTTCGAAATTTGGGCTGCCGCCAATCGAGTAAAATCGTGCTTTCTGTACAAGCTTTGGCTCACAAAAAATAATCTTTGCATGCCAAAATGGGCTGCGTTTGTGTGCACTTGGGCATTTTCACACTCATCTTTCCTTGGCACAAATATGGAGGTTGAAGGTGTGCACCATTCTGAGATTTTATGTCAAGTCAGGAATCTAGCATTATGCATATACATTTTATTCACTCCTTCTGAGCAGCAAACCATTAAAAGCTTCCAGATAAAGCTTTAACAACATCACAACGGAAACACGCATTGGCATAGCCAATAGGTCTCGCCTTTGGGACCCTATAAGTGTTTAGCCATGCAACAGTTGATGTTGTTGCACCAAGGATATTGTGCTGGATAACTAAACACTTATAAGGTCCCAAAGGCGAGACCTATTGGCTATGCCAATGCTTGTCTTGCTTGCACAGGGCCCAGGGCATCCTTGCTACGCTACTGGCCGCTTTGTGATCAGGAAAGTTTCCAGACCTTTCACAATCACCGGAAAAGTGGGTTGTTTGCAACCATTGTTTCTTTGTGATTGTCTGTGGTCTATGCTTGTTTTAGTCTTCCCTTGATGCTGTAACCCCAGGTGGGGCAGGACTGCCTGTGCTGGCCACCACACATGAGTGCTGTTGGTTTCTCTCCACAGAATTGGGTCCTCTTTGGGATGAGGAGGTCTTGACTGCATTTGGGAAGCTCAGAGATTTCACGCCAGAGGAATTGAAGATGGTTTCCGAGGTGTTCAAGACCCATCAGGTTAGTTATCGTAGTTCTGAACTATTGCCTACCTTGGTTCATCACCTCTCACAAGTGCTTTACTCTGTCTCTGTGGGGTATCTGGTTCTAGAACACTGCACCAAACTTAATGTAATGTTTGATAAATGTCATTTAGATGTCATTTCCGCTACCCCTAGCATTTTGGTGAATTGACGTCCATTTAATGTTTCTAACCGACGTCTGTCTCACAGGAGCCTTTATCTAGACACTCAGGGGCAGGTTTATCAATATTTCATGCAACATAATGCAGCAAGACACCTGCGTGAAAGGAAGAGCGCAGGAATGCACCATATTTAACATTATATGGTGTAGTCCTGTCCTTGCGCTGGTGCACAATGTGCTGCCTTGCGCCAATTCAGGGTCTGTTTTGTGCCTGTTTATTTTCAATACATCTGGGGCCCATGCTCAATGGATATTGAATACTGTGTGTGACCACACTCCACCTTGCTCATTTAGTATTCAGCATCCCAGAAGTCCCTAGACACCTTCTTGTGACTGGCAAGATATGTGTATTGCGGTGTGCATTTTGCCAACCACTAATGGCGCACACTAATGCACATACTGCCATTCACAAGATGGAGTCTTGCTGGGCCGGTGAGTATGGAGATTGCACCTCTGTCATGACAAACCCAGGTGTAGTATCCTCATGCCATATGAACAAACAACATGAACATCGCTTCTGCCTAGCTCTATTCTTTGTTTTTGGTATCATGCACTCTCTGTTACAGCTGTTTCTGTACTTCTGGGGGAGCTTGTCTCCACCCATGCTGTCCCTTTCCTAGCCTGCACTAGACCGTCCCCTGTTCCCCTTGTTCCCTGCCTTTTTCTATCTCTCTCACAGGAAGTGGTTTTAGTCCCCAGGCTGTTGACCTGAGGGGATTCTGTACTGCAAGGTCCAAGTGCCCCTACACCATGACACCAGGCAGGCACCTGTTGGTTTTGATTATACTGTACGATTCAGCACAATGATGAATGAGTGAGTTTAATAATTTCTTTCAGGCCTAACGGAAGGGTTTGACAAACTCTCAATGGCAGATTTACAACAAGAACCCAGCTATACCGAGGAGACTAACCCTCCACAGGAAAAAACAAAGTTTTCTTGTAAAACCCTCACCCACCAGGGTTACCCCTTGGTGGCATGCTTCATCATCGGGTCCATCCCGTACCACTATGGAGCGGGCGTGCTGTGACCTACGGGTTGCGTGGGAGCACTTGAATGATTATACAATGATAAAGGAGATGATATCAAAAATACAAGATAGGAGTGGGGGTGTTTGTGTGCTGGAGTGAATTTTACAAATATCTGGCTAGTAGGTTTATCATATTTATTCTGACCTCCAGTCAGTATGATTAAAAGAAGGGGGGATTTAGGAAAGAAGGGTTAAATGTACCTGCTTCCTAAAAGGCCGACATGTTTCTAGCCATACCCCTATTGGCTTTTCATCAGGACCTAGGGAAATAAATGATGGACTGTGCGATAATTACTGCATTCGCTCATGTTGAATTTTTTTTGGATGCAATATAAAAAAATTGTTTTGGCGGCTTTATACAGCGCAAACTCAACCCGAAGGTATTGAAGCGCTTTCCATGAGCACCAGTTATGTTACACAAGGACACATTCATTTTTGGTCGACACGGGGAGATTAAGTGATTTGCCCATAATCACAAAATGTTGAGCCGACACTGAGACTCGAACCTGGTTCCCCAGCTCCAAGGCAGGCAGCGCTGGCCTTTAGGCCACATCCTCTCCCCAAATTTGTAGCATCCGGCAGGGTCTACTATTAACCAGACCTGTAGAGGGGTCTCTGGCTCAGTTCAGAGGAGTATTTTTCTCTCACCTCATGCTGTTGGCTGTTTGGTGCGTTATTCTGCCTCCTAAGGGGTGTTTGCATTGCAATGCATGAGCGTCTATTGGACATCTTAAAAGTACATTGATATATCTCACATTATTTAGCTCATTCATGCACTGTATACAAAAAGAAATCCCTGTTTTGTTTTTTCACTGCACCAGTCAGCACAGTCCCTGCAACAACAGCTCTCTCTTCTCCCTCACTCTCTCTGCCCCCCCCCCCCTTTATTGTAAAGGTGAAATGAAACCAATGATCCAGCAACCAGGCATGAGTGCCTTTGTCTCTGCAGCGAGCTCAGCATCTATTAAGGGCGGAATGTGGGGGCTTACATTGGACCCGGAGTGTGTTTGGGCCTCAGAGAAGGCAGTTTTGTGGCCCCCACACTCCTGCCAATTCTGATGCATGTGGATCCTGTGGGAAGGGCTGTGCCTGCAGAGCACTGCACACCATGAGCTCTGAGTCAGCTGGGGCTGGTGCTGTATTCAGGCCATTCTAGCCCGGTGCTACCACAAATGGCCCCAGCTTGGTTCCCAATTGCAAATGTTACTGATAGAAAGGAGGGAGGGCACAAATGGCAACATAATGTTTAGCTTGAGACACTGAAAATCCTTCTTACTGGCACACCAAGCATTAGCAAACCCAATAGTGTGTTTGCATGTGTCTGCACATTAAAGCCAAACCCACTGGATGCGAATAATTGCTTTTTTAATGAAATCCAACAGTCTTCCCCACATTTCTTAACAAGCATTGGCAAAGCCAATAGGTCTCGCCTTAGCAAGAGGTTCTATTTTTGTTTTCTCTATTTTACAGTAGTTGTGTGGATAATAAGTGTAGATTGTGCTAATAAAATCGTTGTTAATGTTTTGCTGATTAACATAACATAACATGTGTATTTGTAAAGCGCACGTTCACGCCAGCAACGGGGCATCTTGGCGCTGAATAACAGATGTTTATTGTTACCCAACGGTACTCATTTTATCGACCTCAAATGGATGAAAGGCTGAGTGGACCCGACGGGATTCGAACCTGTGACCATGAGGTTGAACACAGGCCCCTGCAGTGGATGCATTAGTCCACTGAGCCACCAGACCCGGCTTAAGTGATGTATGTTGAATGTTTTGTCTACGTCGGTAGACCTATTGGCTTTGCAAATGTTTTTTGTCGATGTTAGCCAGCTGAAGCATTATTTAATACCCTGCACTTCCTCAACAGCTTTGGAAACTATTACTGCAGATTACATCAGTTCCCTTGGGCTTGTGTCCAGCGAGCTATAGAACATGCTTTTGTTAAGCCATTTTAGCACAGCACACAGAGGCTTGGTTCTTTGGGTAGGAGAGGTGGTCTTATTTTAGCCTCTATTCAGTACAGTAGGTGTATGTATAAGGTATTTATATATAAATCTAATTAAAAGGCAACGGAGCTCTGTATATTGTCAAGGCAGAGCCATCACAACACATGATAGAAGTGGTAGCTGGTTTGTGGAGTATTGCTGATGTGGTTTGACGTAAAAGTATGACTCAATGTCTGTAAATCAATCACCTCTTGCAGCATTGTCTCTGTGCAACCCGTCAACCAACTTGAGTCACGTGACGTAGCGTGAAAAAGATGAGGTAGACTGCTCGCACAACTGCTTTCCTTGCTCCTGAATGTTAATTTTTGGAACACGCGGGGTAGCCTCAAGACTGTGCACTAACAGTTCCTTTTTATAAAATACATAGCTGTAAAGTTTGGGGTGTGCATAGATGGTTGCGATAATTGTAAATGCATTGTGCCTTTGTGTGATGATTGGCGGTCTCACGTGTGAGTGTAGCTCTCCATTGGTAGCAGTTGTAACGAGGGGCCAGGAAGCTAAAGCAGGACTCAGAGGGAAGGAGTTGAAAAGAGCGGCCGGCGACAAAGGGGGCAAGCAGCGATGAGGGAAGGTGTGTGTGGAGGAAACCGACCCCCTCGAAAAACAGCAAATTTGACTAGATAAGGACAAGATTTACAGGGCTGTTTACTGGAACAGCGCTAGGAGCATCAACACTACAAAGAAACCCAAGCATTGGCAAAGCCAATAGGTTTCACCTATATAACTTCTTTTTGCTTTGTTATTCTTTTATATTATTTTTTTTATTACAGTCTATGCTTGTGTGTTCTTTGGGGACTACTTGTTTATTTAATTTGATACTAGTGTGTGGCACGGCGCACTTTCACTTTAGGTATTGATCCGTGAACTACATATCGAGATAGAGTGACACAATTTATCATGAGTTACCTCTGATCATGACTTGGATGGATTTGTAGTATTCCACTATGCATGATACAGATGTACTTATATGTTATTGCATTAAGCCCTGACTGAGTTCTATTAGTTGTTGGAACGAAATGTGTTGGCTGGATTGTGTTGGAATTGGTGGATGAAAATAAATAAGCATATTTGGAATTAACATATTGGAAACGCTTCGGACTTCTTGTCGGTGCACCCATCCACTTTGCTACTGCTATTAATCTGCTGGACAGTGGTACTGAACAACGGCAGGTACCGGATGAGCAGTGCACAGGACTATTTATTATTGTGAATTCTGATTGAAGTGCGGTTTTTCCAATCCGCCGTGGTTTCAACCGTTTTGTTTATCTATGCTGCTATCTGACGGACTTATTTAAATCTGAAAAAGTTAATTATAATGACAAATCCTTTTTGACGAAAGCTTTTGTGTTTATGTTTAGCCACACAGTAATTATGAATTCCATCTGCAACTGTGCCTTTTTCGGCGCACATATATTACTGGATATAAACAATTTACTCCTTTGTCCTTGCAGGCACTAGGGTCATGATTTCAATGTGGAGCAGGTGCAGAGGCACATGGGCCTAAAGTTTAGTAAACCCACTGAGCACTGATTATTGCAATATTTTACTACTAAACAAGCAGTGACAAGTGCAGTTACCTAGCAGGCACTAGCGTCATGATTTCAATGTGGAGCAGGTGCAGAGGCACAAGTGCCTAAAGTTTAGTAAACCCACTGAGCACTGATTATTGCAATATTTTACTACTAAACAAGCAGTGACAAGTGCAGTTACCTTGCAGGCACTAGCGTCATGATTTCAATGTGGAGCAGGTGCAGAGGCACATGGGCCAGAAGGTCTAGGGAACCCACTATTGCTATATTTTACTACTAAGCAAGCAGTCTATGCGAGATTTGATGGCTTTGTCAATAGTTTTTTTTAGACATGTTGTGCAGCCGCGCATGTTGCTGTGCAACATGGCTTGCGGTTAAAAAAAAGTGCGATAATGCAGCCAAAGTTGACCGTGTTATAGCGCTTTACTTTTTTTTCAGCATCCTACATAAAAGGTCATAAGTATAAAGCAAGAGCACAAATGGCCTGTAGTGTGAAAAACAAAGGCACAATGTTAACAGTGTACCAAATGAATACACAGGCAACATGACGGTACAGTTATGCAACTAAGGAACAGGGAGCTAGAAGCGGTTCAACTAGTTGAACCCGTCAGCCATTCCAATCAAAATTGGAATGGTTTTCTGTCTGTGCCAAATCAAACACTCTTTTGAAAAGGACCGTCATCATCTAAAAACATCCAACTGTATCCACAACTAAATTTTTTTTTAAAACGTTTGATATGCCAGTTCCTCAATTAAGTCTTACTCAACATTTCAAAAGCACAAACATCAGCCAATTATCATTTTTCGGTCCTGCACTTGTATAAATTTGATAAATGAGGCAAGGCTAACAATTCAAATATCGACCAGGAAAGAGCACGTAAGTAGGAAAAAGCCATACTTATTGCTGTCCATAAAAGGTGCTGCCTCTTGGAAATAACCCTGTTTCTAGACCGCACAGTATAAATGGACCACCAATCAAAACATCTGTTCACGCTAAATTCCAATGACCACCCATCCCGGAAAAATTACCAATTCAATAATTAACATCACACAGTCGAATATCTTCATATTATGGCACACGCAGTGCAAAATATAAGCAAATTATAAATATCAAGCCATGTCTTTAAAATTAGCATATCGTTTGTTGCACAAGTCAGTTTGCAATCTCAGCTGAAACTCTGGGGAAAGGATGTGGCATAACGGTCAAAGCTGTCGACTTTCGAACTGTGGACAATCTATTTGACACACTTGAACGCAGGATGGGATTATCAGGGACCGTTCTATACGGGTTCGCCTCATTTCTCCACAACAGGACTCAAAGAATCAATGTTAACCACTCCCTGTCCAATACCACTCTGGTCACATTAGGGGTCCCACAGGGGTCCACCCTCTCACCTACTCTCTTTAACCTGTTCATGGAGCCTTTAACTGAAATTATAAAATTATCTAACATCCAATACCACCTGTACACAGATGACACCCAGCTATGCCTAAAAATATGTTCCCCGAAGATATGCCATACCACAACATAACTCTGCAAAAAACCCAGAACTGCCTGACCTGAAACTACCTCAAACTAAACACACTCAAAACCGAATTCTGCTTAATCGCCCCACCCAAACAATCCCTCAATATCGAAGAATGGATGAACCATCTAACAGCCCTTAACTGCCTTCCATACGTTATAGATTCCACAAGATCACTGGGAATAACCCTTGACAAGAATCTTAACATGCAGGAACATATCAGTTCAGCCACCAAAGGAGCAAACTTTCAAATGAACGTACTAAGAAAAATAACGCCCTTCCTCCCCCTTGACGACTTCAAGCCAGCGGTGCAAGCTCTAGTGATCCCCAGGTTGGACTATGGTAGTGCAACCCTCTGCGGTCTGCCTAGATCCAAGTTGGCTCCACTAAGGGCATCCCTTAACTCTGCTGCAAGGCTCATCACTGGATCCAGAAGAAACAACTACATCACTCAGAAAATTGTTTGCAAGACCCATAAAGCCCTACACTTCAACACACCGAAGTACCTAGCTGAAAAACTGGAGCTGTCTGGTGGTTGCAGATCCTCTGGAAGCTCCTGCACCCTATTGTTGAAACCTCAGAAATTTCTGAAAAGAAAACCTACAACCGAGCTGTCTTGGGAATGGCCCTGAGGATTTGGAACTCCCTGCCCTCTGAAATCAGATTGAACCCTTCAACTACATCATTCAAAAAAGAAGTCAAAGTGCTTTTAATGAACATATTTCTACCCTAGAACCCATTGACTCTTATATTCGGGCACTGAGATTATTCAGTGTCGACACACATGGTTATTACTCTCCTGCTCTGTCCTTGTTTATTAACTTATTGGCCTTTTCCTGATTTACACCGTACACAGTCGGCATATATGTTTGTTGGTTGTTCTACCTGTTTATTCTTTCCTAGCAATTTGTAAAGCGCTCTGATTCCCTCTAGGGTCAAGTTTGCGCTATACAAAAATGTACAAATAAAATAAACGTAATCTCCCTGTAACTAAAAATGAATGTGTCCATATGTAATGCAACTGGCTCCTCATATAAAACGCTCCAATACCTTCAGGTCAAGTTCGCTCTATATTAAAGTACAAAATAAAAAATAAAACAAAGAGGAGTTTGAGTTTAAACACATGCACTCATATGGAGTGTGGGGACAAAGGTAAAGGATGTGGCGTAACGGCGGGAGCGGTCGTCTTTGAAGCTGGGGAACCGGGTGTGAGTCTCGACGGGAGGCTCAACATACACAGCTCCCAGGGGACGAACAACCGAATTAAACAAACAAATAATGTGTTTGCATAAAAAAAAGATGTATTTAAAAAAATTATGGAAGTCTGTATGCAATGTTACAGAATGGATGTCAAGATTTACAGGGCTGTTTACAGAAACGGTGCTAGGATCATCAACAAAAGGGAACCTTCCCAAAACACGGGCTGAAAGGAATGAAAAAAATAGTGCGCTTATACAAATTGAGATAGACAAAAGTGAAAAGATGCAAGTAATAGGCCACTGCTCCCTGGGAGGGAGCAAGACAGAAGGAGGAGGGACAAAAACACAGATTACCCACATAGAAGCAAGCTTTTGGGAAGGGCACGCAAAGCAACAAATCAAAAGAAATGGGCGGGCTGTAAGCCCACAGAGTGGATACAGCATGTCTTGAAGAGACATCACATGTGCTGCCTAGGTGAGACCTAAAAATAGGTGCTCACAGACTTGCACGCAGAATTAAGGTGAACGCTGCACAGATGTCAGAAGCAGAGGGATTTTCTGCTTGATAAAAAAAGTTAATAATTTTTATAAAGCACTTGTGCCATTTCTAAGTGCTATAAGTAGCTGGTTTTGCTGTTGCTCACTTTACTGAACACAGACCGATGAGGCAGGACCTGCTGTTCATCTGTTCTCCTGATTAACTATAACATAATATCAATGTGGGTGTTTTACACTATCTCCCTCACACTGCTCAATCAAGCATTGTCAAAGCTCATAGGTCTCATGCCGTAGAAGATTGGTGGAGAGTCAAAGTGGTAAACCAAAGAATGTTTGTACCCGTTGCATTTCATGAACACATCAACACAGGTCTAAGCAGAGAATACAAATTTTAAAATAGTGAAACATGATTTAATATAGTTGTTCTTATTATAGTGCATTGTTGTGAGTTAGAGGAAGCATGGTCTTCTAATTTAATGCATAGTAAGTTATGTTCCCAGAAGTGGTTTCCTGTAAAAGGACTCAGTTCTGTTTTATTCAACTGCGCGAATTGCGAAGGATGTGACTTGCAGGTGAATAACTTATACAAAACAGGCTGTGTGGCTATCACTGTCTAGCTAGTTGAAAGAGGCTTTAGAATAGACACCGCAGAAATGCGAACATCAGTGTCCTAAAGTGAAAAAGGCATGCTTAGGTCGATCGGCATATCATAAAGCGAAGATCTCAAATGTCTGCAAAGTCGTCATTAACAGAGCCCGACCATAACTCCTGTTGGAGGAAGGAGTGATACACTTGGCCAAGACAATCAAAGCTTCCTGCCTTCCAGTATCCGATTGATTATGCTTAGGGAATGAGCGCAGTAGCTTGAACGGCCATTGATTGGGTTTGTTAGTTTCTTTAATGCAGGAGCCAACACATTCTAACAGAATCATCTGCTGTGGACTCCCGCATGGGCTCTCCCTCTCCTGACTCCCTTTTATTATCTACATGCATCCGATGGCTCAGGTCCTAGGTCACCATCAGCCAACATCAGATGTGTGCGGATGACAACCAGGTACACATCAATGCGTAGCACAATGCAGAGAAGTATACCTACCCTGTGGAGAGCCTGGACAAGGTCTACTTGTTGATTCATCTACGTTTCCTTTGTCTGAGCAGATCAAAAACTAATGGTTAGTGAAGAGCCACTGCATGTCTAACCTGTGCTCCACCCCCGCCTCTTCACAGTGGGTTAGAAATCTGGATCAATTACTTTTCCAACCTCGATTTCATCCCACAAAACAATGGCGCAATCAAGTGAACTACCTTCCAACTATCTTTTCTTTGGAAAATCCTTCCTCTCCTTCAAACTAACCACTAAATTGACCTAAGAGGCACTTTGGTCCTGGCCAGACTTGACTGCTGTAATGTGGTGTAATTCTTGGCTAACTTAAACATATTGCTATGCTACCACCAGCCACTCAGAAACCTGCATTCTCCCTCAGCTTCAATGATCAAACAATGCGCTTTAAAAAGACTTAAGTAAGGTGGAAGGACCGCAGGGATCCAGGGCTTGGGTACAATTATTTAATTATTTGTGTGTGGTTTTTTATTTCGTAAGGCGCGACAAACCGCTAGATGTCATCTAAAAACGATAGGGAGACAGAGGACTTCACAACCAATCATTAGTGACAGGGAAGCGAGAGCATAGATCACCATGAATTTGAAGAAGATGAGACAGTGAGAGTTAAAAATATCTCCACGTGTGGAAAAGAGTTGTGAGAAGGACTGGAACTGTTAAGCCAGTTTTAGGAACTGACTGGCGAATAGAAGTGAAAGTTATGGAGCATTCTTAGTCCCCACCTCCGAATGGAACCAGATTATCTTCAATTTAGGAAACTTTGGAAAACTGAACTTTCAGAAAAACTTTTCAACCAGTCCCCAGATCCATACGAGAGCGATCAAAGAACAATAGATGTAGGTTCAGCCTACGCGTCCAGCTAGACTCAAGCTCTCATGTAGTCTGAGCGTCTCTTTGTTGTCTGCATGTTACAGCGCTCTGGATTGGTCAAGGTTATGTGTAGAGCTTTATAAGACTTACAACGAATAAACTAATACAGGACCACATATTGGGGTCACCACTTTTTCATGGGCCTCTGGGTCTACCACAGATATTAGCATCATCATAAAGGCAAAACAACCAGTGGATTTCAAGCCAGCACTCTGAAGAGTTTTCTTGCCTTTGGGCCAGTGTGGCATGACTGCCCTGCCTGACCTTGCCCTAGTGACATAAGCCTTGTCAAGCCTTTGTGACAGACTGGTGAGAAATCATCCTTCCTCCTTAGCTACTCAGCACTTCACTTGCTATATTAACAGGAGCTAATAGTAAAGCAGACATTGTTTCTCACTCACTGTGACTCACTCACAGAGACACACAGACACGCTAACACATACACATGCTCTCACACACAGATGCGCTCACTCACCCAAAGCACTCGGGGCAGATTTACAAGCCCCTTGCGTCACTTTTGCGCCGCCGTTGCGTCACTTTTTGTGACGCAGCGGCGGTGTAAACAATGCGTCACATTGCGGCCCATTTACAACGTGACGCATCTAGGGAGATGCGTCAAGTTGTAAAGTCCTGCGTCACATTATACCTGCGTCAGGTATAATGTATGCAGGGTGGTCGTTCCCACGCAAAAAAGCCTTGCAGAAGTGACGCTGTGAAATCTACAATCCACGGTGGCATTGCAGAATGCAGGAGTTGAAGAATGCCAAGATATCCTAGTCTTGAGTCATCCTCTTGTCTCTGTCTTCCGCCACCCTACACTCCCTGTCTCCTTGACTCACTCTTGCAGGTTATGTTTCGCACAAGGTTTCTCCATGTAACCGTTTTCCCATGTTTCTGTTCCTCCTTTTTTCTCCTTCTTCCGTCTTTCACTCTCTCTTGCAGTATTTCAGAGCCCAAAGATGAAAAATAGGTCCTGTTGCTCTCCCCATATGAGCACCGGCACAAATTAAGCATTACTGCTCTGCTTTAGCTGTGAGAGCCGAGGCCTACACTGGGAGCAGGCCTGCTTGGGGTGCAGGATAGATCGGGAGTGCAGACCCTCCACCTGAATGGAGGCTTTGGGACGAGCAGATGCATCGCCCCGCCTCAGCTCCAGAGCTGATACCTGCCAGAAACATGTATGCTCTGCACAACAAACCTCAGAATCAACATAGAAGTGGCCTCAGGGGAATACATTCACCCTTCTGAGAAATCCCCACCCTGGCTGGCTGCCACCCTGTTTCACGGAAAACTTCTTTGGCTGCTCTCCAGACTGCAAGGTAGTGAAGTGCCTTCACTTTCATGAACCCAGCAGCCTTCCCAGCTGTGTGTGCATGTCTCATGGGTGGCTGTCACTGAGTGCTGCTAAAAATAATAGTTCCTTCGCAGCACAGTCAACTTATGCCTGGTGGTCTCGGGAGTCAGGTTACATACAATTTCAATCGATTCAACAAAACTTATAAAACATTGGTACATCAAAACAAATGGAGACACAGCTAGAAGAATTATCTTCTTTTCGTTTAATAGATGCTCTTGTCTTAAAGCGCTTAAATAATGTGTTATTTCTGAGCTAAGTCACGCTGTCTTGATTAACCTCAGAAGAATGAAAGGCTGTCCCTGCCCAGCTAAGTTCTAGACTTCTGATCTGCAGGTACTCAGTCAAGCACCTGGATGTCAGCAAAATGTCTCCCTTATGGACAGGCAGACGAGGATACTTCAGTTCTCCATGGCATGCACTAGAGTTTCATATTATTTATTTTGGGAACACAACATACTATACTCGGGGCACTGGACATGCCTGCTTCCTCTGCAGCCTGCTCTCAACTGCAAGCATGAGCTTTAAGACATGGGGGTAGATTGTCAAACAATTTGCGCTGAGTTAGTGTCACAAAAGTGACACTAACCAGTGCAAAATGTTTTTGGGGGGAATTTACTTTCCAGTGCAAAACTTGTTTTGCACTGGAAATCACCCTAAAAAGTAGCGCAAAGCAGAGTTCAGTACTGCTTTGCGTTACTTAGTACCGAGGGAGCGTTACATGGCTAGTACATGGGAGTTCCCATGCAACCACCCATGCCTTTTGACGCAAAACCATATCTACAAAGAATTGTAGACTGGATTTTGTGCCAAAAGTTAATGCCACTTCAAAGGAGGCGCTAACAGGAGAAATGTTTTTAATTTCTCTGTGCTTTTCCGACTTTGCATGCGTGGTGCACTGTGCAGTGCACACACAAAGTGGGAACATCTTTGAAACTTGTCTAGGCATAGTATTTTGTACAGGAAGGGTGCTAGATTCAGGCACGCACCTTAGCGCTTAGCTGAAATCAGCGCTGGCGCTAGGGAAAGGGGAGGAGAGAGCCATATCTCTGAAGATATGGCGCTCTCCTGCTCCCTCCCTGGCACGCAACGCAGCACAGCCACTTTGGGGGCTGCGCTGCGTGACATTTTTGAAAATCTGGCCCTTTGTATTTTGTCTGCCCACTGACACAGGAAGGGCTATTAAGAAAGGTAAATTACACTTGTGAGTAGTTTATACGTAATTTACTCTTACACTTTTGAGTAAATTTACTACTTTTGGCGAGTCACAAAATCTGAGTGTAAAGTTACTCAAAAGTGTAGCTCACATGAATTGCCTGTTTTGGATACAAGGGCTATATGTGTTTTATAAAGATTTGAATGGTTTTAATTAACTATCAAATAAAGATATTTATTTTTTAATAAAAGTGTAGAGTAGTGTAGTCACCGCCTGGAAAAGCAGTCTAAGTTACTACTGCTGAAAAAGAAACAGTTCTAAGTCCAGCACCATCCATGGCCAACCAGTGACACTGCAACACCTTCCCATAGAAAATAATGGAGACAGGGACTTAAAATATCCCCCGTTTGGCTGTAGTAACTTTAGAGGTGTGTTTTATGAATAGCAATGAGCTTACTGCATGTTCATCCCCAAGGCCCTCCCTCACTAAACCCCTTCGTATCCTCCATAAACCCCTTCCATTTAGTAGTAAGTTTGCCCATTTTTCCAGCCACTCCCCCTGCTCCCGTGCACACCTCCTAGATGTAAATACTGGGGCAACGAAGAAAGAATCGAAGCACTGGGACCACTTGTAGGTAACCAGCACCTTATCAGGGTTCGGAAGGTTTTTTTCTCCATCTGGCCATTTCTTGATGGGGCAAGGACCCTTCAGAATAGAAAAGAAGGAATACAAAAATATCTGTTGGTTGAATCCTTAGCACCGTGAGAACAAAATCAAATCTACTATTGAACAAGAGATCTGCAGGTCTGGTACTCGAGAAAATTTCATTCACCTGCCAAGTTAGCAATATGAGCTGCGAAACAACTGATTACCTTTCGGTGCATTGTCAGTAAACAAAGGCAGAGCGAATGTTTGCAAGAACAAGTATAATTCTGAAAAAAAGGGCGGCATTTTTCAAAAAGGGAATGGAGGAAATGTGCATTTCGTCAATGAAATATTGTTGAAGTTTACAATCTTCGTACTCATGAAGAGTAGAGAGTTTTGTTAACTTTTCAAAACTTCACTTATGGACAAAAATCCCTCTTTTTTGTAAATGTTTTTATTGACAACACGGCTATTATGTCACAGAAAAAGTCTGCGGAGCTTCCATCATATACATACATGTTTGCATTATATGTCATCAGAGTAAATGTGCTGCATTAGTTATGTTTACAACAGTGAACAGTTTGTGGCAATAATCACAGGAGTTGCTCTGCGGCCTTCAACTGTGTAAAGAGAGAGAAGAGAGAAGAAGAGAAAGAGAAGAAAAAAGAGAGGAGAAAAGAACAATCAAAAGTTATTTACACATAATTTGAGAGCTCTGAGGTCCATAAAAACAGATGATAGGATAGAAGAATACACACGTACCTTTTCTATTTTTTTGGGGGTTTGTTACTCATGGCATGAGCCAGTACACCAATACAGTGTGTATACATAATAATGCGAAGGGATACCTGGTTTATAAGTCCGGGGTTTGCCCTGCGTGCCACAGGAGAAGAGAGAAAGATGACAAGGTCACTGGAGGTAGACTAGGTGGACAGTCGTGTTCGGGGAGTGGGTGGGCGTCAGGTGGCATGTAAGAGTGCTGCGAAGGGAGGAAACATTGTGGGATGGAGAATAACGCTGGGGCATTTACGATGCCTTCATTGGCGTGTCCCTGGTGTCTGTAAGTAATAACATCATGAGTTCAAGGAGGCCGTTCGACCATTTTGGCTTCCACCTTGGGACAAACATCCCTCTAGTAACATTTTTTTAGACAAATTGTGTCATAAGGTTTTGCAAGTGAGCTTTCGTGCTTTATTGAGATTTCTTTTTGCAAAACCTACTTTTTTGCTGATTTTTTTGATACATTGTAAACCTCTTAACCTTAACAAACATTTCAAAGGTTTGCAAAAATCTTCATAAACTTTTCAAACTAACCTTCATTATGTCTCTGGTACTGACAGAAACCTCCGGCAGCCCAACGGGGTAAGGGCTGTTGGAGTTTGGCAATGTGTCCACCCACCCAATTTATAGTGGGCAAACATATGGGCACTTTTCACTGTCCATTGGTGGAAATGAAAACTGCAAAATGTCCCCCTGGCCATAGGAGAAAACTCCAATGGCCAATGGGCATTTTCCAAAACAAAATCCCACTTTGGGTTTTTGTTTTGGATAATAAAAAAAAACATTGTAAGTTTGCTGGGTGACTCCATCATGTTGACGGAGCTGTCCGTCAAACTTACAATTCATTGACAGGAACTACTGTGACTGCTGTTCCTGCCAATGCTAGAGTTGTCTGCTGGTCCAGTGGACATCTCAAAGTTTGGCAGGAGGGGACTCCTGTAGGACGATGGACTAGTCTGTTAGGGCAGCGGAGTATTGTACTCCGTCGCCCTGATGGAGTAAAAGCCCGCCCGCTAAAGTTTAAGTCAGGCCCATTATCTCAAGTGAGGTAGTGTGGCACAGTGTGGCACAGTGCTCAGTGAGAGAATCTGTCTTCTGAATGATTCTGGGCCACATTGCAAACAGCGAAGCTGGTGGAACAAAAACGCGAGACCTTCCTGATTACACTTTCTGTTTCCGCAGGAGGTGCTTCCTCTGAATGTGAGAGAGCTAATGCGAATGCTTCAGATGATGGATAGGTCCAAGGAAAAACTACGCACCCTGGCAAACAAGCTGAAAGAACTGAGAATGGACATCGTGAAAGTGATGCGTGGCCAGCCATCCCTCCTCCAGTGTCTGGGTAAGGAACCGCAGAGGAACCGTGTGTAGAGCAGTCATACTCCAAGTACGGCCCGGGGGGCGCTTGCTGCCCTCCTGACCTTTACATGCGGCCGTCATGGTGAACAGCAGCACGAGCTTCAGTTTAGTTGCTGAGCACTAATATTCAGAATTTTTTTTAAATAAACAGGCAAGCAGTTATTTGTAGGTTAAATGAAGTTGAGAAGTAACTACGGTGGTGTCCTGCACCGTGTAACTTTAGCTAACCTGCAAATAAATGCTTGCCCGGTTATTTAAAAAAACATTTAGACCGTCTTCCACACTCCCTGACCCACCCAGACCCCCTCTCGCTGCCCTGCTGGCATCAGTGGGGCCCTCAGTCACACCAAAGACTGCAGTTTGTGGCCCCTGGGCAAATGTTTGTGAGAACCCATGGTGTAGAGCAATGGCTTAAATGTAAACCAATCAGGTGCTAGCGCTCACTATAATATCAGGCCTTTAACCCTGGTAGGCACCAGGAACCCCCTTTTTGCACCTGTTACAGGTTTTTGTAATAACTATTTTCGTTTTTCACTCCTTATTTTATATTGAAATTATCAACAGTGGAAAGGAGAGCTCCCAGTCTACTGTCAAAGAACAGCTTAAGGCTTTTGTCATTTTTAAGCACCAAATCATCAAGGCCGGACTGGCCGTCCCGGGCTTCGGGTTTTTCCCAGCAAGGCTGGATGGGTAGGGGGCGGTTTTATTACTGGGGGCCGGTTTTGCAGCAGTGTTGCAATATCGCCATCCAGTAACAAACTCAGCAGGCCTGGCAAGCATTATCACTCCCTTCACGCTTGCGCTGCAGAGTTCCTCGTATTTTCAGGCAACAATAAAAGTGTCAAGGTTAATACCCCTTCAGCGTGTTTCTCCCGTGCTCTTTACTGTAAACTGCCCCTTCAGCGTGTTTTTCCCGTGCTCCCTACTGTAATTTGTGCCCCTTTCAGCGTGTTTTGCTCTCGCTCATCACTGTAATTTGTAGCCCCTTTCACTGTGTTTTCTCCTACACATCATCCACTGTACCCGCTGCCCCTCTCTTTCCCCTCACCGGCCCCTTCTTCCTCATCCCCGCCGCTCCTGACCCGCGGCCCCTCCCCCCTGCCCTCGCCCGTTTCCCGCCTCCCAGCGAGCGTCCCTCCCCTACAAAATGCCGACCGCTGCGGTGGAGCGCTTGTAAGACCTTGACCTCGGTCCAGGCCTGCACTCTTCCCGGCAGCTCCTTTCACTCCGTCACTGCCGCTGAGCCCCTGCCAGTGTGTTCGAGGCTGCTATTGCCCGCCTGCCGCATCGCGGTAACTACAGCTGACTCTGCTCTTATTGTTTTTCTCTCCTGCGCGTCACTGTAATTGTGCCCCGTTCAGCGTGTTTTGCTCTCGCTCCTTACTGTAAATTGTGCCCCTTCAGCGTGTTTCTCCCGTGCTCTTTACTGTAACTGTGCCCCTTCAGCGTGTTTTTCCCTGCTCCCTACTGTAATTTGTGCCCCTTTCAGCGTGTTTTGCTCTCGCTCATCACTGTAATTTGTAGCCCCTTTCACTGTGTTTTCTCCTACACATCATCCACTGTACCCGCTGCCCCTCTCTTTCCCCTCACCGTCCCCTTCTTCCTCATCCCCGCCGCTCCTGACCCGCGGCCCCTCCCCCCTGCCCTCGCCCATTTCCCGCCTCCCAGCGAGCGTTCCTCCCCTCCAAAATGCCGACCACTGCGGGGGAGCGCTTGTAAGACCTTGACCTCGGTCACAGACCTGCAATCTCCCCGGCAGCTCCTTTCACTCCGTCGCCGCCGCTGAGCCCCTGCCAGGGTGTTTGAGGCTGCTATTGCCCGCCTGCCGCATCGCGGTAACTACAGCTGACTCTGCTCTTATTGTTTTTCTCTCCTGCGCATCACTGTAATTGTGCCCCGTTCAGCGTGTTTTGCTCTCGCTCCTTACTGTAAATTGTGCCCCTTCAGCGTGTTTCTCCCGTGCTCTTTTCTGTAAACTTTGCCCCTTCAGCGTGTTTTTCCCGTGCTCCCTACTGTAATTTGTGCCCCTTTCAGCGTGTTTTGCTCTCGCTCATCACTGTAATTTGTAGCCCCTTTCACTGTGTTTTCTCCTACACATCATCCACTGTACCCGCTGCCCCTCTCTTTCCCCTCACCGTCCCCTTCTTCCTCATCCCCGCCGCTCCTGACACGCGGCCCCTCCCCCCTGCCCTCGCCCGTTTCCCACCTCCCAGCGAGCGTCCCTCCCCTCCCCTACAAAACGCCGACCGCTGTGCGGTCACGCCGCTGTAAAGTAAGTCCGTCTGCGCCCGTCCGCGTCCTGACCGCGGCCAGCGCCAGGAACCCTGGCTCCCCAGAGCCCCACCGATACGACGACACCACCCTCCTCGCTCTCAACCCCGGAAGACAACCAGACTGCCAGAACTCCGCACCAACCACCACCCACGGACCTTTCTCCTGCAGACACTGCCATCGCTCTTTCACCATCTACAGCGCCCCCACGGCCGCCGCAGGCTCACGGGACGCCCGGGACACCGAAGGCCTAACGTGCATCCTCCTCAACGTGCGCTCCCTCCACAGACACGCCGTAGAGATCTGGTACCTGCAGGGAATCATGAATCGGCATTTAAATGCATTCTTGAGGTCTTGGTGATGCCGCTGGTACTCAGATTAGACAATAGGCAGAGTACGCAGTTTGGCCGATTACTCAGCACCTGAGATTTGAACCCGGTGTTTCCTTGCCTGAGTGGTCACTTTTAGTACATTGACAGGAACTGCTGTGACAGTGGTCCCTTTAACGTACAGAAATAACAGCTGGGCCAGCAGTCAACTCTAAATTATCACGGGTGCTAGTCCGTCTGGGTGGTGGAGGTAATGTCCTCGACCACCCTGACCGGATGTACTCTGCCCGCCAAACTCTAAATCATGCCTGATGTATTTAATGCCATTTCAGGCATTCCAGCTCGGTCTGTCCACGATGTTAGTGCTACAACAGCTTCTTATGCTTTGGGAACCTGCACATGTTTGTCTTCCGTCTGCTTTTTACATTGATAGCTGGACATTCACATTGGAATAGCTTGCAGAAGAAGCAAATGTGAGAGCAAATGCTTCAGGAGATAATTAACTTTGTATCCAAGAGTCAGAACTCACTGCTAAGTGGAAGAGAAGTAGTACTGGGCACGGTTTTCTGGCCAGCAAAGGCAGCAGTACCAAAGAGGAGGGCATGTCTTCTTGTGACGCAACAAGCTCTTGTACCCAGGGATGGCATGAACCCGCACCTGCACAGTGAGACAGCCTGCCAGAAAATGCCCACCACAAGAGAAGGTGCATATAATGCCCTCCCCTGAAGACACATGAAACACAGAATACTAGCTCACCAAGAGACTATAAAAACAGTGAAAGATGTTGAAATTTAATCACCTTATGCAAAATGCATGAAGGCAGTTGAAAACCTCTTGTGGCATGTAGCAGGAAACAAAACCAAAAGGAATCAATGCTGAATTTAAAGGAGATTTAAAGCTATAGATGACTGGAGAACCAAAAGGCTCTGATTTTACCACTGCTTGGATTGCATCAAGTGTAACAATGTTATTACTAGGTCAACTTTAATTTATCCATCTAATGCTAAAAAGTGACCTTAAGATACTGTGCAAAATGTGAAAAGGAAAATGTCCCTGTGTTTGGGATATATCAGTCAGACACCCCATAAAGTTTGACAACAAATTCAAACTTAAATCTTCTACCTAAAGCAAGAACATGAAAACGAGTTTTGCAAAGTATTTTATAAAATAAGGAGAAACTAATGTTACAGCTACAAAAGTCTATGAAAATGTTTTTGTGCCCTGAAGGGTATGACACATAAGAATATTATTGAAAAATGGAATAGATTCACTTTTGTAGCACATTAAAATAAAATGGCCTTAATGAATCTTTAAATTTCTCAACTTCTTTTGTCAATCGGTTTTCGCATGAATAGAATTGTGGGGTTTTAATTTGCATTTTATTAATTATTTTGTGAGTAGGCTAACGATCTGTTTTGTCGAACTGATTTGTATGCACAATAAAATCACATGTATGTATCCCATCCTCTCCCATATGGGAGAGAAAATATCAACATATTGGAAGGACTCCGTGTTTTTATGGTTATAATCACACATTATATGCTAATAGAAGCAATATACATTTAGATTTAGTTTTTATTATTAATCTGTTCATTATCCTGATGAAGTGACACCATTGAGACCGACCCTTGTTGATAAATAGAAGTCATTGGATTTGTGTGAATCCAATGCAACATTATAAAACAAAGAACAATTTATTAAATTTAACATTGAAAGTGAATTTGGAATAGAACGATTGCTCAAGGTTGAAGGTCTGTTTGCAAAGAGAGCGCTCCATACAGCAGACAAAATTCTCTATGCTGCCAAGGTCAGTAAGATTACTGAATTCCTGGCAGCCATGGCAGAGCCCGAACTGTGGCATCAACAGAACAGGGAATAAAAACTCACAAGAAGAGTCCGAAGCAATTCCAGGGTCTAACTGAGCAGCCACAAGAGAATTTGTAAAGACAGTGGACTATTTCTTAGTTTCCGATTTATAATCTATCAGGGCTGACATGAGCTCTTGCTAACCTTTACTCTGAGAATTGATTCAGTCTTCCATCTTGGATGGGAATCTCCATAGGGCCTGATTATGAGTCAGTCTTTTTTTCCCGACCCGTGCATAAATCTCTGTTTACGCACGGGTCGGAATTACGAGTTGAGTTTTATTTAATGCATCCAATGATTATCAAATGTGTTAAATACCTCAAGCTTCTTTAAATTTCATTAGGTCAAACCTGCCAAAATGTAACAGGGGAAAACTATACAGTAATTACCATATCAAGCGGATTTTGGCAGGTTAAACACCAAAATCTACTTGTTATTCCCCAGAGGCTCGTAATAGGTGCTATTTACCGCACCCGATAAATAACAAACTCAGTGGTATTGTTATTTAACACCTATACTATACCCATACGATAAATAGCACCTATACTTGTAATCAGGTCCATAGACTCTCCTTGGTCTAACCACATTGTAGAATGATGTACTGAACAAGCAGAGAGTGCATTTTGTTTCAGCGACAAAATATAATGGTGATTCAATGTTCTGCTGTCCCTCTGGGGAGGGGCCCCACTTGAATGTTGATGCAACCACTCTCCAACCCGTTCCATGATTGTGGAATTAATAGCCTGGTTTAGAGCTTGACGGACGGGTACTCCCATCACAAACGTGACGGATATCCTGTCCGCCTTATTACAAGTGCATTTGTATATATAGTTGTGATGGAGTACATATCTGCCAAACTCTAAATCAGGCCCTTATTCTGGTGTGCCCTCCCAGATCTTGAACAAGTTTGGCTCGTTGTGGCCACATGTGGAAAAGTGGAACTTTAAATAGCGAGTGCAACTTGGGCGGGAGTAAAAAGGTATCCGAGCACATCAGCAGAGGCGTGCAGTGGACAAGCTTGGATTAGGTGTCGGGCCGCATGTTGCTGAAGCAATGACACTGCAGGTTCCGCACACTGTATGTTTCACTTTGGTTATGTCTGGCAGGAAACCTTGAATCGCTTGATTGATAAAGATTGATAAAGTGAACATCGGCAAAATACTTCAGATTAGAAAGCATCATCTGTAAGATGATAGCTGCCCTTACCTGCATTTCCTATGAGCTGAACCAAGCTACAAAGGCTGTTGTAAAATGCATGACTGAGAAAGCAAAAGCATTTGCTTCACTTAACTGTGAAATGTCTGAAGGACATATGTACAAAACCTTTTTGAGGTCGAAAACGGCCCGATTAGCAGAATCGAGCAGTTTGCGACCGCACAAATGGTTTTTTAAATGCACCAAAGCCGTATTGTGATTCGTTAACCTGTAACTAAATCACGATTTGGGTTTGCGAACCGCCATTTGGAAGCGGCGTGTTTAGGGTGTCCCTTCCTAATACCAATTCGCAGTGGTATGTACGAATTTTTTGCAACCAAATTACCGTTGCAAAACATTTATTTTTTACCAACGCCTCAGAGGAGGTGGTAACCTTTTGTAAATAAGAAGGGGTCTCCAGGGGGCCCCTTCTCCTTTGTGTATGTTGATTCAAGTATTTTTCAAGAACAGGCAGTTGTCCCACAGACCATTGCCTACTCTTAAAAAATTAAACTTAAACGTTAAATTCTTTTTCTTTTTAAATGCATTCCGTTTTCCTTTAAGGAAAACAGGCTGCATTTAAAAAAAAAAAAAAAAAAGATTGCTTTATTAAAAAGCAATCACACACATTGTGGTCTGCTGACCCCAGCAGGCCACCATCCCTATGATGACTGCGATTCCTAATGGGTCACAAATTATGACCTACCTCATTAATATTCATGAGGTAGGTCTGTTTGTGACCCCATTATGAATCGCTAAATGAAACTGATTGTGTTTCATACATTAGGAATAGCAATTTCCCAATTGCGATTCGCAGAATATCTCAAGTAATCACTATTCCTAAAATCTGTTCAAAAGGCCCTAGGTTACAGCTGGATGGCAATGGTAAATCTGCCTCTTTTAATAGGAAGTGCTAAATTTAGAGTATAATCCACAGTGGGATATCTTGCCATAAGGGTGGATTCTACTGTGGAATTTCCATTACCACTTAACTCTATATCAAGCCCTAAATGTCACCTGTAAATTCTAAAACCACACCTTTGAATAGGGTCCCAGCTCGATATTCACCTGGTGCCTGTCTGTTACAGGTCCGCGTCTGCCGGAAGTGCTCACCATCAGAAATATGAAGCTTTCGGACAGGTACCCGTTCACAACAGCCCTCAGCCTACAACATCCCACAGGTGAGAGGAATGTGCATGTCCAGTTCACCACCTACTAATGGTTTCTATTGGATCCAGTGGTCGCATTTCAGTTTTTAGGCATGCAATCAACTGCTGTGAAGAAGCGTACAGGTGATTCCAGTTGCAGCCTGGAACTGGTAATGGGTTATTATTAGAGTGCATTTGAAATTGCTGGTATTTTTTGTTTATTAGCAGAAGAACTACTGCCTGAGATTTACTCATTCACCAGAATGCCAGTGGTAGTGGAAGTGATATAATGCACCGTTTGACCCCGATGACATCACAGTGTTCACCCACAATCCCCAACCCTTCAGAAGCCTCAAAGTTGCAGCCGCACAGGCAACGTGAGGACACAGAGAGGAAACTACAGAAAGTGAAGATGGCTGTTGCAGTCCTTCCCACTTCCTGCTTCTACCGATGCCTGAGAATAGCGAGGGCAGTGTCGCGGGTAGCAAAGGCCAAGCCACGGGTTGCAGCTGAAACTACTTGCTACCGTTAGTTAACGCTTATGGGATGTAGTTTTATTTCACTCGATTCAGTAAAGCAGTCAATAGAAAACTGTCTGTTACCATCAGCATAAGGCTGTTGAGAATCTGGAAGAGCGCAATAACAGTTTTACTTTAGTGTTATTGCCCATATCCACAGGCAATGATAGCTATTAATTACCCTGCTTGCTTGTTATGGGCCCGAGCCACAGGTGACGGTGCATATCAAGAGGGGTAATTAAAAGCTGTTATTCTCCTGCATGTAACATCCGACCGCCCCATCCCAAAATAGGGACTCCAGCAGGAGCTTCCTCTCACCTGAAATATAGAGTGTACAAGCCTGGCGGTGTTCCCTCCTGCTCTGGAGCACTCATTTCAGACACCACTGACCAGATTCCTCCCATTGCTTTGCTGAAGGGGAGTGTAAGCCTTATCAACCAAAGAAAAGTAGAAAAAACAAACAAGTTAGACTGCTTGTGCTTATGTCTCATCATTGCTATAAGTCTAATACCGGTGTTTTCGAACTGTGTGTAAAAAACACATAGTACCCAGTTCAGCTACTTGCGTCCTTATAACGCTACTTTTGGGTGTCGTCTGAGGTCTGCACAACCTTGAAAACACCTTGGCGGTGTATTTTCAGTCAGTGGGATGAAAGGTTTCTAAATCTGGGGTGACTGGAATCTTAGACTGGGCTAACACAGCAGCACTCTCGCAGTCCTGCCAAGTACCACGCATCAGGTGTTAGACTAACGCATTTCAGTGTGGTGCTCCGCATCACTGCACTGAAATGCATTGTCACGCATATGCATGTGTCTCCGCTGTCACTTAAGCGCTGCAAACTGAGTGTGTGGCAGCGCGCCGCCTATGGCCAGTGCGTGCTGCTCTTGCAGGCTTGGGGCGCTCGCTGCACAGTTGAGCTACGGCGCTGGCAGGCTCACTACAATGTATCTATTATTTCCTGCGGTGCCACGCGGCTCTGAGAGTCACACAGCCGAACCTGACGTCACAAGGTATTGCCCAATGGCTGCCAGAGCGGGGGATTTGTGAGAAAGGCAGCAGGCTACTGGTTTGCAGGCTGCAGCACCTGCTGCAATCTTTGGCGCTCAGCTTGCAGTGCTGCCTGCTGCTCACTCCGGGCCACCCACGCCGCTGTAATATTATGATCTTATTATGGCCGGCGAATTCATTATTGCTGAGCCCAGGGCCAGGGAGAGAGTCGTCATGGAGTCATGACTGACCGCGACCAGTTGCAACAGCTGCCAGGACAGACGGGACGCAATGAGGACACCCGGCAGCCTGGACTAAAAGCGAGCGGCAAACCAAAATGATTGCCGAGGGGAGGGTGGCTCCTGGCCCGAGCCTGCTGCCTTACAAAGTCACTGACGCCCGTCATGCTGTGTGCAAAACTCAAGGCCAGTATGTTGTACTAGCCAGTGCCACCCACCCGTGTGTGTACTGTCAGTGTGTTAATAATAACCCAAATTATTTCCAATATTGCCAAACAAGCTATTTCCATCGTATTCACTTTCTTTTAAGCCTCATTACGAACGTACTAGAAACAATGCTTTCCTCAGACTCCTAGCACATAAACATTTTTTTTGTGGGGACTCTGTCCGAATGCTGCTGCTCCTCTACAATTTTTAGGTTGAGCCTAGAGCCAGCAAGCATGCGCTGCTCTGCAAGAGTTATTGTGGTGGAGTAGCGAATAGAAGCCTTGCCCACTCTCCGCCCATATTTGCCATTGGCTTGTGTCATTGTCTGTCCTAAATGCTGGCTTCTGATTCGTAAATAGGCTTGTTAGTCCCGCCTTAGTACCGCCTCCTCTTCATTTGTCCCCTCCCATGGCGACTGGCCCCTTTACTTCGGTTGTTACACGGTACGTGTTATTTAGACTGTGAGCACTATTTTCTTTATTCAGTTTCTCTTACTGCAGGCACCACGTGCTTTGGTGCCTTCTTTACCCCCAGCCCCGTCCCTCCCGTTGTCGTGCCTTCTTTATCCCCCGTCCTCCCTCCCACTGTCTGTGCCTTTTCCCTCCCCGTTGTCCCCCCCACCCGCTGTCCATGCCTTCTCCCTGTCCGTTCCCCCCCGCCCACTCTCCCTCCTGTTGTCCGTGATGCCTACCATTTGCAATAGGTCTCGCATTTACGCGAGTTTGAGTATTGGCATTGTAAATGACAATGCCTTTTATTTATGTTTTGGTTTTTAAAACATAAATAAAACGCACTGTCATTTACAATGCCAATAGCTTAAACTTGCGTAAATGCGAGACCTATAGCTTTGCAAATGCTTGTTCGAAGATGACATGCTCTATGCATTGGCTGCGTTGTGGCGCAGCTGATCATTCCGGGCGCTCAGAAACCTCCACTACATGCCAGCACAGCAGGCGCTTTATTTACAGGTTAACTAAGACTGGTAGGTAATGCAGTTGTTGTGAAGTACTGTCATCAATAGCGCCTCCTTCTGGACGGCTGCAACTGATTTTTTATTGTATCAAAATATAATTAAGTGCATGCACGTTTGTCATCAGCTCTCCATGAACCTGGTGTTACAGCATGAGAGGGAGTGCAGTGTTTCCATAGTATGTACAGGCATAGGTGGCAAACACGTGCGTGAACAGTGTGCTATGTATTGTTTGCTTATTTCCTATACTGGGCTGGGAATAGACTACACACAGCACAATAGGACGTTTTGTGGGAGAAACAACCCCTCTCTCGTTCGCCAAACTTTCCGTTCAAGAGTTAGGGTCACGTGCTCTTGTCACTCAGTGCATTTCAACTTGGCTCTTTCTACCCGGCCATCTTGAAATGTACCAGACACCGCTGCGCCGCCTCAAAGGTCACTTTTGCAGCGGGGGCTTGAAATTCAGTGAGGTAGTGGGGTGACTCCCACCCCCACCCCCCCCCCCCGGCTGCCAAAGGTGCTAGTGAGTCTTGGGGTGCTCTGCGGTAAGAAGAGATCCGGGGAGCAAAGGTGGGAACAAAGACTAAGAAATACAAGAAATATGAAAACTGTTCATTAAAAAAAATCCCGAAACTACTGCCTGAGAGTAGAAAACCTGCCAGAGAATACCTACATGGCAAGTAGTAATTTAAAGACATATAAAATCTCCATTTAATCTCTCTTCGATACATGCTCGCAAACTCAACCTAATCAAACTATTATTTTTCACAGAATTATCCAGACTCCTTAGAGTCTGTCAAAAATTGCAATGGCGACTATATTTCAAGTCGCCACAGCGGGGTATTGGGTAAAGTTTTCAATAAGCAATAATCGCGCCTCGGTTACACCTCATTGGCTACGATACTGCCACTGCGCAAAGCTAAACACTTCACAGTGAATGACACGCCCCCTCGTCGTAGTACCTCGTGTTAGAGAGGGAGGGAAGCTATGTATCGGCGTGAAGCATTGGCATGGCAATTTTGACTTATGGCAGTCAAAATAATGGAAGTGGTAGCGTTATATCTGCACTTTCAATTAGCTCTCCGGGCCAAACGTTTCCCTGAGACGCGCAGAGGACTCTGGGAAAATGCATGCTAAGTAGCTAGTTAGACAGGTTCCGGTGTTTGATGTTGGGGCTTGGTGCCAGCCGGTGCTTTCTAGAAATGGAAGCAGCAGCGTCGTCACAGGCACGCGGTCTATAACTAAATACCAAAGGAGGCGTGGAAATAATTCAGCGAAATGTAAATAATACTGCCATTTTTCGATATAGCCTTTACTGCGGGTGTGCCGCTTCACGGAGCTATACCGTTGAACTTGCAGCATTTCAGACTCAGATTTAAGAGGTACAATTTCGGCTTCATTGTTTTCAAATCATTATTTGAAATAAAATTATTTGCGTAATGATTACTCCTCTAGATCTAACATTCAAGGGATTCATTTTATTAAAACGGTATATTATTAACCACCCAGGAGAAATAACTGCGGTTTAGACTGCAGATTATTTTTGGTCTGGAATTCGTGCTCGGTTCAGATGCGTTCAATCAGGGATCTCCAACCAGTCATCACGAGCTAGTGGCAGCGCGCTGGCACCCTTTGGGCAGCCCGCTGGCACCCTTTGGGCAGCCCGCTGGCACCCTTTGGGCAGCTTGCAGTCCAACATGTCCTTTTAGGCCAGTTTTAGCCCATCTTTATTGTTTCACTTAATGTAAGGCCCATTTGCAGTGCTTGCCGCCCTCACCCAAACCAGCTGCTCAGATTGGCTGAATTCAGCTTAGCCCTGGGTGAGGAGGGGTGAAGCGGGTGATGGCAATGCCAAATCCCAGCACAAGCAACATTAGACTGCCCACCGTAAACCACACTGTCTGCCTGCCTCCTGCAGCTCGGCACAGAACTTCCATCCTGCACTCCAGTCCTGCCAAGTACCACGCATCAGGCGTTAGGTTAACGCATTTTAATGTGGTGGTCTGCATTACCACATTAAAATACATTAATCACGCACTTTGAGTGCCATGTTCACCTGCGTGCTGTGAGGGGTGAAGCAGGGTGGCCCCGACTGTCTGAGCTGCATTTGATTACAGCAGCGCCGCGTCCAAGTGCTCGGCTGAATGAGGGACACCCGCCCTTGGGACTGCAGCTCAGAAGGGATGGCAGGAGCATTGTGAGCCATGGAGTCGGCCCCCGGAGCCTGCCTCTCGGACGCTGCTGTGTGTGAGTCTTCTTCTGGTGCGCAGCAGAGAGACTGTGTGCAGTCAGTGCTGCCGGCCGCGAGTCAGGTCTGCACTGTTTTTAATAAATATAAAATATTATCACTCAGATTGCCTGACACCCTCATTGTTCCTCAACTCGTCTTCCTTCGGACTTGTGTTTGGCTGGTGGCTGAAGGTCAGGTCCCGGTCAACGCGGGCTATGGCCAGATGTTTATTTTCAATTTCCTGCCTGCCCGGCCAGGCGGGCCCCCAGAAATTGCTGCTGCCGCCCGGCGCCGGAGTGAATGTATTCAACCTCCTGCCTGTAGAGAGCCACCCGGGCTCTCTCATACATTGTATCATGCATGCCCTCCTCGGGGCGGGCTCGACCCGAGGAGATAAAACAAACGGCGAGAGACCGCTCGGGGTCTTCCCGCCAGCCAGTAATTACAGTGTGGACCTGTACTTCTTTAAGCGCTGCGCAGGCCTTATCTCCGTGGCCCCGCCGCGCTACACT
This sequence comes from Calotriton arnoldi, assembly GCA_963921515.1. Lineage (NCBI taxonomy): Eukaryota > Metazoa > Chordata > Amphibia > Caudata > Salamandridae > Calotriton > Calotriton arnoldi. The sequence goes on from CAWUFW010016004.1 coordinate 150,032, forward strand.
GCCCACACATGCTGCTGTATAGCCCCTTGTCGTGGCCATCCCCTGGGGTTGTGTCCGAACACTGACGTCGTGACTCTGAGAGCAGGTACCACTCATTTCCGAATCAGTTTCATGTATTTATTTATTTAATGCAGTTTTATATAGCGCAGACTTTACCCAAAGGTGTGAGAGCGCTTTACAATAGAACTAAGTAAGTTACATGAGGAGATTTACACACAAACAAGTTACATATACAATCAGGATAATTAAAAATATATTTAAGGTGGCAAAATTAGGTTAAAACAGATATAGAATACATATATTCACAAAGTGGAGCTCAAGTGAATGCCAAGCGGCCATGATGGTCATGAAATGGGTTGAATTATTCCTGGAGGTATGTAGAAGTCGTTAGCCGAGTGTGCACCTTCATTACGAAGTCTGCGGCAAGTATTTTTATTATGGTTACTTGTGGTTAAGGCTGACATTTTTTACTGCCTTTTTTGTGCGCATAACAGCAGATGGGAAGTTAAATCTATGTATTTATTCTTAAGAACAGAAAACATGGAAATTAAGTCTTCTTATGAATGACTCAACGGAGTGCCAGTTTCGCTGATTCACCGGATTGCGAGTTTCAAAATGTTGTTCCATAAGTAGCTGTAGGTTAATATGTTTGCCAGTTGTATACATTCTTTAACATTTCCATCGCGCAGTGATGTTCATTTGAACTCGGTTGTAAAGTGCATTTTGCTAGGCACAAGTTTTGCTAGACAAAACTTTGTTGGTTTTAATCTAGTAAGTGCCATAGTCACTGGTATCTTCTTCCTAATTTAATTTACTTTTGTGTGTGCAGCCTCTCCCTCTGCAAATCAGCTGTCGTGACTGAGTAATTATGATAATTTATTAGCAGGCAGCTGTGAGAACATACGCGATGGGGCCTCTCACATCCTATTTGGTACAGTCGGGTCCCACAGTGCCCTTCCATTTCTGGTGGTTTGCAGCAGTTTTAAGATCTTCTTAGAGTTTCTCGTTGCTCAAATGGGTAAAATATATGATATTTATATGTTTCCCTCATCTTCACTGCTTGATTTTTCTCACAGGAAGTATCACTCATAGTCATTGAGTGCCACTCATAATTACACTGAAATTATTAAAATATCACACATAGCAATCCGAAACCTTGGCAACTATGCTCTTGGGGGACTTCTGTCCCATCTCAGGGTGCACACGAGCCCCAGTTCCAAGCATTGTCCTGGCGCCTCTCTCAGTTTCCATCACCCTTTCTTATTTTCTGCAACAGCCTCCCGGGTGGGAGAATGTGGGGTGTCCCGCCTTCTCACTGGCTGTCTACAGAAACCTATTTTGGCTGCTGCACAAACCCTATTACTGTGCCCTATGCAGAACCCATTTAATTAACATTCACTTAAAATTGTACACTCTACTCCCCACATGTAGGAAAGGTATCATTAATGTTAATAATACATCATGCTAAAACATCATTATGGCAAATCTTCGATTTTTAAAATCTTTCTTAGCCCAAATGAGACTGGTCACAGAAAAGGGTCGAATGATTCAATATCGGAGTCGCTTCCACACCGGGCGCACAAATAGAACAGGAATTAGCATTTGGAGACTGCGATCAGAAAACAAAATGCACCTTTTTTCCATGATGTCCCTTCCTACGCTCCTCTCTTTGATGCTGCCAAGAGACCTCCAGATTTAAAATTAGTATAAAAAGGCCTAGCCTCGGATGCCAAACTGACCTGTAAGTAAAACTGGCAGGTTCCCGGGAGAGCCGGCAGACGACAGGGGTTAGTTAGGTAAGGTATACTGGAACCAAACTTTAGATCACTTTTGAATTAGTGCCTTTGAACTCTTCGTTTTTTTTTAACTTTCAAACTACATTTCAACAGGAATATTAACAAATTATTTTTCATCGACATCATGACATCTAGTAGAATTCTAAAGCCGGAGGCCGTACTCCCTGGATTAATTAAACCCTTTTTAGTTCATACATTAATGAGTCAGGAGAAGTTAGTGATATCTTATTACTTACAACAAGCCCTTTGATATCTGCTGTTCATCCCCAGCTCCACTGAGAAGGACCGAGGAGCACCAAGGATCTCTGCCAGATCTTTCCATCAACTTTATTCAACTGATTACATAAAAAATAAGATAGCAGTAAACATTCTAATCCACATGTGGAAATTTCTGCTTCTTAAACTGCAGGTAAAGGTGAGATATGCCTATTTTCAACTGGCAAGTTAAAAGCCTCAGACCACTCAAAACATGCAATACCGTGGACTTCCACTTCTAATGATGCAAACGACAAGATCCGTTGGCCTGACAAGTAATACCTAAAGATCTATAATTATTTATAAGTATGTTATTGACATGGCTAGTTTAAAGTAAGTTTCTTGACCCCCATAGCCAACCCGCCGTCAACACATCAAGCACCAAGAAGTGATCACATTTGCAGCAAATACTTTAAAAACGTCACCACTCACATTTTGTTTAGGTAATTCTGTTTTCAACACATCTATATTTCATAGCTACTGCCATCCATCATATCCAAAATCCAAAACAATCTCACGTCACGCAGTATTTGGTGAAATGTTTGAAAATGAAAGTTCGGAATATAAAATTTGAAGAAGATAAATCTTCAAGTCATTGGAGGTGAGGAAATGGGACTAGGATCAGACTGAGGATAGAGGTTAATGTTAGGTTTAGGCCTGGGTTATGGTTAGTGTTAATGTTTGTGGTAGGGTTATGGTCAAGTAAGAGTTAGGGTCAAGGTGGGGATAAGGGTTAGTGTTCGGTTTAGGCCTGGGATTATGATTAGGGTTAATATTTGTGGTAGGGTTGTGGTCAAGTTAGGGTTAGGATCTGGGTGGGGGTAAAGGTTAGTGTTAGGTTTTGGCCTGGAGTTATGGTTAGATTTGAAGTTTGTGGCAGGGTTATGGTCAGATTAGGTCTAAAATCATGTTGGGGGTAAAGGTTAGTATTAGGTTTGGGCCTTGGATAATGTTTAGGGTTAATGTTTGTGGTAGAGTATGATCAAATTAGGGCTAGGATCAGGGTGGGATATAGGTTAGTTTTGGGTTTAAATTTGGGATTATGGTTAGGGTTAATATTTGTAGTGGTGTAATGGTCAAGTTAGGGCTAGGATCAGGGTGTGGGTAAAGGTTAGAGTTAGCTTTAGGCCTGGGATTCTGGTTAAGGTTAATATTTGTGGCAGGGTTATGGCCAGGTTAGGGATGGTATGAGGGTTGGGGTAAAGGTTAGTGTTAGGTTGAGATGTGGGGTTATGGTTAATATTTGTGGTAGGATAATGGTCAGATAAGGGCTACGATCAGTGTGTGGTAAAGTTTAGTGTTAGGGATTGGGCTATGGTCTTGGTTAGGGGTAGTGTTGGTGATAGGATTACGGGCAGGGTATGGCTAGGAATAAGGTGGGGGTAAAGGTTACTGATAAGGATAAGGCTATTGTTACGAATAGGTGTATTGTAGGGTTATGATAGGGTTAGGGCTACGGTCATGGTTAGGGCTTGTCTTTGGTGTAGGTTTATGGTAGAAATCACAGGTAGGATTAGTAGTTTGGATAGGTATAGTGTTAGGGTCGCTCTTAGGGCTAGTCTTTGATGTAGGCTTAGAGCAGGGATCTTCAAACTGGGGGGCGGGCCCCCCTAGGGGGACCTCAAGTGAATCCAAGGGGGGGCGCCAGGCTCTGGCCAAAAGAAGCATTATGCTCATAGCAGTGCTTTGTTTTAAGCAGGAAGAAAATGAGCGGCAGTGTGGCGCTCTGTAATGGGCCACCACTAACACCTTTTGTCATTTATATCCTGGCTGGGAGTAGGGAAGGGACTCCAACTACTCTTCAAAACCCCCAACCCAATTTCTAATAATCACACTGTGAATACTTTTACATGTTAGTAAGGCCTGCCTGACCAGAATAGTATGTTTGGCAATCATGTATTTGGTTCCATAACTGAATTTAACTGCAAAGTTTAAATATGTATTTTGTTTAAATTAAGTCGAGATATATTTAAACATTGCCAATTTATTAGAATGTGGAAAAATCTGATGGGGGCCCGGTGAATTTAATTTTTTAATTGGGGGCCCGGCGTTAAAAAGTTTGAAGACCACTGGTTTAGAGTATGGCTGTGCAAAATTTACTTAATTTGCTTTTTTCATAACCACCTGAAATTTCGGGAAAATTAAACAAAAGTATCTGTAATTATGCAAAATATGTCATTTATCGCTACATTTTCACACAGAATTTGTCGCATTTTGAGCTAAAACTTTTTGCATAAAACACGATTGCTGTGAATAACAGCTGCTCACGTTCTGGTTGTTCGAGTTGTTCCTCACTCCTGAGCTATAATTTTACTGAGATCGGTGGCATAATAGACAAGATTGCATAATGTTAGGAATTTCACGTAACAAGCTTTAATGAAAAAATTCCCCAAATTACACATATTACACATATTACAATGAAGTAATTTAAATTTCGCCCAAGCCTAGTTTATTAGAGTCCGGTTAGGGTCATGGCTGAGGCTAGTCTTTGGTCTAGGTCTATGGTCTGTTTAGGGTTGTGGTAAGCCTAGGGTAGGATCAGTGATTAGGGTAGGGCCAGAGTCAGGTTAGTGTAAGGGTAAGGTTTAGGGTAACAGGATAAGAGCTGGTGATAGTGTTATTTCTGCATCAGGATTAGTGTTGTGGTTAGTGTGAGGTCACACCAGGTAACATGCGCACATAAATGCATTTACTCTGGTGAATACTGCATAAACTAAGGATACCCAGTTTGGTCTATGAATAGAAGAATAGTTCAGGGATAGCGTAATTGTTCAGCTAATTGTTGTGGGCCTGATGTACATAAGGTTTTTGCAATCACAAAGTCGATGGTTACCAAACTCACAGGTTTGCCAATCTCAAAAAACAAAGTTTCAATGTACCAAAGGTACGTTACGATTCGCAAATGGATTTGCAACTTACAATGTGCACTGAATCATTAGAAAATGGGGCACGGAAATATCTTCCCCTCTCTAGTGTTTCATAATAGCATTCATCAATGGTTTGCAACCGCAACTACATTTTAGGTCCAGCCTACTAGACAGTGCATGCACTTACCAAGAACATTGAGGGGCTTGGAGCCTGCCCATTGGCTACCTTTCCAGTCACTCTCATTTGCCTGCTTCTTATTTGTGTCCCAGCAATCTTGTGTTTGTCCCTCCCATGGAGCATGGTCGGGTTGTAAAGCACAAAATACTAACAGGTATGTATGTAGTAAAGCCGTCACTGTGCAAAAACAGCGGTGTACAAAACAGGGTACAAGCAGCACACTTGGTTTAGTTTCTTCGATTAATTTAACTGATTAGTCAGTCTATAGTACATCCATTAAATGTCTCCAAAATATCACGATGACCAACACTTTCTTAGTACCCAATCTTATATATCTAATGTAGTACCCTCTTCAGCCACTTGACTCAATTATGGGGTCTCTTTTGAGCTTTCGTAAGTCCCCAGAGTGTACCTTTGTGACTATGAGCATTTCTAACTGCCAAGGCTTAAATCAGGCAGAGATGTTGCAATCTCACATCAAGGGAGCCGCAGGGCATCAGATGGTGAGGTGGCGGCTTGATGGTGCAGGAGTGTCCGGTACCCAGATTGATGAACTGCATTATTCTGTGTTTGTTGTGAAAGTCAGACAGGCCATTCGTCCATCATGGTCAATCGCGCCGAGTGCAACCATTGTGTCAGCTCCAGGTGGAATGAAATATTTATTGGATTATTTTGAACTTATGCTGTCAAACTTGTGGTTAATGTAAAGTGTGTGCGCAGGCTTTTTCCAGTTTCTATTTTTGATATTCGATTTTCTAACAAATGTGTTCTCAAGTTTATGACTTTACAACTATGGTATTTCTTTTTAATGTTTCTGACTTAAGCCTTCTGAAACCCAAGTTTGCTCCATACTACCAATCTGGTGAAATCCACATTCAATGAATTCTCCTGTCAAAGGTCCAATCTGTAACCAGATTTGAGTACGGTGAAGAAGCGGGGACATCCCCAAATGTTGACGAGGGCCTGCGCGTGCCCATGCAAACCCCTGTTGTGAAGCTTTGTAGCTGACCAATCCCAACTAATCCCGCGTCTGTGCTTTTCTTATCCCAGGCCTCGACTGGAGGTGGCTGGCGGAACATCTGGGCGTAGAGCTGATCTTCATTAAAAAATGGCAACAGACGGAAAAAGACCCAGCGGAAATACTGCTGAGGAAATGGGAGGTAAGGCATGGTTTTATATTTACTGGACTGAAAGGGCGCATGAACATTTTAGTGGTTTGGAAAGAGTCTAATGAAAAATACCGCAAGAAATTGAGCCACACTGAAAATAACGCAAGTAAGTGGTGCACCGAAAAATAATGCAAGGAAGGGATATTGAAAATAATGAACGTAAGAGGTGCATTGAAAAATAACATATTAGTGATATTAAAAAATAAAATGCAAGTAAGTGGTACACTGAAAAATAACTCAAATGAGCGACATTGAAAACAATACTGATATTGAATATAATGCAAGTAAGTGGTGCATTGAAAAATAACAGTAATATTGAAAATAATGCAAGTGGTGCACTAAAAAATAAAGCAAATGAGCAACATTGAAAATAATGCAACTTGTGCATTCAAAAATAACATTCTTGTGATATTGAAAATAATGCAAGTAAGTGGTGCATTGAACAATAACGCATGTAAGTGAGCCATATTGAAAATAATGCATGTGGTGCACTAAAAATAATGCAAGTAACTCAACCACACTGAAAACAATTGCATGGCTCCACAGCGTGATTAAAACGCACAAGTTCACCACTAAGCGCATGTGCCTTAGTTTGTGAAGTGCAAAACACACAAGATGATGGACGGAATGCTGCACAATGGCAAACATTCACCCCCAGTCACAGATCTGGGTTTAATCCATCGTTATTTTGCTTCACCATGCCACCCCAGTTCAGACATAGCCATATGCAAATCAGTCTTGACCCTGTGAAGTGACGCGGGCCCTTCAGAGGAGGTAAGGTTGGGTGGTTGAAGCAAGGTGACAGGATACAATACTTCTTCAGGGACCAGGGGTGCCAGTTTAAGGGAAAGTTGGGTTGTGATTGCTTCAAACGCCATGGCCATTTTACAGGCACCGTGCACTGCTGTCAGGTGGGAATGAATGCCTTGGGGAGGAGGGGATGGAGAGTCAAACATCTGGAACATTGTTGCACCAGAGCGGGAAAGATCATTCACAAATGTGAGAGGGGTGGCGTGCATGGTAACCTGGCTATTGTTGGTACTATGTTATTGTCGGTACAATGTATATTCAGTGGCGGCTCTTCCGTTAATGCGGACGAGCGTCGCCCTACTGCTCACGGAGCAGTGTAAAAGAAAAAAGAAAATAATAGCTGAAGTTATCATTTTATTTTTAGTATCGTCACGGGCGGGGCTTTGCCCCCCTGACGTTGGGGAGGAGGAGTGGTTGCTGCACTCTAAAGTGCGCATGACGCTCTGGCCGGTTGTCTCGGGCACCCAAAGCGCTATGCGCACTTTGCATGTTCTCCACACAGGCTGCATTACAGCCTGGGTGTAGAAAATGCCCAGCGCCCAGCCCCTGTCTGAGAACCGAACCACGGCACTCAGACCAATCACAACGCTGCATTGCAGCGTTGTGATTGGCTCAGGAGAGCCTGGGTGCTTCCTGGAAGAGACACGACATGGGAGAGATGGAGGAGATATGCGGCGAGATCAGGTAAGTGAATTGTAATGTTTTCTTCAACTCCCCCTCTCACTCCCACCCCCACCGTACGGTACTGTACCTGCCGGCACTGTGTATATTGTATAATATTTTTGGGGCCCTGTTGTGAAAATCCGTTTTTTAAATGAACTATTATGACTACATAAAGAGAAGTATGCTCTACAGGCAGAAGAGTATTTTGTAAAGATTTTCTGAGGCACCTAGAGATAGGGAGTAGATTCTACATCTCAATCCGCAGCATGGATTTATTCTGGAAGATAATGATGCACTTGCCTTTAAGCTATCATGTTGAAATAAAAAAAGCATGTAATGTCACTCTTGTAAGATGGTCAAAATACAAATCATAAGGTTATTTTTTTATATTGAAAGAGAACACTGATGTCAAAGAAAATCCTTAGCACGCGCACTGCAATTCCCTGGAACTTGTTTGAATGCCCGAGGTTCCTGGAGAGCAGGAACCACATGGGCGCCCAGCTAATGTGCTTCCTGGACAAGAAGAGATCCAGGTACCATGGTGAACTTGGTCTTCAAACATCTCTGGGTGGGCTGGGATGGGCAAGGGTTGTTTATCTAGCATCAACACCACCCCGCTCCCCTCATAACCTAACCTCCCATGCAACATCTCAACGACGACCTTTACAGTGAGAAAAAGAGCTAGAAAATGGTCAGAGCTTCTTGAACGAAACATCTACCAACTCAGTGGAGATGACAACTCCACCTGGTAGAACTGGAAGATAATGTCAACAGGAACCCTCTGAACTCATTTGAGAGAAAGGACGTGGGATTCCTGAGCACAAACTGCACCATAATACTAAGTCGAGAATACTTGTCAAACTTAAAGGTCCCTTCCTACTTGATAGACAATTTAGTAACTTTGACAAAGATAGCAAAACTGTTAACAAACCTCAAGGGGTACTTCAGAGTAGAGACGCAATGCAAATGTCTCTACCATCTCCTGTTTGACAAGAGTCCAACAGTAACCCACAGCTCCGGCGTGTACTGGTCTTGGAATACCAGCATTAATTCCCATGAAAAACACACCCGCTCTGTTCCCCTACTGGTGATCTCGCTGGTCTTTGTATTACACAGAATGACAAAGTTAATGCTGCATCATATTTACTACACATTGCGTCACAATGATGACATTGCCAACACAAAACTAAACAATGCAATGCTTATGTTCAGCTACAAGCGGTGTAGCATTGCGCCACAGTCCGAAAGCGGTCTTATGTGACTTCTGTACTACAACCATAAATTGGAGTGCAGTTGTCTTTACGAAGACACCATCCAAGGGTATATTGCACAATATGTGTACTTTTTGTGACTGTTAAATATATTATGAGTTGATAGAACATGCAGTGTTGGCTACCACCTCTTCTGCCCATTGTTTGCCTCTGTTTTTATTTGACACCAGTATGCCACTCAATGCTAGGCTGTGTTACTTTATGTCATATTAAAAGCAACAGGTTTACATTAGTTCCTATTGGTGTTTGTGGTGTGCCTGCCCTACAACTTTTCATACATTATTCAGCTAAAAATAACCCTATGCACGCAAAAGTTGATTGCGCCATACAAATACCAGTCATTTTACCGTAAATACATTTTTTGAGTACATCTGAACCAACATGGTCCTTCAAGGCGACACCAACACCAGAAGGCGCATTATATAAGTTCATATAAAATATGTGTGTGTTATGCAGTTCAGAAGCTTGTATTACGTAGCAATGAATGTTACTGTGTGTACTTCTCTGTTATTGTACATGTAATAGCTCTAGCGTACCAACAAACAACTTCTGCCACATAAGCTCACACAATCTCTCCTTGCTGTATCAATAATGACTTGTTTCTTGTCTCCCTATCTGCAGTGTAAGATTTCGGAGGCGACGGTGGGCACGCTCTACGACCTCATGCTGGAGATGGGCCGCGAAGACCTGGCCGCCATGCTGTGACTCGAAGGTGGTACATCGCTTAACGCCCGTGTGGTGCACCATGGTGGCACTCTGCACGTTGAAACAGGCTGGAGATACCTTCCAAACAAAACCCTATGCCAAAGCTCCAGGTCCTCGCCTTCTCTGTCTCACCACAAAATACTCTCCTGTCGAGACAGATTATACCACGGCCACCATGCCTTCCATTTGCATTTCTTGAGTCGCAGAGGTCCTCTCATTCCAGCCCGGCTTCCATTTGCCTGCTTGATGATACCTGGCAGTGAAGCGGTCAGCCGCCATTTTGAAAATCAATGCTAAATTTTCCATCAGTGACTTTAGCAATCTGGCTGTAACTCTTAATTCCTCAGTCATGGGGCTATCTGTGGTGGTGACAGTGCCACATCTGTTCTTGGGAGTTCATTTTTAAGGTACTGGGGATGGAAGCAGGTGGAAGGAATGTCTCTCACTTAAAGAAAGTAAATGGAAATATGGATAACAGTATATTTGACATAAAGGCTTTTTTAATTGCACAGGAAAGGATCAGGATAAGCATATAAGCAGTCCTGAGGTTTTATACATGCGAGTTATAAAGGGCGGTGTTTAACTGCTTTTAGAGGACAGCTGAAGTATGGATTAAACTCTTTAGTCTGTCAGTCACTGAATGATGGACCAATCCCATGTTGAGCTTGCAGGAGGTAAGGACAGACAAACTAGGTTGAGTATCAGGCCACACCTGGGCGAGCTGGAAGGTGCCGAAGTGCTGTCTTGACCCCCCTCTCACCCACCTCCACCCTAGTCAAAATGTACACTTTGGGGCAATACATACCTGCGTATGTGAGACACACTCAGAGACGTTCATCACCTCAAGGGAGACTATTCATGCCTAGTTCGACAGGTGAAGCCTGCACCCCATTGCAGTGGTCCCTATGCCGGAGGGCCCATGCTCCTTGAAGGGAGACAGAAAGAGAGGGCATTCACGGGCGAGGTGGAGCCCCCCAGACCTACCCTCTTCTCACTCAAGATTAGACGTCCCAGAAATGGGGGGGGGGGGCTATTTAACCCCTTTGCCACCCCTCCACTAGCTGTCTGTGAGACCTCACAACAAGCTTTATTTTAAGAGATTTTGGCAGAGTCCAGATCTGAAACATCTAGTTCCTCTAAAACAAGACAGAACATGGGAAGGTCCAGGTCGTAGTTCAGTAAACATTTGGCAGACACCATTTACCACTTCGGGCCGCATAGGGCAGGTTATCACGCCAAAGATTTTTTACTTTCCAAAAAGAGGCTGTACAGGGCAGAGCCCAGGACATGTGACATATGGACCAAAAGAGTATAAAACTCTCTGAACCCTACTTACCTCATATGCACTTCCCAGTCTGAGGCTGTCCTACTTAGCACCATTTTTGGCGTTCTTCAGAGCTCTCTGGGCACGTCTACTGGTGGCTCGCTTGAAGAGCCCTGGGCTGGATCACAAGCATGGGTCACACTACATGTCCTATGTTCCAAAGCTGACCTGGGCAAAGAGAAGGAGGTGACATTGAACACTTTGAGGGGCGCCAAGAAGTACCAGCCAGAGGCATCACGGTGTATCAATTCACGGAAGTGCTAGCCTCATTTCACCGAAGGCTGGGCTACCTAGCAAGGATGTGAACACGCACAGCTTTTAGATTGGTGGCGGCAGCAACAGCATTCACAGAAAGATTACACGAAATACAAGACACTAGGAAGGCGGGACTCTGAACATTGCACGCATTGCACGCATTTTATCCATCCCAATGCTGCCTTTTCTCTAAAGACCAGGTGCTACCCTAGGTAGAATTTATTCGAGAAGGGTGCACGTTTGGAGTCAAATGTTCATGTTGAGCAATGATGCAACCAATGCACTCTCATATTAATTTTTGTGAGTTTGCTTTCTCTCTCAGATGTCTCAGGTGCTGTGTCATTTTTATTTAAATGACTGGACGAGAGCTAGGAACGTATGTTGCTCTGTTTGCTCAGACATTGCAAACCATATAGAATTAAAGCCATGTCACCAATATCTGATGTTTTCCTTTTGTTCCTAGTGACAAAAATGGTTTGGGTGGTAGGGCACTCTTTCAACTCCAGGATAACACAGATAGCAAGTTAAAACTAGGAGAACGTGACACCGTTTCAGTCACTCCTCGATATCATGGTTGGGCGTACGTTGTGCTATGTTAAGTTCTCTTGAAGGTGCTTCAGTGTTCATAACATTTGATATGTCAGCTGCCTACCATCAGGTAGTGTTATGTGAGGAAAATAGACACCTTACCTCCTTTGCGACACCTGGGAGAGCTTTTCCTTTCAAGCGCATGCCATTTGCCTTAGCGTCCGCATCCTTTGTACTCCAAAGGCTCATGAGGGAGATGTTCAAAGATTGTGTAGGTGTTCGTAATTTCCAAGATGACTTATTGTGCCTGAGAGTAATGTGGAGCAACCATTTTACAAGACAGAGGGTTTGACACTCCAGCTTGATAAGTATACATTTGAAAAACATTTGAAGAAACTGGTGTGGACTACTTGGGTCATCACATATCCAAGAGTGGAGTTAGACCCAAAATAAAGTAGTTGAAAGCCATTGCGGAGGCCCCAGCTTCTTCCAATAAAGACCAGTTATGGTCCTTCTTGGGGTTGGCTGAATTTTCTGCATACGTTGTTAGCCCCTTCACTAAAGAAACCAATCCCTTAAGAAATGTACTAAAAAATGGTACATTATATGAAGATGGGGTGTTTGAATGACTTTGACAGGATACGCAAAGACAGTTTCTGCAGAACTGTTCAAACTCTACAAGACCAAGGATGTTAGTGTTATTGTTATGGACGCCAGTAAATTTGACTTTTGTTATGTTCTAATGCAGAGAAGAGATGATGGTAGAGGAGATGTTATAACGTTTGCATTAAGAGCACTCCGTCGAGCTGGACACACCTACTCTAACATCGAAAAGGAGGCATTGGATTATGGTGGGGAACACAATACTTTTCACATATGTGTGGAGGGTGCCCTTTATCCTCTACTCTGACCATAAACCCCTAATTGACTTATTCAGCACAAAGAGTGGAATTAAGGCCACACCCAGGATTACTAAGTGGCAATACCAACTACAAGAATATAATTATATGATTATGTTGTGGGCAAAAATAATTTGGTAGTGGAATTTTTGCCCAGAACGCCCCTGGATGGATCGGCTGAAATGTTGCAGAGGAAGATGAGAAAGTTTGCTTGACCAATCAAATTGATAGTGTAATGAATGGAGCTTTGGTAGAGAATGAGTGGAGAGATGAGTTGGACAAAGATGATGACTTTACCCAAAAAAAATATATATATCACGTTATGGGTTGTGCAAGGTTGACCCAGTTCTTAGAATGTAGATCAGGGTATAGTGTCATAGGCTTAAGTGGCCCTGGAACCTACATGTGACAAGGGACTGTTGCGTTGGCTAGGACAATTAGTGGTTCTCTCCACTATGAGAAAGAAAGTGTTAGAGTTATCCCATGAATGCCACTCAGGCATTCTGGCAATGAAACGCAGGGTATGTGAAGATTTTTGGTGCCACGTGTTGATAACGCTATAGAGTGCTTCGTAAGAGATTGTGGTCCTTGCATAATAAGTGATAAAACTCAAGTGACTAGACCTTTCTGCTCATTTCTGTGGATGCACCGACAGCACCATGGTCAAAATTGGCTTTAGACATTTTGGGACCCATTAGAGTTTTGGGTGAACTTTCCATGTTTGCCATCGTACTAATAGATTACATATTGAAGTGGCCTGAAGTCAGTTTCGTGAATAGAATGAGCACTACATCTCTGATCCAATTAACAAAAATTATTCATGAGAGAAGGGTACCCTAATGAAATTATAACCAATAGCTTTACCCAGCTGGTGTCGGAGTAAATGAGGGCGTTCCTAAATGCATGTGATATCAAGCACATTAGAAAGTCTCTGTACCATCCTAGAAGCAACGACTTGGTTGAACGATTTATTTGTACATTGAAAGATCAATTACAGCGGGCACTTGCTAATAAATTTAATTTGTTTTAGAAAGTATAATGTGTCAACTGGGATGTTGCCCTTTGTACTTTTGAGAGGACCTGTACCCGGGTCCAAACTTAACAGGGGATGGAAGGAGCAATATTTTGTTGACTCATCACATTTGCCTCTGATGGTTGATGTAGGAGAAAAGTGTAAGGTGAATATGAGGTTTTATCTAAGAAATAGATCTGCATAACTTGGTGGGGGTTGCTGGGTCAGAGTTAAGAAACTGGGTTATGTTGTGAAAGGTGAATCCAGGTTTTCTGCTCCTGTTCAAGTTCTGCGTATGATGGCGAATGTGGTGTGTGTGCCCTGGATGGCAGTGTTTGAATAAGGACAGAATTGTAGCGATACCCCGTGATAAAGTCGATTGCATGTGCGGTTTGGGGTGGGACTCCCACATAACAAATGTGAATAAGTTACCTTAAACGCATGCACAGTGTATTAGAGGGATACCTGAGTGGTACAAAGGCTTCTTTGTCTCTCTTCTTAGTTGCCTTGCAATTGGCCAGTGTGTGCTGGGTTCACTTCTGCTTCTTTCATGTGGAGCGTGGACCAAGTACTGATTGCTTCATCTTGATTAGCGTCCTTCCACTGCTCGCGCTGTGATTGAGGTACTATTTTTTTCTTCCTGTATAGTTGCTGCTTCCCTCCCATCCCTCTTGTTCATGCTGCTTATTTCCTCCCAACACCCTGTCCTCCCGTTGTCCATGTTGCTTATTCCCTTCCATCGTCTGCATTGTTCCCCACCCGCCAACAGAAAAAAGCATGTTACACACATCATTGCTCTTTTTTTCCTCATCCCCATCGCCCTTTCCGGCCCACTCCTGTTGTCCATGTTGCCCGTTCCCTACCACTGTCCCTTCCTTTTGTATATGATGCCACTCCTACCTGCCCTAAGGGGAAAAAAGTGGCATGACGCAGCCAGCTGGCCACGTCATTGAGCTTTACTCTAACATTTAGCCATGCTGCACAGGAGCCCCGCTGCTGTACAACACGCTAAAAGACATAGGCAAAACCAATAGCTCTCGTAAAGACGAGATCTGGTGGCTTTGTCAATGCTTGTTTTACTTTCTTTGACAGCCACACTGACATGCACACAGTGTCCATTTCTAATCAGGCTCATTGCTACAAGCAATCAGACCCCAACAAGACAGGCAACAGCTAACACGGAATGGAATAAATATCAAGCAGGCATTCGTTACAATGAGGTGAGTTAAAACACACCGCTGGACGTGATATCTTTTCCTTCATACTAAGATGCTAAATCATAGACTTCCCAAATTTACTGGTTGCCATTTTGATCCCACTTTCTAAGATCTCCAGATAGCTGAACACTATGGAGGCAATCTTCGATCAATAGAAATAAACCCTAGAAGAAGTAAAGATGACTTATAAAAACACATCACTTAGCACTAGTGATTGCCCCTGCACCATCCCCTCTCTTAGTAAACTAAAAACAAAGTTCTATAATATGCTTCCATAAATAATAAGTACATACAGATAAAACGTATTCGGTTCTCACTGTTTCTCACTCAAGAGCATCACAGTTGTGAGTCATGTGCCGTGTAGAGGACGTGGGTCCCGTGCTCACTGTGCCACTGGAACCAAGCTACACCCAACTGGCCAAACCAGTCCTGGGTTTCTGGTGTTCTGGTCCAGGGAGGACCTGGCCTGACCGCTCAGGCTGGACTGTTCCTACTGGAGCGGAGTCAAGACTGATTTGCATAGGTCTGGGCCCAAACCGAGGTGGCATGATGGGCAAAAGAATTAATGTTGGAATGCTACCCCGAGTGACTGTCGGTGGTGAATTGCAAGCAGCCTCCCATCACCTTTTGTTTAAGAAATACGAGCACCAGATTGGAGAAGCAAAAAGTTTATAAGAATAGAAACAGTGATGAAGCGCTCAATGTGGACAAAGCTTTGTAAAGAAGTATTGAAGCACTACATAAGCCAATTGCCTCTCAAATCAATATTAATCCTTTGACAAGACTGTGTGAGGACGTTGGCAATTTTTTCCATGAGAAAAATGTTTAATGTAAGAAAAACTGTGTTAGCTGAGATAACACCTACTCAGCGACAAGCCTTGTCTCCAGGAACCTACAGAGAGGTTAGGTCATTTTACTCCCATTTCAGAAACATCTTTCTCAGGCGTTATCAACAAAAGCTGACCATCACACAACTCCCCTCTGGTCCTTTAGCCAAATGGCTGCAAATAGGCCTTTTGGTAACAAAAACGCTTTTATCCACCTTCGGTATCTCACTTGTCAGTGGCATATTCTCTGTTAGTTGTAAAATTGCTATTGTTAAACAACTCCTGCACACGTTGTCTCAAAGTCCTTTAGATACAAACAATTTCAGGACTCCCATTTTGGGTTAAACTCCTGGAAACAATTGGTGTTTTTTAAACAGAAGATCTTAGTGGACCTTTTTCAAGCAAGCTCCCACCCAGATTGAAGCCCTGAGCTGGTGGTGGCCTCAGTACTGGATGGCTAAGCAGACGGGTCGATAGTGGTGGTATTGGGGCCTTGGTCTTTTGGACCTGTCAGCAGCCTTCGACATCATCGATTACACCATCCTCCCTATTAGACTTGCTAATGCAGGCATTAAAGGACTGTGCTCCATGTGGGTGCTATCATTTCACTATTGGCCTGATACTCTACTTTCTTTCAGGGCATAACACCAAAAAAAACCTTTCAATTGTGGTGTCCCCTCCAGATGGATAGTACCTCCCCCTTTTATTTAACGTTTACAAGCATCTACAGAATCACCTTCTCCATCGTATCGGGACCAGATTTTATATGTACGCTGATGACACCCAATTGATCTTTTCTTAACCTCGCATCATGCTTACAACTTCTACTTTGGCAGGTTTGTCTTCGAACCATTAGTGGATGTCAGCTAATTTTATGAGATTGAACCCTGCTAAAACCGAGCTTCTTATGACCCGACAAGACCCTGTGGTCGTGAAGAACTCAACTGGCCTTCTTTCAAGGGCACACTCCAACGAGATCTGTACAGTCTTTCTATACCTAGATCCCGAACAGTCACATTTAAGGTCAGTTTTTCTCCATCGATGCTGCTAAAACATGAAATTATCTTCAGTTAATTTTTGCATAATGAACCTTCTTCATTGCTTTTCAGAAAACTATTCCACTGTAACAATGTTTAAGTGTTTAGTCAATAAAAACCATTACACTGAAATTCATTGAGTATCATGAACATAAACAATACTTTACTTTCAATCTAAAACATTGTCCTAGACAGTTTTGTCAAATGGTTTTCATGTAAAAGAAAATACCTATGAAACCTTTAAAAATGTTAAAAGCATTAATTCATACAAAGCGTTTCTCTTAATACAGCGACTTTCTATTAAGCCACCATTTTGCTTCTAAATAATAATCTCCCACGTAGGTCAGCCTTCAGTGCTTGTTGTTTGATTTGATTGTTCTTTAAATTTCTTAACTGGAGTGACAACAGTTTTTCCTTTATGGCTAATATAATCCCAGGATTTAAAGTGCAAGAGCCTTGTGCAAATTAGTCAATGTTACTTTGATCTTACATGTTCTCCAATTATCATAACCCAATTTTACTTCTTTATAAAAGTGCAGGTACCTTATGATTGTTGTTCCATTACTTTGGTATTTGCTTTTACAAATTTTACATCCCGGCAAATTAGGGGTATAGAGGAGCCACCAAGCCACGTAATTACTGCTTGCCTGCAGGAACGAATTTTTACATTTCTAAAAATTCCTTTCAGCATTTTTTTCCTTTCTTTCAAGAACTTTAGGGAAACACAGAAGATGTGTACCAGGTTTCCTCCTTATATTTACACAGACTGGTCCTTCCAGGTTGGGATTAGATCTTTTGTTTCCCACATACCAAATCGGAACTGCATAAACGGGTGATTTGTTGACAGTGAGAAGTGTGCTGTGAGATACTCCTGGGGCAACAGTTTTTTATATGAATTAATCACTGTCGAGGCATGTCGTCTTAGCGTAAAGATGTTCTTGTCTGTTAAATGTGACAAATGCTTGATTGTAGCCTTTATTACTTTGTAAAAATCCTGTTTCCCAATGCTCGCACTCCAGGCTTTTTGTGCTCCTAATTCCTTGATAGCCTGGTTTAGATGTTGTCCCCAGGATCCTGTTTTATTATTCTGTTTTTGTTCCTCAATTTCCTGCCAGCACAAATTATTGATGGATCCTCTGTCAGTAATTTGTGCTGGCAGGAACTTATCTATTACTGTCATCCAGCCGGCCACAGTGGTAAGACAATGTCGTTGAGTGGTGGGGGCATGTGCTTGGTAGTGTATCGCCTGCATAAGAAAAAACTATAGGCCAAATTACGAAATAAAAGAAGCAAGAGGGGGTAACATAAGTTGAACATGGCTGGGCTTAATGCCGTGCTCTGAGGGACCCCACAATTCAAAAGGGGGAGACTACCCGATGGGGTTCCATCAATAATGACAGAATCCAGTCCAAGGCACCTGATCTAATACCCACATTTTCCAGTCCCACGATGAGAATGCTGTGGTCGACCTTATCGACAGCTGAAGATAGGTCTAAGAGGATCACACCACCTGGACCAGATTCATGCGCCTCGTCAGCAGACACCACCAGAATGGTGTCAGTCCTGTGAGCTGGACGAAACCCTTACTAAGCAGGTTTAGGATCTCGTGGGTTTCTAGAAAGCTGAATAACTGAGTAATGACCGCTTTCTCCAGTAATTTGGCTAGAAGAGGAAGAAGCTAGGTCTGATATTGATGAGAACAGCCGAGTCAGCTTTCGGATATTTCTTTTTTATTTAAAAAGAGGAACAATGATTGACTTTTTATAGAAGGAGGGCGAGTTGTGAAGCTTTAAACAAGAAGTGAGTACTTGCCCGAGTAATAGAGCAATCAACTCCACTAACATATGCATCTTGTTACAGAGGACCACATCTTATAGAAAGAATGCTAGCAGTGATATCAGTTGTTGCGAGAGGGCAGAAAACTTCAAAAATCTGCTTCTGGCCTGTATGAAAAAGCCTGGGGAAGCATCTGTGGGGGATCTATGATTCCCTGCAGATGGTCCCAAGTTTGCCCCAAAATATTTAGAATTCCCTTTGCACAGCTGAAATGATGTAGGAATAGAGTCTCTGCAGCACAGAGGATCAGCCAGCTCGTTGGCAGCAACTCGTTTGGGCTGAAGAATGTTACAGTTCCTGTTGTCATGGGACCTGCCACAAGAAATGTTCATCCCAGTGAAGTCACCCAACTGCGTCAGTCTCACCAGCTCGGGGCATCACCAGCCTGCCACTCCCTCTTGTAACTGCAAACACCTGCACACACCCAGCAGGCAGACTCAATGGCCACTTCATTTTTTTTGCTCAATGCTGGCGGGAAAAGGACATTAATGTGCCATTGTACATTTTAAGGCCACAATTTAAGCAACATGTCTAGGAAAGAGCCTATTTTCATTTAAGAGGATAAGCAAAATCTAGCTTGACAGTGTGTAGTGATCTATGGAAAGACCAATGTTGTTACAGCAGCCTTGCTTGTTCTTTCCTCGCGGAAGTCAGGTAGGCGTAGGGAAAGGCAGCAATGGCTGGTACTGCCCTTGCTACCTCTGGGCTCACGGGTCCCAAAGGCAATATTAGAAAAGTTTGTGAACAGCGCTCTACAGAGCTCTGGCTACTTTCTGTTGTTTTCAATCTTAGCTCTTCTCCTAGGCTGCTCAGGGGCTCAGCATTGCCAAGAGGTCATCTGTATGATGTCAGCGATGGTTAGAGGGTGTGTGATGTAACTTCTGCTAACTCTGGCATTTTGCTGAATCAACATCTGTACCATTCCCTCCCCATAATGCTCACCTGTGAGTGTCTCATATGATTCTGTGGAAAATGTCTAAGCCAGCAGAACCGTTTAGGGTCCCTGAGTAAAGTGTATTTGTAGGACCAGTGTTGCACCTCTAAAACTGACCTCAAAGTACTCTACTTGTAGGACCAGTGTCCTACCTCTCCGCTGGCCTCAAGATGGGGAAAGTCTACTTATTGGAACTGTGTCCTACCTCTAAAGCTGGCCTCAAAGTGGTCTTCTTGTAGGACCGCTATACTTGCCTCAAACCAGGTAAAGTCTAATGTAGGACCCGTGCTGTACCTCTACGCCTGCCTCAAGCCGGGTAAAGTCTGCTTGTACGAGCGTTGTCATAACTCTAAAGCTGGCCTCAAAGTGGTCTACTGCAGGACCCGTGTTGTACCTCTCCGATTGCCTCAAGCTGGGTAAAGTCTACTTGTATGACCCGTGTCGTATCTCTCTGCTGGGTAAAGGTAGGACCCATGTTTTACCTCTTTGCTGGCCTCAGCTAGGTAAAGTCTACTAGTAGGAGCCTTGTCGTACCTCTCCGCTGGCCTCATGCCAGGTAAAGTTGACTTGTAGGACTTGTCTTGTACCTCTACGCCTGCCTTAAGCTGGTCAAAGTTGACTTGACTTGTACCTGTGCCTTAAATCTACGCCAGCCTCAAGCCAGGTAAAGTTGACTTGTAGGACTGGTCTTGTACCTCTGCACCTGCCTTAACCTGTGTAAAGTTGACTTCTAGGACTTGTGCCGTAACCCTACACCTATCTCAAGATGCCTATTGTCTACTTGTAGGAGATATTCTGTACCTCTACACCTGCCTTAAGCTAGGTAAAGTTGACATGTAAGACTTATGCATTACCTCTAGAAGACATGGCCTGTGAAGATTTCAGACCCGCTCAGGTTCCTTCAGTTTCTGTGAGATCCCCAGTGACTAGCACGTGAGACCCCATGAAAGGGGCTGAGAGGTGTGCAAAGTCCGCCTCTGCCCCTCTCCTGCTTCTACAGCCTCCACCCTGCAGCGCCTCCTCTGTTGAGGCCTTGAAGGGTATAGGCCAAAGCATAGGTCCTCTCAAGGCCTGATAAGCTAAGGCAGAAAATTTTGCAAATGAAATTTCATCAGCCTCGAATCCTGCCAGGACCATTTTTTCTATCCAATCGCTCCTGTGCTGTACACCCAGTTACCCCCACTGAACTACTTTGTGAGGATTTGGCAGCCTGCTTTGAGAATAAGATCAAAGATATTCTCACCTCTCTCACCATCGATTCTAATGACTTAACAACTCCCCTCCCTATGTCGGAAATAGAGTTGGCCTCCCCGATTGCAGCTTCTTTCTTAATGGCGTTCGATGACTTTGATCTTCCATCGGGAAGTTCATTTTTTGACACTGCTAATTCTATTACCTCTGGGACTCCATGAGACCCACTACCACCCATAATTTGGAAGCCACCATCTGAATGTCTTGCTGGTCCTTTAATAGCTATATGCAGCCAGTCACTGGAGACAGCTACTGCCCCCAAGAATGGAAAAGGGCAAGAGTACTTCCTCTTTTAAAGGAGCCTTCTGCGGATCCGTCAGTGCTTAGCAATTTCAGACCTATTTCTCTTCTGCTGTTCCCTAGCCAAACCCTGGCTGGTCTCAAGCGGCCTGTAGGACGCATGCCATACCTCTACTCCTGCCTCAAGCTGGGTAAAGTAACCTATACGACATGTGTCATACGTCTCCAATGGCCTCAGCGTGGCACTCCTGCACCCTCCAACCACCTCGCCACTGCAGGTAGTTTGAAGAGCTAGCAAAGGTGTACAGTGGAAGTTACCACTGCCCCTATATCCATTTATGAATGCATCAAAAGTAGGTGTTTCTTAACATGTAGGCAGTTCTGTCACTTGATTACAGCTCACGCCGCTAACCTTAATGAGTGAATGCGTTCCGTCTTTCACACTTGGTGTCCCTTTTTTTTTTTAACTCAGATATTTATTAAACAAGGTTTCTACTAACTGAGCAAAATGAAGTAAAAAAAAGCAACTTAGGGCCAGATTTACAAGTTTGTCACGCAGCGCAGTGTAGCAGCCAAAAATGCTGCGCTGCGTGAGAAGGAGAGAGCACCATATTTACAGAAATATGGCTCTCTTCTCTCCTCTCCCTAGTGCCGGCACTGAGCTATGCGCTGCTTTGCATTACTTTCAAGTGATTTTCCAGCATAAAAGAAACATGTTTTACGCTGGAAAGGAAATATGTAAAAAAACATTTTGCGTCGTTTTGCGTCACTTTTAAGACACAAACACAACGTTAAATCTTAATAAATAGACCCCTTAATGTTATTACTGTATAGACAATGCCATCATGCATCTGTTGTGCTGTTGGCATTCGTATGGGGCTGTCGGGATGCTTGAGCCGGCGACTCCGGGTTTTCTCAGCAGACCAAATTTGGAGTCGTTTTGCATTGGAGTTGTAACCCTTCTGATTCTATACCCCATGCTCACTGAATACATAGCCCTGTTCCTGCTCGGACCATCCAAAATATTCACGAAGTCAGTGGGTAACAATGGAAAAGTCAAGTTACTCTAAGGGTTGCTTTATGTCCTTAACCTGAAATAAACACATCTCAAAAGGTGTTGTTAATCTTACTAAGACCTCTCAAGAATCTCAAATACAAATAATCAGACACTCGAGAAGGCAACAACCTCCTCCCATTTATAAACAAAGCTTTCCAATGGTATGACACATGGCATTAGTGTAATTAGTGCTATCATTGAGTCACGATTAGTGTGAGCACAGGCAGGACTGCTCATCTTTAGTGCCAGTGCATGTCTTAGTAACTTACCGCCAGTGAAAGCCAGTCACTAGCACCATCGCCAACACAAGCCTTAGCCGCCTAACCACCAACATTACCCCAGTACGGTAGTAGTGCAGCATGAGTAACGCGGTCACCATTAGTTCCATAGTGGGAGTCTTTCTAACCCAATCACCATTTTTTTTTTGTTTGATCTGTTTATTAGATTTTCACATATATAGTAGATTGACAGGTATGGAAAATGCTACTTACCCAGTATGCATCTGTTCTTGGCGTATATTGCTGTAGAATCATATGCTTTAGCATAGATCGCCATCTAGTGTTGGGTCCGGATGTTTGCACTTTGTTTTTCTTCGAAGAAGTCTTTCCAGTCACGAAGTAGGTGACTCCTCCTTTTGGTGATAGTGCGCATGGGCATCGACTCCATCCCTAGATTGTTTTGCCGTAAAGGGTGTTGATGGATTTAGTAAGAGTAGTGAAAGAGATGTCCATGTATAACGTATCTAAGTAAGAAAACACTGCAACAGGTATAGGTACCCGGGGAGGCGGGTGGGCGCATATGATTCTACAGCTCTATACGCCAAGAACAGATGCATACTGGGTAAGTAGCATTTTCCGTTCGAGGCATATGAGCTGTAGATCATATGCTTTAGCATAGACTATACAGCAGTTATCTCCCAAGCGGTGGCTAACCTGTAGCTGTTGCAGTGGTTTGAAATAGTGTTCTTAAAACTGCCTGGCCCACACTAGCTTGTTGTTTTGCTAACACATCTACACAATAGTGCTTTGTGAATGTGTGTGGTGTAGACCATGTTGCAGCCCTACAGATGTCATCTAAGGGTATGTTCCCTAAGAATGCCATAGAAGCCCCTAGTTTGCGTATAGAGTGCGCTCTAGGGGGAATTGTTAATGTGCGCTTCACTTTAATGTAACATATTTGGATGCATTGAACTATCCACCATGCAATACCTGCTTTTGATATGGGATTGCCTTTATACGGTGGTGAAAAAGCAACAAAGAGTTGTTTAGTTTTCCTAAACGATCTAGTTCTTTCAATGTAATATAGTATGGCTCTTTTTACATTGAATGTGTGAAGAGCACGTTCTGCCACCGAGTCTGGTTGAGGGGAAAAAACAGGTAACTCAACACACTGGTTGAGATGAAATGCAGAAACAACTTTAGGTAAAAATTAGGGATTAGTCCTAAGAACCACTTTATTTTGGTGAATTTGTAAAAATGGTTCTTGTATAGTTAGGGCCTGGAGCTCACCTACTCTTCTAAGAGATGTGATGGCTATAAGGAAGGCTACCTTCCAGGTGAGAAATTGTAGTTCGCATTTCTGCAATGGCTCAAAGGGTGGACCCATGAGTCTTGTAAGAACTACATTAAGATTCCACACTGGGGAGGGTGGAAGTCTAGGAGGAATGATTCTCTTGAGTCCTTCCATGAAGGCTTTGATAGCAGGCACTCGAAACAAAGACAAGTGTTGTCTGTTTTGTAGGTACGCAGCTATTGCAGCGAGGTGTAAGCGTATAGATGTATATGCTAAGTTAGAACGCTGTAGGTGTAACAGATAGCAAATGATGTTTTGGATGGAAGCATCTAGTGGATTGATTTTATTGTTTGTACAGTAAATTACAAATCTTTTACACTTTGCTGCATAGCATGCTCTTGTGGTAGGGCGTCTAGCCTCTTTAATGATGCTCATGCAGTCTGGCGGAAAGTTAAGGTAGCCAAACTCTATGATTTCAGGTGCCAGATCGCAAGGTTGAGTTGACTGGGGTCAGGATGTCTTATCTCTCCATGGTTCTGAGTGAGAAGTTTGGGGGAGAGGTGTAGTTTTTGGTGTGGGACTAGTGATAGTTCCAACAGGGTTGTGAACCATGGTTGTCGAGCCCATGTGGGAGCAACTAGGATCATTGTCAGGTAATGTTGTTTGAGCTTCCGAACCACTAATGGAATTAGCGGGAGAGGTGGAAAAGCGTAAGCAAATCTTCCAGACCAATTCATCCATAGCGCATTGCCTTTGGACAATGGGTGAGGATACCTGGACGCTAAGCTTGGGCATTTTGCGTTGAGGTGTGTGGCAAAGAGATCTATTTCTGGGTAGCCACACATTTGAAAGTATGGGAGGAGAACTTGAGGATGTAGTTCCCATTCGTGGATCTGTTGTCTTTGACGACTGAGCAGATCTGCAATCTGGTTGTTTACTCCTGGGAGTCGTTTTGCTAGGAGATATATCTTTTGAGGACGCCCATCTCCATATGCTTTGAGCTAGTTGTGAAAGCTGTAGAGAGTGCGTCCCCCCTTGTTTTTGTATGTAGTACATTGCTGTCATGTTGTCTGTACGAACTAGGACAGCTTTGCCTAGTAGATGCAATTGAAAAGCTTTCAATGCTAGAAATATTGCTAGTAGCTCCAGATGGTTTATGTGGAGTTTCTTTTGTTGTAGGGTCCATATGCCCTGAATGGTATGTTTTTGAAGATGAGCTCCCCAACCAGTAAGCGATGCGTCTGCTGTTAGCACTATCTGTGGAACCGGGTCGACGAATGGCCGCCCCTTGGAAAGGTTTTGTGTATTCCACCATTGCAGAGAGCGAGGAGTGCGGCCGTCCACCAACACTAGAACTGTTAACTGTCCTTGAGCCTGGTTCCACTAACGTGCTAAGCATTCCTGTAGGGGACACATTTGAAGTCTTGCGTAAGGAAGATTAGAATGCAAGAAGCCATCATGCCGATCAATTGCATGAACACTCGGGCTGGTAGTGAGTGTTGAGGCTGAAATTGTGATATCAGAGTTTGCATGTTGCATATCCTGACTGGGTTGGGGTATGCTAGAGCTTTGCAAGTGTCTATTATAGCTCCTAGGTAAGCTTGCGTGTTGGACAGATGGAGGTGAGACTTGGTGAGGTTTACAGTGAATCCTAAGTCGTGAAGCAGCTGAACTGTTTTGTGAGTGTGATGTATGCAGTCGCGTTGTGATCTGGCTTTTATTAGCCAGTTGTCCAGGTAAGGGAAGACGTGAATGTGTTGTCTTCTTAAATGAGCTGCGACTACTGCCAGACACTTGGTGAAGACTCTGGGTGCTGTAGTTACCCCGAAGGGGAGAACCTTGAATTGGTAATGTTGTCCGTCCACCACGAACCTGAGATATTTCCTGTGAGCCGGGTGAATGGGAATATAGAAGTAGGCGTCCTTTAAATCTAGGGTGGATAGAAAATCGCCTTGCTGAAGCAATGGGAGCACTTGTTAGAGGGTGACCATGTGGAAGTGGTCTGACTGAATGTAGAGATTAGCTGTGTGAGGTCTAGTATAGGCCTGAGAGAGCCGTCTGTGGTAAACTACTTCTCTACCATTACCCACTGTACCGCTCTGTTGGAATGCACCATGACATCATAGAATGCCTGAGTGCCTCTCTGTGTTTAGAGTGTCAGTTGGTTAACCCAGGCTGAGCGGCTAGGAGCCTGCTCCTGGTGGGGCTGCATCTATACCTTCTATCTTATCCTACTCACCTATCCTGGAACCAAGCTACAATAAAGGATTACTCTATACAGCTGGACTCTGTATCATCCTTTACTACATTTTGGCGACGATCTTGAAGAAACTACGCGTGGAGTAAGCTGTAAGGACAACTAAGCGACTAAGGAACCGAAGGACAAGGAACAAAAAGACATTAAAGACATTCTCAAGGCGCGCCCTGGTCAGCCCCACCAGTGTCCTGTACCATCCAGACAGCCTGCACCCTGGGCGTTTGTCTTCACACCTCTGAGAAGCCTGCTGTCCTCTGGAAGACTTCTACAGTTAACAGTCTCTCCAGCAACAAACCTCTCATAGGCCACAGGTGCGTGAACCCTGTGGCGTTCCCCTGCTTTGTTTGAGCCCCCAACCCGCCTGGAAGTGTCGTGGCTTGACAGCAAGTTTTGTCTACATCCTCAGTGTATCGCTGATCTACCTGGTGCTGGAATTTGTTTCCAGCAGCGTCTGGCAATGTATTTGGCAGCGTCTTCGTCGAAGTCTGATTGTTATTTCAACAGCTTCATTGGCTAAGAGCAGCGGTGTATTTAAAAAACCCCTTGTGACTCTCTTCACAGCGAGCACCTTATATACGTGTATTTAGGGTGGTGCTTCGGTGAGACTGTGACAACATCAAACAACTTTGAGGAACTTTGCAAGAGAAACTGGCCGAGCGATTTGTGGCATGAGGAGCGGCATCCTGGGCGAGACTGTGTTTTCTGGTGAGTGCGCGCGTTTTATTTTTGCTGCTTTATTCCCTAAAGTGGAACCTTGACGAACGGCAGCGCATCGTTTATTTTCAAAGTTTACCACGCGCACCTCACCGTTCTCCTAGCGTCGCGCGGAGGCAGGGTGAATTGTTGGTGATGTCTTCCTCTCTTCGTCACTGGATGACGTCCTTCTCCCTTCATGTCTCTCAGCTGCCCAGTGACGCCCAATTGCAGTAGCGCGCCGTGAGCCACCCGGCGCGGCGTCAAGAAGCGTGCAGCCATTTTGCGTTTGGAGTTTCCCTCGTCTTTGGCATTCTTCATGGCGGTGTACATTTTCTGCCAACCGCGTTGCCAATTAAGTTGTGTGAAAAAAAAAAAAAGTTTTTCTTTCATGGCGAGTCACACAGTTCTCTCTCCAGCGGTCAACGGCCGGTGCGGCAAGAAAAGTGGAGAATGTTGCAGCAATTGCTGAAGTGGAAATGGAACTTTGGAACTTTCGGTTCACAAGCAGGTGTGTGGCCCAGCATGGACATTCGAACACGGTGGCACATAATTTGAACGGTGGCGTTCAGTGAAAGTTCACTGAAAGGGACTCAGGTGTTGCACCTCTACTAATCCGCATTGTGGTGTTGGTAGCTGCGGGAAGCCTGGTGTGGAGACCTCGGGTGAGAGGCCGCTCACCGGAGCTTGAGACTTTCATTTCATTATATTGCTTGCCATTATTATGCTTGTCCTGTTTTGGGTGTGTGCGTTTATGAACGTGTTTTGTTCCTAAGACCCTTAACAGGTGTAAGGCAATTCTCATCCAGTTTACTACTGCACTGTGTACCCTTTATTTGGGAGGCTATCGGGGTGGTTTACCCTGTCAAGAGGAGGCTTAGTGGGTGGTCCTGCGTGTACCCATTTATGCGCTGGTTTGGGGGTCTAGTGTACCTTATAATGTGGTGGTTGAAAGGACAGTCAGTGACTTAATTCCGTTCCCTAGGTGGACGGATACCCTGTGGTGTACCCATGTATGGGGAGGTTGTGCGAGCGGTGAGTGCTCAAGTCAAGTTTGTTTTGTTAGTGTAGAGTGTACCTGTTTTGGTAGGTTGTGGGGCTAGTCAAATGCTCCAATTTAGTTTTTAGGGTGCTGTATACTCTATGGTATACCCTCATTGGGGAGGTTGTTGGGCCAGTCAATGCCCAATTTTTGGTTTCCTAGGGTGTTGTTACCCTACGGTGTACCCTTCATTGGGGAGGTTGTTGGGCCAGTCAATGTCCAGTTTTTGTTTCCTAGGGTGTTGTTACCCTACGGTGTACCCTTTATTGGGGAGGTTGTTGGGCCAGTCAATGCCCAATTTTGTTTCCTAGGGTGATGCCTTACCCTACGGTGTACCCTTCATTGGGGAGGTTGGTGGGCCAGTCAATGCCCAGTTTTTGTTTCCTAGGGTGTTGCTTTACCCTATGGTGTACCCTTCATTGGGGAGGTTGTTGGGCCAGTCAATGCCCAGTTTTTGTTTCCTAGGGTGTTATTTTACCCTCTGGTGTACCCTTCATTGGGGAGGTTGTGGGGCCAGTCTATGCCCAATTTTTCGTTTCTAATTTTCCAGGGTCAGTACCCTGCGTTGTTCCCTATTTTTGGTGGATGTTGTTTGGTCAGCTCCTAGGGTTACTACCCATGGGGCATCTTTTCATGTTGACATTATGCTCCGGTCGAAGTCCACCTGCTTGGAACTCGTGGCCAAGGGTTTCATGTTCGTAGGACTTTGAGTGAGAAGCTTTTCTCTAGTGTTTAAACCTCTTCCGTTACCCTTAACGGACCTTTTATCCTAGTTTTCAAGTGTCAGCATGCCTTCTACCCTAATTAGGGGAACCTTTGTCCTTTCCAGAGCGTTTTCTCTCTGTTGTATCTTTCTTGTGGAGGTTGCACTCTTCTGGTTATCTAGAGTGAATATTTCCCCTGTCGTACTTTTTCTTGGGGATGTTGCTTTTCTCCCAAGGGTCAGGGTCCACACCCACTTTTGTTTACCAGGGTGTCTATCCTGTGGTGTACCCGCGTATGGGGAGGTAGTGGGTGTGACCACCCTTCTCTTTTGCATTGGTTGTTTCATCTAAGCCTTGCTTTATTTTCCCTAAGGGAGGGGGATGGGGCGTGTATTAATGATATTTGCAATTTTAATACATTCAATGATGTTTTGCATTTTAATGCATTTCTTTTCATGCCTGTGTTATTCCCGATACCTCATGTACTACACCATTAGATATTTGCATCTCAATGTGTTCATTTCATGCTCATGTTATTTCTGAGGTATCTCATTTGTCCTTCTCCTTATTTCTGCTGTTGTTCCCCAAGGAAGGAGGATGTGTGGTAAACTACTTCTCTACCATTACCCACTGTACCGCTCTGTTGGAATGCACCATGACATCATAGAATGCCTGAGTGCCTCTCTGTGTTTAGAGTGTCAGTTGGTTAACCCAGGCTGAGTGGCTAGGAGCCTGCTCCTGGTGGGGCTGCATCTATACCTTCTATCTTATCCTACTCACCTATCCTGGAACCAAGCTACAATAAAGGATTACTCTATTTATACAGCTGGACTCTGTATCATCCTTTACTACACCGTCCTTTTTTGGAATTAAGAAATATAGGGAGTACACCCCGGTACCTTGATGTTGTAATGGGACTGGTTCTATCGCATGTTTTTGCAACAGAGAGAGAACCTCCTGTTTCAAGAAGGTGAGATGTTCCGGTGACATTGCATGTTTTCTCGGAGGAATAGTCGGGGGAGTGCATGTAAGTTCCAGGCAGTAACCATACTGGATAATTTATATTACCCACTTGTCTGAGGTGATTGACTCCCAGACAGGTAGGAACTGTGAGAGACTTCCCCCGACAGGATTGGAATGGTCGGGGGGTAGCGGAGGGAAGTCACTGTTTGTTGGCAGGGGAAGTGCGGGTGGAGTTACCTCTGCCTCTTCCCTTATTATTATTTCCTCTGTAGCCTCCTCGAAAATAACCTCTGGAGGAGGTAGGTTGGTTGTTACCCTTATAAGAGGAGGAGGGATTCTCAGTGGACACTGTTTTTGAGCCACCCCTGTAAAAGGAGCGGCGAAAAGAACCTCTGGTAGATTGGAATTGTAAGGCCCCGATGGACTTTGCAGTTTATGTGTCCTTTTTCATTTTTCCTAGGGAAGTATCGACAGCTGACCCGAAAAGATGCTCCTTATCAAAAGGCTGATTAAGTATGGAGGACTGTACTTCCTGCTTGAATCCGGAGATTCTAAGCCAAGCATGTCTGCGCAATAGTATGCTAGTGTTGATGGCACGAGATGCTGTGTCTGCCGCATCTAGTGCGCATTTTGTGGAAGTGTTAGTAATTAGCTTCCCTTCCTGAATAAGGTCGTTAGCATTGGTTTTAGACTGATCTGGGAGATGTATTAGTTTTTCCAACTCATCATAGTGAGCCCTATCGTAGCGTGCTAAGAGAGCCTGAGCATTGGCAATACGCCAATGGTTAGCCGCCTGCGAAGCCACTCTTTTGCCTGAGGCAGCGATGAGTTTAGACTCCTTATCAGGAGGAGGGACGTCGCCTGTGGTCTGAGAGTTAGCTCTCTTGCGAGCGTTAGATACCACAAGAGAGTCTAAGGGCAACTGACCTTTTATGTATACGGGGTCTGTAGGAGCGGGCTTGTATTTTTTATCTACTCTAGGTGTGAGTATTCTGGCTCTAACGGGGTCCTTGAATACCTCATCTGTGTGTTTTAACATGCCCTTGAGCATTGGTAGAGTATTAGTAGACCTTTGTGAGTGCGTTAGTGTCTCTACAAGGAAATCCTCTTCTAGAGGATCTGTGAAGCTCCACCCCGTGATATTGAGCAGCCCTGTTGATAAGCTGAACATAGCCAATGTTGTCGTCAGGTAGGGAGGGTCTGGAGGGTTACAGGTCGGGGTCATTGTCATGATCTGGGTCCTTATCATAATTCTCCCAGGGATCAGTGTCCTGTGGTATATCCTGCCCTTCATCCCCATCCCCTTCATCTTCATCTTCATCCTGTGGGTCAGGTGAAATTGGAGGAGGTGGTGAATTTGATGGTGTAATGATTAAATTGGGGTTAGGAGGACGAGAGGGAGGAATGTAAGGGAGAGAAGGGCTAGTACCCATGTCCTTTTTCTTCAGAGGTATAGGACAATCCTCTGAGAGATCCAGTTTCCATTTTTTAGGAAGAGTGACTAGAAGGTGTCCAGTTTTAGGGTCAATACTTAGTCTCTTTTGCTTTGGATCCAAAGGTGGGTCCTCGGAACGAGGCTCTTTGGATGGAGTATCTTTGCCTTTAGGAGTCGATTTCGGCGCCGAAGATTTGGGCTGAGAGTCTTTAGGCGTAGAATGTTTTGAATCCGAGTGCTTGGTTTTAGCCGGTTTGGGCTCTGAAGCTTTCGGAGTGGCAGGTTTTGGCTCCGAACTTTTTGGCGCGGAGGATCTCGGCTCCGAGCCTTCCGGTGTCGAGGATTTTGGCTCCGAAGCTTTGGGTTTAGAGGGTTTCGGCTCTGAACCTTTCGGTTTAGACAATTTCGGCTCCGAAGCTTTAGGTTTTGATGCTTTCGGATCCGAAGCTTTAGGTTTGGAGGCTTTCGGCTCCGATGCCTTTGGTGCCGAAGGTGACTTTGGTGCCGGCCCTGTGGAGGCCGGCAGATGCTTCGTTTTATGTTTCGGTGCCGAAGTTATTGGTTCGGCACCGGAAGAGGGCTGGCTCGAGCCAGAGCCGGAAGGCTTGTCTTTGTGTTTCATAGCCGGGCCAGAGGGCGGGGCATCTGAAACTTTTTCTCGGTGCCGACCTGAGCCCGAGGACAAAGGTGACACCGGAGCCTTAGATTTTGGGTCAGTGGGCACATGGGGATCTGTACTCACGGTACGTTGACCCGGAGTGATGTTCAGTGCTTCTTCCATTTCGGAGTCGGCTTCGGACACGGACACCGGTTCTTAGTCCTCAGCTTCTGCAGCTGGACAGTGGCAATCGGAATCTTCTCCGAAGATGTCCGGTATGGAGCCTCTACCGTGTTGCATCTCGTGGCGTCGAGCCCGACGATCACGAATGGTCTTCTTCGATCGGAACTATCGACACGCTTCACAGTCCTGTTCGTCGTGTTCCGGCGATAAGCAGAGGTTGCAAACCTCGTGCAGGTTGGTGCGTGGAAATTTAGCATGACACCCGGGACATAGCTTAAATCGAGTCCGTTCCATCGACTGCTGGAACCGAAGGCCCGCCTCGAAGTTTTCAATCGAAGGTTTTCTCAGTTTAAACGATGCGCGTCGAATGGGAAACCGCGATTGAAAGACAATACCGTCGAGGGTAGAGGATTGCGCGTCGAAGGGGTTCGAGAATGATATCGAACCGGAGCGGTGCAATACACATCCGAACCCGATGGCGGAAAAAAACAATCTGGGGATAGAGTCGATGCCCATGCGCACTATCACCAAAAGGAGGAGTCACCTACCTCGTGACTGGAAAGACTTCTTCGAAGAAAAACAAAGTGCAAACATCCGGACCCAACACTAGATGGCGATCTATACTAAAGCATATGATCTACAGCTCATATGCCTCGAACATACATTTTTCAAGAAACCAGTAGTTATAATTGCATATACAGAATTCAATACAGTAAAACATCAAAATGATACGTGAGTGATACCAGTCTGACTTATTAACATGGGTTATCCGCTAACCCAATCACCATTGATGTCATTACCACCAGTGCAAGTCTTAGTAACTTACCAACAGTGCCAGTACCGCTGGCGGAAGCCAGTCACTATCCCCATCACTGCTGCCAGTACAAACCATAGTCTCCTAGCCACCAACATTGCCTCAGTATTACAGTGCACTCTTAGTAACAGAGTTACTATTAGTTCTTTCTAACCCAGTCGCCATCGATGTCAGTACCACCAGTGCACGTCTTCGTATCTTGAGCCGTATCAGTGTCGGTACCACCAGTAAGTATCAATGCTAATACCACAATACAAGCAATGCCGTCAGTACTCAGTACCACCAGCACAGGATTCCACCCATTGGTACTAATACTACCAGCGAAAGCCTTGTAGCCCAGTTACTTCAACTGTCGGTACTACTGTTCAAACATTAGGAACTCGGCTGTCATCAATGACAGTACAAACCAGTGGAAGACTTAGTCCCATGACCCTACTACAAGTGGAAGACTTAGTCCCATGACCCTACTACAAGTGGAAGACTTAGTCCCATGACCCTACTACAAGTGGAAGACTTAGTTACATGACAATACTACCAGTGGAAGACTTAGTTACATGAGAAGACTACCAATGGAAGACTTAGTTACATGACAATACTACCAGTGGAAGACTTAGTTACATGACAAGACTACCAATGGAAGACTTAGTTACTCAGTTGCTATCAGTGCACCTGTTGGTTAGTCACCATACATGCCTGGATCTACTGATCTAAGCCCTGGTAACTCGGTCACCTTCGATGCCAGCCAGTACTACCTACACAATGGCCCACCTCTAACCGGCACGTTGGAGGTTAGTGGGTTGTGCACCAGCACCAGTGTTCTTTTCTCCATTGCAAGGGAGGCGCAAAGCAGCCCCGGGAAGAGAGCGGTTAGAAGCGTTGACTTCTAAAGCCCTCACTCTGCTCCTTGAGCCTATCCTGAAGGCCCTGAAAGGTTCAGAAAAGAGCATGAAGGCAGGAGAATACGGCTCATTCTCTCACAGTTAGACCCAAACCTCTCCCCCCTATTTCAGTGTCCTGTCCACACAATGACTTGTGTTCCCAGACCTGTCCTCCAATTCTGGACCCATATATTATTATTATTCGTTCACTTGTAAAGCGCAGACTGTTACCTATACCGGAATCTTGGCGCTTGCTGTCAGTGACCAATCTGAAACCTATTCCAAGGCCTACAGATTGCAAAGCCGTGTCTTCAAAGCTTTCCTGAAAGCATAAAGGTTGTCAATAGAATGAAGTAAGTTAGGCAAGCTATTTCAAAGACTGGCCGCCTGCACAGAGAACCTTCTGCTGCTAGTTTTAGCTTTTTTAAACTTGGGGACCTTCAATAATTGGCATTGACAGAGCGTAGCGATCCAAGAGGTGTGCAACGCTGCGGTTTATGACGGAGCAGATGTGATCAACTGGTGCGACCAGCTCTGTGTACCAGGCATAGTGATTTGAATTCAGTTCGCTCAGCTACAGGAAGCCAGTGAAGAGAGTCCAAAGCCCCTGAAGTTGAGGAGTAAAGAGACAATGAAAGTGCAAGTTTTCGCTGCTGTGGGCTGTATACATTGCAAGCGCTGAGAAAGATATTCAGGTGACCCCATAAACAGAGCACTGCCGTAGTCGAGTCTACTCAGGATGCTGCTCTGCACTACAAGAGGTCGAAGATGCAATGGTAATAGTATTAGTATTTTACGAAGAGCCCTCATTAGTCCAAAACAAGTGAAGGATAATTTATTGGCATGGGTAGAGAGAGATAAATCATTGTCCAAGAAAACTCCCAGATTTGTAACAGATGTTACTGTTATCGGAGTGGAGTTTTGCTCTGTAGGCCAAAAAAATACACCGGAAGAGGGCGCAGAGAGGAACCCGAAGAGCAGCTCTTTACCTCGGTCTTATTTCTGTTTGATGTAAGGGAGTTGGCTTGAAGCCACTTCGAGATGTCTCTCAAGCAGTCATGAAATGAAACCATTGGAGAGTGCGAAGTACAATCAGGCGTGAGAATTCATTGTCTATCATCGGCATAGTTCACACATTTTATGCCATGCGAGCTAATTAGTTTAGCTAATGGTCTAAGATACACATTAAATAATGTTGGGCTGAGAGCGGAGCTTTGTGGATCTCCTTGCTTAAATGCTCCAAAAGAGTATAAAAAACTGGTAATTGATTTGCTTGCGATCTTCCTTCTAAATACGAGACCAGCCACTGCAGAGCTCCTCCCGTCACCCACACGTCAGCCAACCGGGTGATAAAAATATCATGGTTGACAGTATCAAACGCAGAGGACAGGTCAAGTAGTACAGGAACCACCCGATGACCCTTGTCCGCTGCCATGCGTGCATCGACCAGTGCAGTGACCAGTGCCCCTTCTGTTCCGTGGAGAGGGTGAAATCCAAAAGGTGTTTTCTCCCAAAAATTGAGAGAGTCTTTTATTAACAAAGTTCTCCAGGGTTTTGCTAGGGAACGGCAGAAGACGAATAGGTCTCAAATTGCTAAGCATTGACGGATCCGCAGAAGGCTTCTTTAAGAGAGGAAGTACTAAGGCCCTTTTCCAGTCTTGGGGGACAGTAGCTGTCTCCAGTGACTGGTTGTGTATAGCTGGGAAAGGACTAGCAGGACATTCAGATGGCAGCTTCCAGATTCCTGGTGATAGTGGGTCTAACGGAGAACCAGGGGAAATCGAATTAGCATTGTCAAAAAATGCACTTCCCCATGGAAGACCAAAGTCATCGAACGCCGTTAAGGAAGAACCCGCAATCAGGGAGGCCAACACTATTCCCGACACAGGGAGGGGAGTCGTTAAGTCATTAGGATCGATGGTGAGAGAGGTGAGAATATCTTTGATCTTATTCTCAAAGTAGGCTGCCAAATCCTCACAAAGTAAATGAGTGGGGATAACTGGGTGTACAGCACATGAGGCATTTGATAGAAAAAATGGTCCTGGCAGGATTAGAGGCTGATGAAATTTCATCTGCAAAATACTCTGGCTTAGCTTATCAGGCCTTGAGAGGACCCGTTCTTTGACCCATGCCCGTCCAGGCCTCAGAGGCGGCGCTGCAGGGTGGAGGCTGACAGAAGCAGGAGAGGGGGCAGAGGCGGACTGTGCACACCTCTCAGCCCCCTTCATGGGGTCTCACCTGCTAGTCACTGGGGGGGGCGTCTCCCAGAAACTGAAGGAACCTGAGCGGGTCTCAAATCTTCGCAGGCACTTCTCATCTCACCGCAAAGGAACCTGCAGCGGGAGTCCTGGTCTCACTCAGAAACAGAGATAACTTCCTGCAAACACGAGTCATGGAGAAATAAATCCACAATAAGAAAACCGTGCACTCAACTTTATTTTACCATCAGTCTGAGGAGCAAAAAGTGTTACACTAATAAAAAAAAAATAAGCATTATGTCAGATACGGACAGCACAAGATCAGTGTAGTCATTAGACCACGTCTTGCGTCGCTCCCCTTCACATGATGAAGTTAAGCGGTCTGGTGTGTGTGTGGTACAGCGGAAGTGGCTAGGCCCAGACTTCTCCTTTTAAAATGTATAAAACCTCTCTTTTAATTTGTTTTTATTTTTTTATGCTGCACTTGAAACCCACAACGCCTTTTTTTAGGGTAGGCACGCTGTGGTCATTCACTAACTAAGTGAGGTTTGCAGAACACAGTCCTAAAAAGCAGAAGTGGGAGGACTAACCAAGATAGACAGTATGGAAGTGACATCATGGCGCATGGCATCACAGCATGTGACATCACAATAAGTGACATCAGATCTTAAGACCGTACACATATGTTTATCAGGTATATCATGAGTACATTTGAGCATATTACAATATTTAACAAATGAGATTTTGCATCAGGGTTTAGCCAAAAAGTGACAACACCGATGCAAGATCTGGGCCTCTCCTCATACATTTATTTTTCTAAACGCTGCCACAAAGACATTGGCAACAAGGAGAAACATGGCAGTAAATATATTCTGCTTAATTGGTTGCAAAGTCTGCATTTTAAAATATCTTATAGAGTTAAGGCACCTGCTGCAGAGATCTTTGTATGCCAACTAAATCTCAGGGAATAATATTAATGGTAAGATAACTCTGGCGGGTAAAGTATTTGCAGGAGAGATCTGTGATTTGTCAAGTCCCAGTTTTGAATCAAAGTAGAATAGAGGTTTAATGCATCTTCTGCAAAGCACATTATGTAACACGCTGATAACAGATTTTTATGTTATGTAAATAGGTAAGTGTATTACTGCTAATAACGCAGAGATCCTTTTGTTACTTGCAGTTCATAAATTGCAATCCTTCTAATATAGCACAGTGAGCTATGAAGGACATGTGGCTCCTACACCTTGTAATCCTCACTGTTTTATGCAACACATCCTACACATTGATTTAAATACATGATTTATGTAAAAATGTATAATGTGTACCTGTGATGTAAAGCACTCTGACACCCTGCATTGGGAGGAGTAGCACTATAAAAGAAATGAAATAAAATGATATAGTTGTATTTCAATTGTTATTTGTGTAAATGCTGGGACAGACCAACACATCTAACAGTCTTACAGTGCATGCATAATTCTTATATCCAGGGACTGTAAAAGGTCAAAAGCATGCCTCTCTAAAGTACCTGTGAAGTGATTAGCTGTGTGCCATTGTTTCTCCTCCATTGCATTTAGGTGTGAGGCTCCCAGCCAGGATACTGCAACAAAAGGAGCCTGATGGTCCCTTAACTTCGGTCTTTCTTATCGGCCCAGCTGGAATCTGATAAACCCCATCCCCGCCTGCACGTTGCTGCTCGGAACAAAAGCAGACAACGTGCAGGCGCTGCTGAATGTGTCCTTGTGTCTGAAAATTACACCGGGACAAATTTTGCATATTTTTGTGGGGCCACACCTCTTGGCAGGGTAGACGCCATCTACCTGCGTGTACCCTCGACTTGAGCCCTGGAGGTTTGTATAGTGCTTCCCACCTCTATGTGTTGTGTTTAGGTACACGGGTAGCACGTTACAAAGTGTGAGGGTGTGGTTGGAAGAGTATTGTCTTCGCTTTCAGCAAGCGTGGGGTTTCCATGCAGTGCATGATGACCACCGGGGGAGGGTTGGTGCAAAATTTTTACATCAGTATTTACACTTGCTCATATTGTGAGTGCAACACAAACGGTCATAAAACGGAGGGCAAATCAAGCAGAGCACCACGCCCAATCAGAAATTGTTTGCTTCTTTAAGCCCCCTCCCGCACCAGAAAAAAACCAAACTATATCAGGGTGGTCTTTTCTGGCACAGTGCTGAGATGCACGCCTCTTATGTGTTTGCAGGGCGTAACGTGAATTTATTTAACCCAATGTTTCTTTTCAGGCTTTATTTTCAGGCAGTAAAGCTCAGAAGCAGAACGAGACAATCCCCTGCTCAATATTTTTGAGAAGTGCTGCCTGAAAATAATGCACTACGGGCCAGATGTACAAACATTAGGAATACGGATTTCCTATTTGCGATTCTCTCCAAATTGCAATTAGGAAATCGGTATTCCTAATGTATGAAACTCACTGAGTTTCATTTAGGGATTCCTTGTGGGTTGCAAATCGACCGATCTCATGAATATTAATGAGGTAGGTTGTGACCTATCATGAATATTAATGAGGTAGGTTGCAGTTTGCGACCAATTTGGAATCACAGCCATCACAGAGATGGCGGCCTGCTGAGGTCAGCAGACCACCATTTCTGTGATTACGGTTTAATAAAGCAATGTTTAGGTCTCGCCTAGGCAGCGCATGCGCTGTCTCGACGAGAGATGCTGTATACAATATAGTGGGGGAAGCTCCGCCCACTCTCCGCCCATCTTTTTCATTGGCTTCAGTCAGTAAATGCTGCCTTCCAATTGGTTTAAGGCTTGTTAGTCCCTCCTCATGACGATTATGTCCTCATTTGTATCCTTCCAAGGCTACTGGCCCCTTTACTCGCCGCACTTTCTTCTGGTACGCAGCCTAATCACAAGAGCGTGCACGCAATGACTGCTCTCTTGCTGGCCGGCTTTACGGAAGGCAGCATCACGTGATCCGCGTTCACCACCACCGGCAGCAGCTGCAACGGCCCGCTCGCGATGACGTGCTCTCTTCCTCGTTAACTCTATTTGGGCAAAGGTTTCCCTTCAATGGGATCATCTTGACACCCACATACAGCAATTCTGAACCGAGAGAGGAGCCGTTCGTATTTGCAAAGGGTCATCGGTGCGTGGCAACACCAGTGGTAGCATCTTTAGTAACTTCTCATCCATTTGAGATACAGAAGAATGCTTTTTTTGCTAAAATCTGCAAATTGTAGCGCAAGTGATGAATTATGTGGCAAGGGGGGGGCATAATTATGCAGAAAACGCCGCAGCTGCAGGATTGCATAATTTCTGTATCTGTGCCTATAATTAACATCAGTTCAATCCCCTATACGGGCAGACGTTTCTGTGCCCATCTTCAAATAACCAGACGCTCAACTCCCTCACAAGCAGGCGCACGTATACCTAACTTCAGATAGACAAGCAGCCACCTCCCGTACAAACAGGCGTGCATAACGTCGGACAGACATCCATCTCCCGTTCAGACAGGCATACATAATGTCGGACAGACAGACATCCATCTTCCGTACAGACAGGCGTACATAACTTCGTACAGACATCCATCTCCCGTACTGGCAGGCATACATAACTGTAGGCATGCCTTAACACCCCCACACCCCTAGGTAGACATACTTATACTTCAGGCAGACAAACGTTCAGTTTACTACAGGCATGCACATACTTTACTTCAGACTGACAGACATTCACTCCCAGACTGACATAAATCGACCCCCCCTCCCCCCATATTAATACATTCATCTCAAGTACAGTTCGGTTTCGCATCTGTGTGTGGTGTAAGTGATGTGATGGCTATTTTAATTTACTGACTATGGAAGGATTGAAGTCGGAGTTGGTCTTACTAGGATTCAAACTTAATACCTAAAGATCACTGCAATTATCAGCAGTGAGTGTTTAACTCCCTGAGCTGTCCTTCAGACATTCTGAGGTCCATCTGTAGACATCCAGTTAGACAGACATCCAGCCTCATACCAGCAGATCATTAACCCATAGATAAACATTCGACTAACAGGGGAAGGGGCTTAAAGCTCGAGACAGACATCGAAGCACTAGACAAAGAGACAGACCACCACCTCCGACAGAGACATTCACCTCCTTAAAGGCACGGACGCGCGAGTTCCACAGAGACAGATATTCATCCCTCGGCACCCAGTTGCCTCCTTACAGACATACCCTAACAGCCTCCAGGCATTCGCCCTCTGAGAGGCAAGCCCGCCCCCACGTACAGACGGACATGTGCACACATACACCCCAGACATGCACCCATGCCAGACATGACTGAGTTCCCGTGAGTAACAGTGTTGTCACCTAGCACAGGTCTACAGCCTGCGACAAGCACGTGGCTCAATTGTCATTCAATGATCACGAACACTGGCAGGATGAAGGGCACAGTAGGCCCCATGGAGGTGACTGCAGCAGCAAGTGCATTAACTTACTAAGCTACCTATGCAACCGGTGTCATTTTTTAGGTCTCGCCTGAGCCAGCGCATGCGCTGCTCTGGCGAGAGTTTTAGTAAGCGGGTTTTGGAAGTGCAAACAGCAGTTTGCTGGCGACCAGCTTGCGTTCACGCGAGCGTGCACGCGCGATCAGGCGCCATATGGCTTCCCTCGCCATCTGGCTTCCCTCGAGATTACTTTCACTTTCGCGGCCGTGTCAGTTTCACGGCCGCGCGGCCATTGCTTGTTTAATTTCAGTAATCAATATGAATAATTGTACTCCTGTTCCACTACCTTTTCTCTATACAATACAAATTGCCTGTCGTTACTCCCATGTATTTTATTTCTACTTCGCTTACAACGCGTACAATGGCTCCCTCCAGTGGATTTTTTGTTTTTTTTAGTTTGCCTACATCTGTGTACTGGACTGCTTCAGCATTTCACTCCAACTTGAATGAATCAGGTCTAACATTTTTCATTATCTGCTTTCTTGCTTTGATTTATTCCCCACAGTGGTATAACGAAAGCTTAGGAGCCCCCATTAAACCCATAATTCACTCTTTTTCCCACCTCGTATCTTCATGAGGCCTCATAACTCCACCTACGCCACAAATTACACAGGCCCATACTCCTGTGCATTTGCAAAACAGAGCTAAGCCGTGGGTGAAACATAACATACAGGGTATATATTATTTATTACTGGCATTAGTTTCAATTGTACAGCAAACTTGTTCATGCATTGTGCAGCCTGCATCACAATCTTCACCGTTTATCTCCTTTTTCTTCATCTCTCTCTTGCCTCTTATAAAACCCACTTCAATGGCTCTGCACAGAATACACATTTAATGTCTCCGAGGAGGACCTTTTAACCCAGCCTAAGATACTATCAGGCTACTTCCTAGAGAACAATAAATTCATTATAGCCTGGCGTGTCTGTATAGTCACCCTTGTCGCTCTCCCCTCTTCAGTGTAACAAGTCATGTTGCAAAAGTACACGTTCCATGATGCAACCAAAGAAAATGCGCCCGATTTAGTAGCGAAAGGCAGGCAACGTCGGGGCACAGTGCCCTCTCCCGAGCCCCAAAGCCTTTGCACCCGCTGCACCAAAGATAACTACAGCCCTCCTTTCTTATTGTGTGTGTCTCTGATGCGTCAGACTTGGGAGTGAGACAAGATAGTTTGTGAGGGGCAGAGCACATCACCCAGTTTGCCTCACCCACCTTCCCCTGTCGTTATCTCCCTTTCCCCGTTTTTTTCCCTCTTTCCGGTCTTTTTACCTCCATTTGGTGGCTGGTCATGTTCGTTTTCTCCCATTTTCGTTATCTTTATTTGTATTACCTCTCTCCATTTTTTTCCCTCCGTTTCCTTCACGCCTCTGTCTTTGTAATCTGTCTCTTTTTCTCACCAGTCTGTCTTTCCAACAATCTCGCTCTCTCCCTCCCCCACACTTATTAACGTTGGTCTTCTGCTGCGACCACCTCCAGCCTCACTGAAAGCTGTAGACTGGGTTTGAGAATTTTTGAAAGGTCCCCTCTTCAACACCAACTAAATAATTTTGCAACATTGTTATTTTTTGCTCCTGAACGATACTGCAGTGGTAACTGTTGGTTTCAAGTTGATTTACATTTGGGTGGGGGCTCGAAAAAGGGGAAACCCTGCCTGTATTACGCCCCTGATTTCCATATGGAGACAGTTCAAAATCTCATTTTACCCCAGGTGGTACTTCCTGTGGAGGAACTAAGGAGGAGTCCTTCCCATGCTCCTTATTGGCGACAGAAGCCACCTATAAACAAAGTGGAGTCTATTTCCCCCCAACTACTGAGGCTGGTGGCCCCACAGTAGTGGCTGGCGATGCAACACCCAGTTTCTCTCACACAGAAAGCTTGACTAGATTGCGTTTCTTTGGCTGTACACCATTTCCATCGGCATGGACATGAAGGACTAGAGCAGCTCCAGGAACTTCATGTTGCTGCCCCACCTTCAAGGGCATCCGTCCCACTCTCACTGACCTCCAATGCAACAACATCCACTGCTGCACCCTAAGAGGTGTACCAAACAGGAAGCCAGCTCTGTGTGCCATGATGTCCATGCAGCTCCTCACATCCTCTACTCCTAGAGTACTCTTACCTCAAGCATAATCCCCCAACGACAGACTCTGTTAATCAGTCTCTAGCTCAAACTTTCAATCGGATGTCACTCACTATACCAGAATGCCCTCAGTCCTTCCAGACCACTGCTCAGACAGCCCTCTGAAGGGGTCACAAAGGCTTTGTGCACATCCACACCGTCCAGTGACATTAAGCCTGCTAATCAGTCACCCCCAAAAGCACAACCAGAACCCCACCACAGAAAAAGAAACAAGCATTGGCATAGCCAATAGGTCTCGCCTTTGGGACCTTATAAGTGTTTACCCATGCAAAAGTTAATGTTGTTGCACCAAGGATATTGTGCTGCATAACTAAATACTTATAAGGTCCCAAAAGCGAGACCTATTGGCTATGCCAATGCTTGGTTAACATGCCATTTTTAGTCTTGCCCTCCCAGACATTTTTGATGGACTGAGATAGTATGGGGGCCAAGGAGCGTCTGCCTCACAAAGTGTTTTGTATCATTCTTGTAAGCACTTTTTTTGATGCTTTCGACCATCAGCTGTGTGAACCTTGAATTTCAGAATAACTGTCCTGGTAGCATTTTATGCACTCGTCGCAGTCTAAACTAGTTTTGATCACCCTATGAAAATGCAAAGTCCACTAAATTAGGCATAAATAATATTGGGGATAAAAATCGACTTCTAGAAGGCAAGGGTAGGTACTTTAAGACAGGAGGTTAAACTATCTCTACCTTGTATCGGAGACGTTGGGCTTTACTAGATTGCTTTTGTTTATTGGATACATTGTATTGACTCAGTGATGATTTTATTTTGCACCGAAGCTACTCAATATGCTCTGACCACAAGATATTGTAGCATAGTTTAAGGTTTAGGTGTAACTATAGTTTTGACTTTATGTAGCTCCTGATACTATGCGGCGACGTCCCAGTGCTTCGAGCATGCTGTGGGTGTTGAGTGCTGAAAAACTTATAGTACTCGCACATTACTTATGACCACTTTATATTTAAAAGTCTTATTCTCAGCTCTGTGAGGAAGTATTCTCTGGAATCCTCAGGGAGACTGTGTTACAGTGAGTACATAACAGGTGTTGAGAGAACATTCTCGTATACTCGGAAACTACTGTTGGATATGCTCCATCTCGCCACTTTCTCATCAATCGGACAGCAGATGCGATTAAAACATGTTGACAAAAATGAACCACTGGTCTGCTTGATTTTAGAACGGGTGGCCGATAGTGTACTAACTTTTACACTAGAAGGCTAGTAGTCTGCTGGCTCACTGTAAAATACAAAGTGAATAGCCTACTACAGCGGTACTTAACCTGTGGTCCGGGGACCCCCGGGGGTCTGCAATGCCGACTCAGGGCGCTGGCAACTACTTAGAAAGTTGAATATTAACAAATGTATAAAGTGTATATAAATAAAAGATCAAAAACGTAAAATTGAAAAATTTAAAACTATCTGTAAATATGAAGGAATTTGAAATTGGAGCCTAAAAATTAAGTTTCTTACCTCTTAGAATTGTTTCCATGTGTTCCCGGGAACATTTATATTAGTCATTCAATTGCAGTAGGGACCAGGTTTCCTATTTAATCTGGGTCCACAAATTGAGGGTGTTTATGGAGAGGAATACCCATTCTCTATGTGGAGAGCCTCTCGTTCTTTCAACCCAAGAAAGTAGGAAACACCAGTCACATAACTACATTGGCAATGTTTCATATGTTGAGCAGCAAACTAAGACTTTTTGCCCTACATTACATCCTTTAGAGCCTACCATGCTTTTCTCTGTACCAAAGTGAGGCCTGTCCAATACAATCTCAAGTTTGCCATCAAAGTTGCTAACGAATTATGAAGGAGGACCACCCATGACTGGTCACGTGTTCACGCTCCTACTGTATCTGTTCCATGTAGACTGCAATAGGCCCTCA
This sequence comes from Calotriton arnoldi, assembly GCA_963921515.1. Classification (NCBI taxonomy): domain Eukaryota; kingdom Metazoa; phylum Chordata; class Amphibia; order Caudata; family Salamandridae; genus Calotriton; species Calotriton arnoldi. The sequence continues at coordinate 193,932 of CAWUFW010016004.1, forward strand.
TGTGTGAAGCTTTCCGGATTTTCTTTAGTGTCATTCTCTTCAAACTGGTTTCTTTTAAGTCACCAGAATTCCACTCAACTGAACTGCAACTACTGCTTGCTGGACACAGATATCTTCACTACCATTGTCACTGTGTCCTAACCAACCTCCTTTAAGTGTGTGTTCTTCCAAGAAGACTAACTGTATGATTCAGTGAAACGTCCATGTTTCTGTCAGGGGCTTATGACAGGTAAGTGTGCTATTTTGCCCATTTATGTTTGAGGTTATTTTCACTCCTTTCATTGGTGTGGAGCCAACAACCAAGCTCTGGTGAGCAGAGAGGGGAAAATGTTTCTTGTCTAAATGAGTGTTCATTTAGCCTTTCCAACCAACTGCTGGGACTGTTATCGCTGGGATGACCCGCTCACATTTCAACTCAATATGACCGACAGCTGTTACATTCCTATGGTGTGTAGGTGTGATTTGTCAATGATTGTAGCTAAGATCCTGATTTGGACCTAGGTGAAGGCATCACATCCAGCCTAGTGTATTCCTCATACCTCCCCTCATTTCCACTGCCAGTGGTGATGTTTTCCGGTTACAGGGGAGTCTGAACTAACACTGAAGACTAGTGGAACACTAGCAGTCACCAGCATGCCATTGCAACCAATGCCCTGGTTATAGCCATGTTTCGCCTTCTGACGCTTTAGGGCAGTGGTTCCCAAACTTTTTCGACCCACGGCTCCCTTGTTCTATTGGCCGTAGGCCACGGCTCCCCATTATGTTACTTTTTTTTATGGGTGGGGGTCTGTGAGCCCGGCCTCGGGAGAACTTCCATTTTTCTCCTTGAAAATATTTGACATGAAGCCAGTGAAGGTATTATAAACATAGACGTAACAAAATAAAAAATATAACAGTTGTTTAATAAAATACTTTTATTGGTTTAGTCACAGTGCATTCAAAATAAAGTGACCCTTACAAGCTAGTGCAGGCCATGAATTGTGATGACTGCCCAGCAGGTGGCTCAATAATAGACAGTGTACAACCCTGCCTGTTCATAGGTAGCAGGAAATTAACCTGGGCTCTTTGTTATTTAATTATATTAAATATTTGTATTTAACTGCACCAACAGGTAAAGTTCAAGACTGAGGAGGCCTAAACCCAAAAGATGTTGAGGAAAGTCATGTCAATGACCTCTTAAAATTGTACTGCATTCTACTGCCAAAGGCTACATTATCCACTATACATGCCATTCCTCAAAATTACCAAAATATTGAAGGTAAAAAGAGACAAAAACATCTGAAAATCTTACACACTACTTCTGAACCCCACTTGCAACTCTTAGATTTAGTTATCCACCACTTGGAACAGTTGGACCCCCTCCCCCTTGTTAATTGGTTTACTAGGAATATTTCATTTTTGGAATAAACTGCATTTTTAGGCCAATTCAAAATTCCCTATAGATTTCTGTTAAGACTAGGATATTTCTCAATCAGCACAAAATGTAGTTGATCTTTTCCCGACATTGCTCCAGAGAGGGGAAAAAAGGCCAGTGATCACTGACATGCTCTGAATATGGTGGGACTAGTTTCGAGTAATGCTAAGACATTTACATTTCAGCAATTAATTAGGAACATGTTCAGTATTGGCGCCTTGAGGTTTATTTATCCTAATAAGATCAGATTTCTCACATTGATCACCTCAGATTTTGTCATCTTTTTATGTTGTAAAAATGCAGACCTCGTGTTCAGAGAGACCCTGATTTCTGTGTTTAAGAGCTATGTTCAAATCTGCACAGAACTGTAATTGAAAATACAGGGCACAAATGTATTATCCCAGAAATATTGCATCTCGAAAGAACATCTCTATAAAATGCCAAAGTAAAGAATGAAACCTGTAGGGAGCTGCAATAAAGCTTCAATATTCTTACCACATGTAAAAACGAAATTTACGTCTGGAGGGGGAGTCTGCATCGTAAGACTTTTTACTGGAAGATGCATGTCTCGGGCAGTCCGACTTATTCAGCCTCTTGTTTGTGGAGAGACGAAAAATGCTAATGGATGATCAGAGGGTGTCCTAATGTTGCTGCCCGCTGAGTTCTGATGCGGGGGTGAAGGTGGCAGGGTTAGGACTCGCCATCTGCCACTGTGTGCGCAGCTCTGATTTTTCCCCCTTGTCGTAATGATTTGCAGCCATGATGTGCGTATTGGCAGTGCATTGATAAGATCTTTATTGGTTGTTTCTGTTGAAGTCGTTATCACGTCAGGCTTTGGTAGCAGGGGGCTCTACAGTTCTGAAGAAAATGTCAAAGGCCTTGCACAGTGGTTCCCAAACTGTTTGCGGCGCCCCTGGCTAGTTTTGATGGCGCACTTGGGTGCCGCGGCGCACAGATTGGGAACCACTGCTTTAGGGGATAAATGGCAGAAACTGAACCTGGTGAAACCCCTAGGTATGCAGAACTCCCAGAGTCACCTACAGAACAGTCACAGGGATTCTTCATGGCTAGTGGTGTGAAGGTACTTTGTTATTCCTTACGATTACCTTCCTTACAGTAAGCCATCAAACCCGCCCCTGACAAAAGGAAATACTGGAGTCGTTTGCTGATGCAGCATAATGCCTGGTATTCCCGGAAATACTCTGGTGCATTAAAGTGTGAGGACTATTGTGGCAGTCTACTACTCTCTGGTCCTCCTGGAATACCAGGAGATCCCATGAACCCTGGGTAGGTGGGCCCTTCCAGGGCTTGTGATAGTCAGACTGCGAATAGCACCACATGATATTTACTTGGAGGAGCACACGACATACTATTTTCCAGGATCCTGCCGTCTGATCGGCAATGTCCTTGCTGCCACCACTGTCTTCTAACTGGTGGGACGCAAGACAACAGTCTCCATCTGCTAAGGTCCACATTGGAACCTTTAGTTCAGTGTGGTTGTGAAAGCAGCCGTGCTAATGCGTGATGTGGCTGTGACATTACAGTTGTCTGTTAGGATAAAATTATGTACTATAGCTGTGGTTTTCTGCTCACAATTAGAAGAACTGTTTTCATCAATCCTTTCTCGTTTCAGTTACTGCTTTTTTTCTTGCATGTACGTGATAATGGAATACATATATCGATAATCAGTGGTGTGAAATTGAGTGGTTCATGCATTTTTATTTTTTTATTTTAAGACCCATTTTATTGGTTTTACAGAGGAAAAAAGGGAAGGACAATAACATAAACCAATTTTCCATGGCAAACTCAAGAACACAGCGAATAGTACAATGCACAGTCATTAGGACAGCAATCTCAGGCTAACAACCAGGCACTCCCTCTACACCCGGTTTATTAATTTCTTGTACTGAATCAAAATGAAAAGTTGCAGCTCTGGACACATCCCCATCTAAAATCGTAGTCCTTGTTGGATCCTACATTTCATACCTAATTGTCATTGACTGATATTCTCATGAATGTGTTCACCATAACTGGTTACCCTTTTTGGCTCCCATAAAGGGAATGGCTAGTGAGTTGCTGCTCGGATTGCAGAACGCCATGGCACATGTCATCTGCTTGTGAAGCCAATTAAATCTGTACAAACCCTTTTAAAAGTGGTAATCTCTTCGGGATTACAGTGGAATGAGACCGGTTTAAGTGTCCCTAATGTGTTGATAAATCTGCTTGACTGCTTTCCAAGCTCTACAGAAAGCTGGACTACACTATCCTATTACTGGGCAAGAATCCAGAGTGTGACATCTAGGGATGCGAGCCCGCTGAAGGGTGCCATTGGCAAGCGGCGCTGGTGCAGGCTTATCTTCTGGAAGGTGAGTTACAGCGCAAGCTTCGGTATGGTCAGATGTCACCACGTGGCTTTTTATTAGGTCTCGCCTAGCCAACGCAGCGCATGCGCTGCTTCGCCTTGGCGAGACTATTGTTGTCGGTTTGGTGCGCGAAGGGAGACAAAACATGTGCGCGCCCGGACAGGCGATGTGCACGTGCATGCCGTCTCTTCTCTGGCGATGTCAGCTTGCGGCCGGACAGCAGATGTGCACGCTCACAGCATCTCGCGCGCTTCCACCGTGCTTTCACTTTCGCGCGCTCAAACAATGCCCCCGCTGCACTTGTGACGGCTCCGTGGGCTGAATATTTTATAGTACCGGGAGGGAAGGGCTGCGGAAGGAGGCACCGGCGAGCATCCGTCCGGGCTGCAACTGATGTCTTCAGTTTCCTTCAGCAGCCTCAAGCAAACCCGACCGTTTGTCCCGAAACCTCCGAATACTGCACCTTTTTGGATTGCACGTACGTTTGATGCGAATGTCTGACTGTCCTAATTGCTGTAATTTCTGACCAACTCAAGTGCGATGTAGTATAACCATTATACTCACGCCCACATGCTGCGGAGACCTACCTGCTTCCCGGGTGCCCCGCCCATTCCAAGTCTTTACCCACCCCCACTCCGCGTTAAGTTTCCAAGTACTATTCAAAACTATAAGGCCACAATCAGCACCTCCTTGTCTTAAGCATGACATCACTTCCGTTGTGTGTAGCGGCGGTGCGCGGTGGCTGGAGGAAGTAACCCTTTAAACTCTGAGCACGGAGGGGTCGTGGAACTTTAGGTATGGCCCCAACCAATGCAGAACTGTGATGTCTCGCCCTTGCTGTGACAGGCTAGTGACTATTCACAGGCTCATGAAACCCCGTGCATTGGGGACCAGCTGAAACAAGGGCCACGAGGGAAAACTCGAGATACAGGATTACTATATCAAGATGAACGGCTCGCCATAGGTGAGGGATGGTGATGCATGGGGTGGGTGCCAGAAGAAGAGAGCTGTCCGTCTGTTGCCAACGATAGAGGGGCGTGTGTGCGCTGGAAGAGGCATGTGTGAAAGCTTATGAAACTTGTACATCGGGGTTGGGGGACTAGTTTGGCTCTTGAAAGGCAAGTCACTGAATATTTTTTAAGTATGACAGGGCAATTTTACACTCCTGATTGCCAGAGTTGTTTATGTAAATCTCCGTCTGTATGGCGACACTTTTCTACGATATCTATGGTAAGGGGTGGGATTCAGTGTATCTGAATCTATGTAAGGTTTAATATTGCTTTGTTTAACCGTTCACTCCTGTCGTTGCTGGGGGAAAAATGGCTGCATGAGAACCCACAAATTGAGGATGGAGTTCGGAGACGAGAAGCAGTAAATGACAACTTGTAGCCTTGGATCGCATAAGTATTAATGTTATTGCCCCCCCCCCGACATTTAACATGGAAGAATGAGATTGAAATACTGTTCAAGTTTAGGTTACTGCCCATCGACAGGCAGTAGTTGAAAACGGCTTTAGGGGTTAATGCATCTGCTTTACAATACATCTACTTGTATCCTGCCGGTCTAAGGAATATGATACTTGTAAAATAGCTCACGTTGGATACATTTTCTGCAGGGAACTGTGTGTTTAATTAGGTCACGGTTTTGAATTGCCGTAAAATAACCCAACAGGGTAAATATGCCTGCTGCAAGAGTATTGTGTGTAACCTACAGTTCACAAATGTGTATTGTAATAACATACAGCAGAAGCAGAATCTCCCTTCCATTTATATATATATTTTTTAAATTATTCGAACTCCTATTTAGCTTGCTGATCACATGTTCGAGTGCTGGAAAACGGCTCAGTATGTTGTGATGCTGCGCCACACTACTACAGGAAATCTACAAGTTCTGACTTTGAATCCTGAGGTTTCAACTGGATCTTTGCATCTCTTCGGCTCAATAAACATGCCGTTGACTTTGTTTTAAAAGTGTCTGTTGCGATAGTCTCCAGAAATCAGTTTTTCATTATTGATGTAATTATATGTACAGACCTTTAATATTTTTACTCAGGGCTTTAGATGGAATGAAAAAACAGTGTGTGTGTGTGGAGGGAAGGGTGAGTCTTTCCAGGAGGCATGGCTCTTATAATTAAGGGTGTGGCTTAGCCCAACTGTATTTTGCTGCTTCTGTCATTGCATCCAGATATATAATACAACAAGTAACAATACACCTACAACAAGCCACAACTATTGACTTTGTCAGTGGTTGTTGGTTGCCTAAGATTAATAAGCAACAACTATGGTTTCGTTTTATAGAACAATGAAAATGCTTCAGCTTTGAAATGAGACTGAAAGAACTGTAATGATTCTCTTTGAAATCACCTCAAAGGCAGTGAAGGGTGGTACTGCTTTAGAGTTAAGATGGTTTTTTTCACCCTGCGGGTAAGGGTAACAAGCATTTGCAAAGCAATAGGTGTCGCATTTAGGAGAGTTTGAGCTATTGGCATTGTAAATGACAATGCCTTTTATTTGTGTGTTGATTTTTAAAACATAAATAAAAGGCATTTCCATTTACAATGCTAATAGCTTAAACTTTTGCAAACGCGAGACCTATTGCATTGCAAATGCTTGTTATAACTTTAGCTCCACACTACTCTACAGAATGAAGCTGGAAGAGTCACTGCATTGTTTGCATTCCTTACGGGCCACGTGACACCCTGTTGCTTCACTCCCTCAGGCTTCTGCTGTCTCCCGGTCCCTTTCTCCAGTGCTTTCAATGGAGAATTCGCAGTGTATGTACCTGCCGTGAGCTCAACCGCTGGCAGTGCTTGCCTTATCAATAACATTGCTGTGCTCCTTAGAAATGCCAGCCCCCTTTCCTTGCATTGAAGTCGGGTAGGCGCTCCGCAGCCGCCATCTCCCGATACTTACTCCCCAGAATATATGGCACTGTCTGTCCCATTGAAGCTATAACAGCGGCGGTGGCTTTAAAGTCAGTACTTGTTTCATCTGATACTGCCCAACTGAAAGACACCTTTTGAAGTACTTCGCAGAATGTGCATTAACATCAAAACACATCGCCCAAACAAACACCACAGCAATTAACGTTTCCGGCACCCATGTAACCAGACACTCTGAAATGTTTTCACCCTGAGAGTAGCTACACCACGGACTAATTAGCCCGACTGGCAAACCTCAAACTGTCCCATGCCAGGAGTGTGCAGCCCTTTCCCACAATTTAATTATTTACAGTCTCATAATTGTTCCCTTTCCTGAAAACGGTGGTGTAACCCACAAGACATCAAGGTCACTCCCTTTAAGGTTATGGCAGCTCAGGTGTTGATACCTAATAGTACATTTTTGTGCATTTTGGAGCTCATATTTTCACTTTTCCTATTATAAACGTTCATGGCGAAAAATGTTAGAGCAGGATGACATACTCACATCTGAAAGAAGACAATGTGAGAGTCTGACTCGCCATAGGTTTATCGGCAGTAACTGCAAAGATGTAACTCAATTGTAGAAACACCATCAGTGCTTTAAGTGGGTAGGGTCCTGCTGGTGCTCAGCACGGCAGTTCTTAAAAGCATGTGCTCAGACGGGTCCCTATCGGGCTTGCCATTATTGCAGCACCACTGCTCAAAGCCTTTGATGTAACTTCGAAGAGACTTATTTTAGTTCGTTTACAGTCTCATCATTTCACAACTGAAGCCTTTTCAATATTATACACAACAAAGCCATAGTTGTTGCTTATTTATCTTATGCAACTAACCATTGACAAAAGCCAATAATCCTGACTTCTTGTAGGTGTAATGTTACGTGTTGTAGTATCTAGCTGGATGTAATGACAGGAGCAGCAAAATACCAGTCGGAGAGTTTATATGTTTTTAAGCCATGTCCTTAATTGCATCAGCCATGCCCCTGTGAGAGACCCAGCAGTTTTTTGATTCCACTTAAAGCCCTGAACACCATGGTACCAAGTTGGGAGACTCAAGTAATGAGGTTTAATCCAACAAACACCTCAGATCCTCTCCTTCAGCTGTCTCTCTTCCTTTTAAAAGATGCTCTCAGACTCCTTCTCTGTGCATCATTCTACATTCTATGTGGAATAAGTTGTTGTACATGTATAGTATTTATATTGTCTTCCAGTCTCAGACAAATTGAAAAGCTGACTGTTTGCTTTAAAACTTTAAAGGCCAGATGTGTGAAGCGTTTTTAGGTCGAGACTAGCAGATTGCATGCGCTGCGAGGCACAGTGTATTCAGTACATAGACTTCAAGCCGGCCCTTCGCTTGTCATTCATTGGTTGTTCAGGGTGCCTTTCTAAATTCCTTACTTTTTAAATGGTAAATCGTGCACAATTGTCACTCCTTTTGGTCTGTCGTCCCCTCCCATAGTGACTGGCCCCGTTACAGGGCTCATTTCGCTTCTGTCCATTTCAGTTTGCTTCACGCACTATTTTTTCCGATTGCCTGCCTGGTGTGCTGGAAATGTTGCAAATGTGAGCAGCTGACCAGTGTTACTGCTTTCCCCTAACACCCACTGTTTCTCCATGTGTTCTCCTTTTCGCACCTTAGCTTCCACTTATAATCTACAGAGTATGGGTTACTGAAGATCAAGCTGAGCAATCACAAAATTAAAATGTAAAAAATTTGACTTTACTCGCTAGCTCCCTTTCACATAAGCTTTAGTTTTTAGCATTAATTATCTTTCACTCGCTATGAGCTCTGTTGCTCCGTTTCTGTAAACAGAGCTGTAATTCTTGTTCTTTTTCTGTCACAAATGTGGCAGCTGTGTCTCTGATCCCAGTGGTAATTCCCCATTCTTAGTCCTCTAGGCAGTCCTGCAGCTGCGGCTATGGTCCTAGTGCTAATTCCTCATTCTTTGTCCTAAAAAAGTCATTCTTTGTTCCTAAATCTAAGTCCTTTAGACAGTGCTGCTAGTTGCTACTCTGGTCGGGTCGGTAATTCCTCATTCTAAGTCCTCTGGGCAGTACTGCAGCTGTGTCTCTGGTCACAGTGGTAATTCCTCATTCTGAGTTCTCTACAGAGTGCTGCAGCTGCTTCTCTGGTCCCATTAGTAATTCCTCATTCTTTGTCCTCTAGGCAGTACTGCTTATCTATCTGGTCCCATCGATAATTCCTCATTATAAGTCTTCTAGGCAGTGCTGCAGCTGTGCTTCTGGTCACAGTGGTAATTCCTCATTCTAAGTCTTCCAGACAATGCTGCTAGCTGCTACTCTGGTCCCGTTGGATATTCCCACATTCTGACTTCTCTAGGCAGTGCTGCAGCTGTGTCTCTGTTCTCAGTGGTAATTACTCATTCATAGTCCTCTAGGCACTGCTATTGTTTAATATTTCTGGCAACTGCCTCTATTTAGCTTTTTCTTAATACAAAACGACCAGCAAAGGTCAGTGAAATACCAGAATCACTTTAGCATTCTCTAGATTCCAGTCTATAGAAATTGTCTTCCACGAGCACCTGTAGACAATAATATTTTTTCAAATATTGCATTTTCAGTGATATGACCACCGAAGGGCCTGATTTTATATTAAAAACAGTGTGGAAGCAAAGAGGAGTACGAACACGCAGGCAAGCACTAATAGCCAGCTTCGATGGAAACGACACTCAGCTAGCATGTAGGCTAGTCCGATTTATGAATACAGCAAAAACTAAGTTAAATTTAACTACGAAATGACGATCTGATCAAATTAGGCTATTATCAAAAGACAGATTAAGCTGCATAAACTAGAATTCTGAAACTCTGCCTAAAGTTTTGTTTGCAGACTATTGTACCGATAGAGCAAACCAGCCTTTTGCTTTGAGGTATTGAGAGCGGATTTCGACAACAGTTAATCTGGAATGTCTGGTTCGTTTATTGTATTTTTAACCCTGCTCAGAAATGGAATTTCATATGTACTTTTTTTTTTTTGAAAACGTACTTTATTCGTCAATTTGCATATATAACGCAGAGCTCTGCACACCAGAGGCGTCTGCTGAATCAGACCATACTTAATCATGAAAGCAATCGACTTTTGTTTTGCCAAATCAACAATGCATAACAAGGGCACATCAAATGATGTAGAACCTTTCCCCTCCCAACTTCCCCCATCCCCCCCCGAAGATCGCACTAAGTCCACATAATCTTATCCACAGCCTTGATGTAAAAACGAATAGTCCTAGCATGAGAACACATTCCCTCCCGGCCCCTCCCTCCCCTCCGCCTTCACAGACCCAGTAACTTAGCCCGGTAACTGAGGCTCCACTATCGCTGGCGGCTCCAACCATAGGCCCCGATACTCCGCCCATCGTTTCCATATTTTATAATGCTTGCGCGGGCATCCCCTGGCTACAAAGATAGGTTGTTCCAGTCCCATGCAAAAATCTAATCCATTTTTCCAGGCAGCCACCGAGGGGGCCCGCGCCGCCTTCCATGCCTTAGCAATGTCTCGCTTCGCCAGTGTGAAGCCTAATAACATGAGATGCCGTTTGTAGGCATTGCCACCTATCCCCTCCATAACATGAAGCAGGGCCAACTACGGTGTACGAAGAAGCTCCCATCCCAGGACCTCGGAAAGACATGTAAATACCCCCCTCCAGAAGCTGTCCAGAGATGTGCACCGCCAGACCGTGTGTATAAATGTACCCTCCTCCCGACCACAACGAAGACACTCCGGGGAAGCGATCAGCCCCGCCTGGCACAACCGTGCCTCTAGTAAAATAGACCCTGTGGAGGTATTTGAACTGGATCAGGCGGAGTCGCATTGCTATAGCCGCCCCGCGGGGCTGCCAAGGCCTCCGTCCAGTCCTCCTCCTCCAGACTGCCCACGTCTCCTCCCAGTCCCCCGGAGTTTCTGAAGTGTGGGGAGCAGTGAGTGACCAGGGACTGGTAAATTCTAGAAATCTTCTTTTCTTTTAAGTCCCCCATAAAAACTTTCGCTTCCAAAGGACTAAATTCAGGGAGGGACTCCAGACCCTGCAGGCTGGGGGACAGGGCGTGGCGGAACTGGCGGTATCGATAAAATTGTGACTGAGGCATGAGGAACTCCTTCTGGAGATCCCGGAATGGCTTTAGTGTCGTGCCCCTCAGGACATCTCCCAGGGTGGAGACACCAATGTTGTCCCATCCCCGAAAGCCCGAAAGGGCCGCCAATTGGGGCAGGCGCCCATTATTCCACAAAGGGGTCTCCCGAGTTAGGACATTCCACCAACCACATAGCCGCAGCGCCTGTCTCCAAATCAAAAACACCACCCGTGTGGCCGATGGCAACATACCCCGCAACTGAGCCGAGTACAAAAGTGTATGTAGTGTGTGGCGTCCCATAAGTTGTCGTTCTAGCGCATACGCCGGGTCTCCCCTATCACCGTACCACCATTCATTAAGGACCAGCAAGTGCGAGGCCTGATAGTATGAGAGAATATCCGAGGACGCGAGACCTCCACAGTAGGTAGACAAGAAGCATGTACGCAGAGCCACACGCACCTTTCCCCCCTCCCACAGAAACTGCCCAAGCACAGAATTCACCAGCCGGAACCATCTAGGCGGGATCGGGTACGGGTGATTCTGTAGCTGGTAGAGAAGCCGGGAAGCGCTACCATCTTGAATATTGCCGATCTACCGAACAATGTCAGGGGCATACGGGACCAAGACTTAAGGTCAGCACGGACCCGCTCCCACACTGGTTCCAGGTTTCGCTCCCAGGCAATTGCCGGTACGTCCGAGAGAAACACCCCCAGATATTTCAAGCCTCCTGCTGCCGACTGGATCGAGGACGCCCATGCGCCCATTCTCGTCCGATCCCCCAGAGCCCACAACGTGGATTTGCGGGGATTCATATACAGACCCGACGTCTCCCCAAATATCTGCATGATACGCAGAAGCCGTGGCCCCGTCCTGTCAACTGCTGTGAGAAAGAAGAGGACATCGTCCGCGTATAGCGCGATCCTATCGGACAGACCCGGGGCCCATTCGAAGCCCCGCATCTGTGCATCCATGTGCATCCATGCGCACCCATGCGCACCCACGCTGCCAAGGGCTCCATGGCTAGGGCGAATAAATATGGAGACAGGGGACATCCCTGCCGTGTGCCCCTTTTAATAAAAAAGGTGGAGGAGGTCGCGCCCGCAACCCGTACCGACGCCGTCAGATCTGTATACAGGAGTTTTATATAGGAGAGGAAGTGTGGCCCCAGATTGAGTCTGCTTAGCAATGCGAAGAGGTAGACCCAGCTCAGGGAGTCGAACGCCCTATCCATATCCGCCAAGAGAAGTGCCGCCGGTTCCCCGGTCTGCCGAATAGCTGCGACCGCCACGTGTGCCCTCCTAATGTTGTGTCTGGTTGCCCTCTGGGGCATAAACCCCGCCTGATCAGGGTGTACAAGTGTAGTAATATGGGGCAATTGGCCAGCGCCTTTGCCAGAATTTTGGCCTCCACGTTTAGGAGAGAAATGGGGCGGTATGAGGCATGCTGCTCTGGGGGACGACTGGGCTTATGGAACACCACCACCTCCGCGTGTCTCCAATCTGGGGGGAGCAGGCCTTTTTCCCGGGCCTCTTCCACCACTGCCCGATAATGCTGGGCCAACTGTACATTATAGCGGCGGAAAAACTCACTTGGAAACCCATTGGGTCCAGGTGCTTTCCCGGGTTGAGCTCTCCCAGGGCCGCTCCCAGCTCCTCATCCGTCAAGGGGCCTCCAGCTGATCCCGCACCTCATCCGACACCGCTTTGGGTGGTAAATCTGTCATAAACTTATCGATGGTGGACGCCGGCAGACATTCCTGGGGGCATAGAGATCCGCGTAGTATGTAGCGAAGCTCTCCGCTATGGCAGGAGGGTCTGTAATCAGTGTTCCCGCCGAGTCCAGAATTCCCGGGAGGACCTGGGAGTGGAACGTGCCCTGACAAAGTCGATGCAACATCTTGCTGGACTTGTCCCCCCATTGGTATATCCTGCTACGCGTCGCCAGCCAGACCTGGCGTGCTTCGTCCATCAGTAGGGCGGCACAGGCCTGTTGGGCAAGAAGCAATTGTCGCACACCCTGGTCACTCCCTGCCTCACAATTCTGACGTTCGAGTGCCTCTATGTCCGCCTCTGCGCGAGTCAGTTCCTCCCTACGCTTCCTGCGAGCCGCCGCGCACCAGGATATGTCTGCCCCACGGAGAGTGGGCTTCAGCGCCTCCCACAGAGTGGCGGCGCTGGAAACGGACCCCTCATTTGTCGTCAAGTACTGAGCAATTGCTTCGCTCATGTGAGTCCCATATTCTTCGTTCTGCAGGTGCCACACTGAGAGGCGCCACCGGAATGGTTGCCTCCCCCTGCCCATATAGAGCTCAATGGATACCGGGGAGTGATCCGAGAGGCCCCGAGGCAAAATCTCCGCCACCGCCACCCTACCAACCACCGCCCGGGGAACGAAGATATAGTCAAGTCTGGAGAAAGATTTGTGGACCGCCGAGAGGTAGGTATATCCCCGGGAATCACCGTGGGTGCGCCGCCATGTATCGACCCAGTCCAGCCCCGTTACCAATGAATGTAGTTTCGTGGGAAGACCGCTTCTGTGGCTACCCCCAACCCCAGTCCTATCTTTACCCAAGTCCATAACGTCATTCCAGTCCCCACCCACTGCGGACAGTACGTCTGGCATATCGGCCCACAGGGACTGCAGCTTCTCTATCAGATTCCACTGTAGGGGGGGAGCGTATACACTGCCCAGCACCAGGGGGTCCTCTCCAATCTTACCCCGAATAAACAGATAGCGCCCCTGTGTGTCGGTCCACTGCTGTACATGTGTGTAAGGGACCCTACGATGCACCAGAATCGCTACTCCCCGCGAACCCCTCGTAAAGCCGGAGTGGAAGACCTGGTGGAACCCATAGCGTTGCAAGCAAAGGGCCTTCGTGCCCATAAGGTGCGTTTCTTGTAGCAGGAGAACATCGGCCTTCACCCTCTTCGCCTGGTGGAGTATGGCCCCACATTTAATTTTATCCAGGGCCCCGCGTACATTCCAGCTAATAATGCGGAGGCTGTCCTGGGTCACCCGACCTCTATCAGGTATCCTAGCCATGAGGGGGTGCATCCTCCTTCAACACTGATGGCGAGCTGTGGCGATGTATGTGTAGATTGTAACGGGCCTGTATTGGAAGTGCGATCTGTGAACATAAACAACCCCCACCCAACAAACCCCCCACCCCATACCTCATGAACGCTGCAGTATCTGTTGCGGCAGGGCTAGTCCCCAATCGCCAACGGGGGGATGGACACTGCCCCAACCAATGGATCCCCAACTCACAGCCCATGTCCTCCTGGCATGTCTCCCACCAGCACAATCCTGGCGAAGAGACCAGCCCACTTCAGGACTCCCCGGAAAACATCCAATATGGCTCTGCAACACCTCCCTGATACCACATGCTAGGGTTCCAATGTCTGTCGCCCCGGTGTAGGGCCCCCCCGAGAGGAGGTACCGCAGGACTGAGAGCGCCGCCGGGATCGTGATCGTCTGTTACTCCTCTGCCTGTGGCCTCGGGGGCCCCCCCGAGCCGCCTCACTCGAGGAGGAGTCTGACTCTCTTCCAGGTGGCGTGTGCGGCCTCACTCACACTGTTTCGTCTGTCCACCTGAACACCTCCTCCGGGATGTCGAAGAAGTGGGTGCGAGAGCGAAAGACCACCCGGAGGCGAGCCGGAAACAACAGGGCGTATGGAAGCTTAAGGTCTCTCAGTCGGGCCTTTGCTGCTATGAACGATTGACGCTGCTGCTGGACCTGCCTCGTGTAATCAGGAAATATAAGGATGCGTACATTGTTGTAGAGCAAAGGTTCTTTAGCTCGGGCCTGCTTCAGTATCGCATCCCTATCCAGATAGTTTAACAGTTTTGCTAGAACGGGCCGTGGGCGAGCCCCCACCGGGGGTTTCTGCATAAGTGCCCTGTGGGCCCGCTCCACCACAAAGCATCGGGACATGGCCTCAGGGGGAAGCCAGCTCTCCAGCCACTTCGTAAGGAATCGTTCCATGTTACCCTCTTCGCAGCCCTCCGGAAACCCAACAAATCGGAGGTTGTTACGTCGGGCCCGTCCCTCCGCATCCTCCACTCTGAGCGCAAGGCCCTTCTGGACAGTCTCCATCGTTGCAACCTTCTGCTTCAGCGCAGTGACATCTTCTACACCCGAGATACGGGTCTCGGCCTCGGTGATACGGGACACTGCATTGCGCAGGTCTTGTCGCAACAGCATAACGTCCGAACCAACTGCCCCTATTTTTGCATCCGTGTCCCTGGATTGGGTGATGGCAGCCATGAGGGCCGCGTTGTCCGGCATGGCCCCCGGTTGGCCCCAGCCGCCGCCCCCGAACCTGTAAACTTGTCTATGGGCCCCTGCCGCTGCCTCCTTTATCTCTCGTCATGGCTGCCTCTTGAGCTCCCCCGCAGGCCCAGAACGAACCGGGTATGGCACAGACGCGTAGATCACCAGCTCCCTCGACCCGACCCGACCGCCGAACGGGCACCGGCTAGCAGATGTCCCAATGCCCAGGCCAACAGGACACTTCAGGGACCCTACCCCGCCGGGGGCCCGCAGACACGTGGAATCGGTCCGACCGACCGCCGAGGCGATGGTGCCGCAGAGCAGTAGGAGAGGCCCACCCGCATCCCAGTCGAGTATCCCTACCACTGGCAGCAGCAATCACCAGCCCCAGGGGCCTAGCAGATGCCCATGCGGTCCGATCCACCGCCGATGCGGGCGCCTCCGCGGGCCCGGAATGGCTCTGGGGGAAATGGATGAGGCCGAAATCCAGATGGCGGGTCTCTCAGCACCTGCCCACGCGGCCCGGTTGCGCCACCGGTTCCCCGCTACTGCGGCGGGAGAATGGGGGGGGGGGGCTTCCCAATGAAATTGGGCCAGCTGTATGCGGCCCGACCGCCCGCCGGCGTAAGCGTCCCCGTCAGCCCAAGGCCGCTCCAGAAGAAGGTGAAGGGATGGAGGCGAATTGTAGGTCTCTTGGGCACCTCCACGTGGCTCGATTATGCCGCCGACCCCCCTCTACAATGCTGGGAAGTGAGGAGGCACCGTGAGATACAGGCCCTCCCTCCGCGGCCCGACCGACCGCCGGCATGGGAGCCCCAGAGGGCCCGGAGCGTCTCCAATAGGGGGCAGGGCAGCCGACAGGTCCCCCGGCCGCCTCCCACGCGGCCCGATCGTGCCGCCGATCCCCACTACAATGCCGGAGGGGGGGAAGGGGGGGCACCGCGAAGAACAGGCCGGTCGCCCCTATCGCCAACCGCCGTCTCCACCAGGCACCCCCACCGCTAGGGGACCCAGCCCCGGACCGCAGCCCTCGCCTTCCAGTGCCCCGCCTCACCTTTGCGGCCCGGTCCTGCCGCCGGGTCTCTCCCCTCCGATCCGATGACGCCGCAGGCCGCGCCGCAGAACGGCGGCGCAGCGCCACACACCCCGGTCAGCTGGTGCAGCTCTCGTAATACTGGAACACTCCCAGCCGCTGACCGCTCCGGCGGGCTGGCCCAGATCGTCACCAGTCTCCCAGTCGCCTCCGATAACGCTGTGCGCGACTCCCCGGCTCCACCGCCGACCGCTAGGCCTCTCCCCCGCCGCAGTCCAATCTCACCGCCACAATCGGCCACCGGCTCCCAAACTACACCGGGTGCTTATGTGCCAGTGCGGCGCTACAGAGTCGTCGAGATGAGCAAGTATAGTTCCGGGAAGTCAGGATATAGGTCGGATATTCGGCGGGCTGGACGGAGCTGGCTCAGCACACGTCCGCCATGTTGGCTTGCCAAGCCACGCCCGAATTTCATATGTACTTTTAACAATTTTTTACCCTGTCTAATTGTAATCCATGACTAATTTTAATATAGACTACTTTGAATGAGTTTTTCCTATTGCAAGGATTTTAACTAATCACGCAATAAAGAATTTTTGTAAAAAAAAAAAAAAAATTCTTTCAAACAGAGCTTTGGACTATACCATTTCCCGCTAGAAGGCAATATTTCTCTCCCTGTGTTCCAATACGTGGCGTGTCCGCAGTTTGATGCTTACTTTCTCGCCATGCTAAAGAACAGTAGATGTTTCAGCACCCAGGCTAATATGCTGCATAGCTAAATACATATAAGGACTCAAAGGCGAGGCCGATTGCATTGCAAATGCTTGTTTTTTAATGCAGCCTGCTTTCATTAAAGGAAAATGGGAAGCGTTTAAAAAATAATAAAAAATAAACTTTAAGTTTAATTTTTTTAAGAATAGGCATACATTCTCGAAGGAGAAGGGGTCCCTTGGGTTCCCCCTTCCCCTTTGCGAATGGGTTATCACCAGTTTTAAACTAGTGGCAAAGTATTACTGTTTTACGACAGGATTTCGGTCGCAAAACAGTAATACATACCTTACCGATTCGGTATTTGGAAGGGACCCCTAAACAGGCCCCTTCCAAATACCGAATAGCAAATGCTATTCTGTAACATGTTACAAAATTGCATTTTGAATGTACAGTTGAAAAAAAAAAATTTCGGTCGCAAACACATCTGTCCCATAGGCTTAGGAAAATGTTGGGTCAAGTAAATTCACGTTACACTCCGCTGGCGCATAAAACGGGGGCGCGGCTCTGCCCTGCGCCACAAATGTTGGTTAAATTGGCGCAACAGAAACGTGCTCGTCTGCGCAACGCACTCCTCTGGGCAGTAAGCAGGATGCACCGAGCCGTTCACTGTTACTCAATGTCACAATGCTGACATCTAGTGGTTCTTGTAATAATTGCCAACACCTTAAATATGCCAAACGTGATCTTTCTTGAATCCCAGGAGGCTTCGGGCTCCAGCATCAATCGGATAATCAGATTATTTCAAGTCCCAGTCAGAGACTGCGGGCGCCTGGCCCCAGGCACCGGGTCAGGCAGACCCTTCAGGAGTCCTCCGGTGGCCTTGGAGGTGCAGGACGCCATGGCCTGTTCCTCCAGGCCCCAGCGGCTACATTTATTTAATTTATTTATTTATTGCAATTTTATATAGCGCACTCTACCCAAAGGTGTCGGAGCGCTTCACAATAGAACGGAGTACGTTAGATGAGGAAATTTACATACTTACACGTTACACAGATACAAACGAGATAGATGAAAAGGTAAAATAACAATAGGTGGCAGTCACACAAAAATCAAAAACACAATAGGATTGGGATCGTACAGTCAGATTACATATTTACAACATTGTAAGAACTTCCTTGAGGGATGTGAAAAGGGATGCATTAATTCATGAGTTTTGCAGGGTCCCCCTGGTCTCCGGGCTCCGGAAGGCGCCTCGAAGAGGCGATGACCGCGCAGCTGGGTGGGTGATGTACTCTGACATGGCCCAGTGACAGGCCCGCAATCAGCTGCCCCTGTAATGTGCCGTGCTGTACGGAGCCACGCTCTGGGAACAGGCGCTCAGGTTCAGACTCAGCAAGGAGGGGGTGCTGGTCTGTTCCGCCCTGCTTGGACAGTGCTTAATTTGAGCCTGTGGTTTCCGGTGCTCGGCACTGGCACTTAATTGTCAACACTGGTGCTTGTGACAGTGTGGCACTGTCTGAGATGAGCACAACAAAAGTCAATTAATAATTCAATAAACATTAGAAATTACTATTACCTGCCGCCCAAGCCATTCTTATAGCTTTGGGGGCCTGGAATAGTCTGAATTGTCACACTTGCAGGAGTGTGATGGTTAGTAGTTATGTTGTTACTATCAGTGGCAGCATGGCAGGGACAATGTGTGGTGCAAGTTGCGGTGGTGTCCTGACGAGAGCCCTGGCACATATTTTTATACAAATTTAGCACTGTGGAAACCCAATACTTTTACTGACGCTGGTGTTTGTGTCCCCACCCAAGAAGGGGGTGGGAGGGGGTGATAGTGTCTGAGAACCTGGGGTGGTGACGCCAAGCTGGGTGCACTGGATGAGACCGTATCCACGCCCTATATAATCCACACCAGTATAATTCACGCCCAATCTATTCCCTCAAGGAAGTTCTTTCACTATAGGAAATTCTGTACTCCATGCCTATAGAAGTGCCTTCCTAGTGTGTTCTTGTGTTTTGAGCGACTGCCACTTATTGCAGTATTATACCTCTACTTGTATCTTGTATGCTTATGTAACATGCACACTTGTCACTTTTTCCTCTTGTAACGTATCGTTTGCTACCTCTTCTTGTATCTTGTTTGTTTTGTTACATGCACAATTGTCACTTTTCCCTCATGTAACGTAACGTTTGCTTTTGTAACATGCCCACTTGTAATTTTCTCCTCATGTAACGTTACTGTTCCTATTGTGAAGCGCTCCGACACCTTCGGGTAAAGTCCGCGCTATATAAAAACGCATAAATAAATAATAAATATCCGGGACAGCACTGACTTCCTATGGATCCAGAGGCGTCAAAGGAAGGCACGTGGACACCCCCCTCTCCAGGCCCCCAGCTCCCTGGGAACCCCGTCCACACCTGCGGGGGCTCACGCAGCACGTGGCAGGGCAGCACCCCCAAGCCTCCAGGATGGCGCAGAGGACTTCACGATGAAGACACCTTCACAGGGTGGTCGCTGCCCGGGGAGGTGGCTGGTGCCTGCCCCCAGGGCTACGGTCGCTTCCCTAACGGACCGGCACACCCTGCACTCTGCAGAGGGTCGCCATTGGTCGCTCCACGGGCAGGAGAGGGGGAAACCGAGGGCCGTGCCCTCCCAAGGTAGTGACGTCATCTGGAAGCACCGAGGCGGGGGGCTTAAAAGCGCGGCGGGCGAGGTGTGTGCAGCCTTTCCATTCATTCGATTCGATTTCGATTCAGGAGGTCGCACTCCGATCAGGACTCTCCCTCCGCTCCGCTCTCTCTCCCCACTCCTCTAAGGTGCTGGGCCTGCGTTTCCCTGGCTTGACCGGGGCCAGGCTGCGTGCCAAGGAGGGGGAAGGAGAAGGGCTAGACCCACATACCCAGCTGGCTCCTCTTGGGTGCTGGGCCTGCGTCTCCCTGGCTTGACCAGGGCCAGGCTGCGCACCAGAGAGGGGGGCAGGCTGCATTCCTGAAATTTCAAGGACTTTCCCCAGACCCACCTAGGTGCTGGGCCTGCGTCTCCCTGGCTTGACCGGGGCCAGGCTGCGCACCGCGGTGGTTAAGGGCTGATAGTCCAGACCCTCTGTGACTGGACCCCAAGGCTGGGCCTTCGTTCTCTGGCTTGCCCGGAGCAAGGCTGCGCTGAGGGAGAAGGAATCTAAGGGCGAGCGCCTCTACTGGACACTGCGATCAGCTGTAGGACCACCAGATAGACCAAAGGGACAGCGACCAGAGAAAGCAACAGAGCTAAAATATCTTTAAAGCATCCGAGCTAAAATATCTACCCAGGGTACTCCACTTCACCCCCATCAAGCATCATAAACGATGGAAGCTGACGCCATGGCTCACCCCAGCAACACCGAGGACATGGAATGGCACAGAAAGACAAAGAGAGGAAGCGACTCATGCCAAAACTCACCGGAAAAAGCCCCAAAGCTTGCCTGCGCACCTGCCGGGAGCTCCACAATTCCAATCGAAAACCGCTTCCAGGTTCTTCAGGATGCCCAGGACTGTGATGCCCGCCCTCAGGACCACGAGACGGCTAAAGCTGAGACCTCTTCAGGTCCTACAAAGCGACTGCGGATCCCACCCATCATCCTAAAGAACTTAGCCACGCACCAGGACCTCGTGGAGCTATTGGAGGAACACTGCTCCTCCACCTTCACAATCAAGCCCCACAGGACCACGCCAAGATCATGCTCACCACACCAGAGGACTACAGGAGTGTGACTAAGATGCTCACGGAACAGAAAATGGAATACCACACCTTCTCATTGACCACTGCAAAAGCCCAGCGCTTCGTAATACGGGGACTCCCGGCAAACGCATCCCTTGGACACATCACTGAGGACTTAGCGGAACTTGGACTCCCAGTTAAAAATATTACACAGATTGCCTCACCGGCGGACAAGAACAAGAAATTTCCCCTTTTCGTCGTAACCCTGTCAGCAAGCCAGGATGGGAAGCCAGCAGACCTCTCAGCAGTCACACGGCTCTGCAGCTGCACCGTCACCACAGAAGCACCTAGGGGGAAACGGGCCCTATAATGTGCTACAACTGCCAGCGATTGGGGCACACCTTCTGCGTTCTGCCACCAGAAGCCAAGGTGTGTACGCTGTGGAGGCGAACACACCTCCAACCAATGCACCAGGAACCGAGAAACCGAACCAGCGATATGTACAAATTGCACAGGAAACCACCCAGCAAGCTATCGCGGCTGTCCCTACCTGCAGAAGGCAAAGAAGGATGAACAACGCAAGCAACTCCCCCAACCACAACGGGCTTCTCGACACTCAACAACAACAGAACAGGGTCAAAGGAAGACTTACAACCACAAACCCGCACTGGCACACAGGATCCCAACCCCCAATACAACCAACAGCCGTAGTGAAACACATGTGGATGGAAGGACGTACGCAGAAATTACAGGACCTAAACAAGACCGCCTGTGAGAAGTTGGCCTGGCATATGCTGTCCACTAATTATAGTGGGCACCTTGCACCAGTCCAAATCGACTCTTATGGTAGGTAGGTTAAAGACAACCTTATTGAAAGCTATCCTAGTGGTAGCTATGGAGAGCAGCCTTCAGGCTAAGTCTTGAAGGAATGTAAAGCAGCTTGTTTTACCAGTCTATAATCTCTTGAGTGACCAAATGAAAGAGCACCACACCAGGTATATATTCAAAATATATGTATTTATTACTAAACACACCCCTCTAGTCTCTTTATGAGGCTAGAGTTCGAAGTACATAGGTTATAAGATCTTAAATCACAGTAATAGCACAAATACACGTTTGGGCCCTAGGGGCGTACCAAACCATATACCAATAAAGTGGTATAAGAACCACGACTGAACTAGACACTAGGCCTAGAGCCTCTAGAAGTGCTTGGACCACAAGGAACCACCCAAGGTAGTGACACAGGGGACCCACGGGGACGCGTGCAGTGTAAATACACCACCGCGATACGCCGTTTACTTCTATGGAGAAAGTCGCGGTCAGGAAATTAAAGGAAAGGGACACTTAGAGGAGGACTAGGAACAAACCCTTTGAGATCTAGGACTTTGAAGAGTCTCTACCCACGGGAGCACCGGAGTACTCGTGTTACCTCACCCAGGGAAGCCGGGTGCATAGGTGCCGTTCGGGGTCGGGTTTCGCTGTCGATTCCTATGAAGATCTGCTGCAAAGTGCTGCTGGCGACCAGGAGGAAAGTGTCCGGGTGGATCCAAGAGTGGATCGAGGATCTGAAGTACCTGAAAGCAGAGGGGACAGAGTCTGGGTCACTAGCCAGTGACCAGGAAGGCGATGAGCAGATGCCCACCGATGTCGGGTGCTTCAGGTGCGTCGACGGTCGCCTTGACTCCGCAGTCACGAGGTCCAGGAGGCGTTGTCGGCGTCCAGGAGCAGGATTCGGACTGTACCACGACGTCTGCTGCTTGCTGAGGTGTCGGCGACCGGATTGGACCCAACAAGCCTTGGCAACAGCAAATCTCGTGGGAAGTGAAGAAAAGTCGATGGCGCAGACCAGCAAGGTCTGGGGAACTCACTCAGCGAGGGTAAGTCAGGGCACGCCTGGAGCAACCAGGGGAGCCCTTTGGTTTCTTTAGAAAGTCTTCTGGGGACCCACAAGCCAGCGGGCAAGGGATCGCGAAGACACCTCGGGCGGAATCACTCAACAGGGGCCCACGGTCACTCGGGACAGTGTAGGCCTCTGATCTTCGGAGGGATTCCTGCTGGAGGTCGGGACCACACGTGGTCCAAAGCACAGGTTCGTAGAACGTTGTGAAGGGGTTGCACTCGACAATAGTGCACGGTACCCAGGGGTCGCGGTTCCTCGTTACTCGTGGGGTCCACTTGCCTCAGCTTCGCTGGGGACTCACGATGGCCTGGGAGAGGTCAGGAAATCCACTTCCTGGGCTGCAGGGACTTCGGACTCCGGCGGGAGCGGCGTAGTTTGCGACCGTCGTTGTCGTTTTTGGTGCCTGCCAAGCAGGGGAGTCACTCCTTGACTCCAAGGGAGATTCTTCTGTCTTCCAAAGGTAGTGGAACGTCGAAGGGCCAGGATTCTTCTGTAGAGTGTCGTCCAGGGGTTATCTGCTTTGCAATGGCAAGGTTCCCCTCTTATACTAAAAAGAGGGGATGGACTAGCTCTATGACCCCACCTATGGGAGGGTCAAGGGAGGGGTGGCTACACCCACTTCCCTTTGTCCAGTTTCGCGCCAGAGCAGGGGCAGGTAGCCCCTGAGCTGGTTTGAACTGGCATATGCACAGAGGAGCCTTTTGCTCCCCCAGTGCAGGACTTCAAAGCACTCTAAGAGTGCACCCACCCAGCCCCAATTCACATTATCCTGTCTGGGGAGGTGGTCACACCTCCCTGCAACAGGAAACCTATTGTCCAGGCCTCCCTGCCGGAGTTTCGTCCAGCAGCAGGAGGCCAGACTTGAGTCTGTGGCAGCAGCATCCATTTTGTGATGCCAGGGCTTCAGAAAGAAGTTACCGGGTAAGCCAGAGTTAACATGTCTTTCCCTCTAGAAGGGTGGAATGCTACCCCCGCCGCCAGGATTGGCGGGGGGTAGTATTCCAAGATGTTTGACACCAAACACGACATGTTTAGGTGCAGCCATTCCAAAGTTAGCATTTTACCGCGAGGATATAATGCGCTTAAGAGTATATGGTCAGGCTGCACTACAAACAGCATCAGAGATGGTCTCCGAACGCTGCAGAGGGGCCCTGCTCATGCAGGGGCACCCTCTCACATAGGAACCATGCACTCTGCCTTTAGGATTGATAAGGCCTGCCTTAGGAGTGACTTATAGGTTTATATGTGTGTATGTATTTAGTGATATAGGTAACCTATATCACAGTAAGGGGTGCATGCACCACCCTACCCAGGCTGCAGTAGCAGACCTGTGGTGTCAGTTTGGATGGCCTTACAGGGGTGGCATAATACATGCTGCAGCCCCTGGTAGGCCTCTGAGGTACCTATGCCCTTGGTACATAGTATACCATATACTAGGGACTTATAAGGGCACTCCAGATTCCAATCAGAGATGTGCCTAAGGCACATGGAAACCTTTTACAGAGAAAGCAGATAGACTGGGGCCCTGAATAGCAGGATCCCAGTCCAACTAAGTCATAAACCAGCAAAACACCATAAAAAAGTGGGGGCAACCATATAGTCAGATTCCACCTTCCTACATAACCCCCCAAACGAAAGGAGATAAGGCTAACCTTGGCCAGTTGAGCCTTCATTGACTAAGTGGTCATATAAGGAAGCACCTGCACTAGCATGGTTGCCCCCTGTCTTATGGTCCACTAAGCAATCCCTCACCCTAAGGGTATGAGAGGGTCTCCACCATGGGGAATCACTACCTGTGGTGTGCTTAGGTAAAGTACAAGGCTGGTGAGGTGTCTGAGTAGGGAAGTGAGGCCCTAGGAATGTTGGCCTCAGCTTCCTCAGATCACTGGTCACCATGTATGCCTGTCTTTCCATGACTGAGTTGCACTTTGCTCTAAGGGTCAACCTTTGGCTGCCTACAGCTGTGGGTTGGGTCCCTTTGGATGGACTACTGGAGGGACATGGCAGGTTTGGAACCTTCTGGTCCCAGGTTTGCCCTTGCCTACCAGAGTCCTTCTGGGGAGGTCCCTACATAAAGGTATGGGGGATCCCTCAGTGTGTAGAGGAATTTTCACCTGGCTAGGGCTACTAGACTGGGTGCCCCTAATCTGCTGATGGGGGCTTCCTCTGGACAGGGGGCCCTGGGGGTCCACTGACCTCCCGGACCTCTGCAGCCCTGGGCTGACTGAGGCAGGGTAGAGAGGGGGAGGTTACCTGCTCCAGACGGGGTACCACCTTGGAAGGGTCCTCTGCCATCAGGGGTGTGGCCAGGCCAGGCCTGACTACCTCTGTGGCAGTTCCTTCACTAGGGGTAGGGTCAGTTCCCTGAGGAGGCTGACCCTTACCTACTGTCTGGGGGAAGAAGACTTTTCTTCAACCCTTGTGCTCTCTTTTGGGGGAGAGTGGGCCATTCTTTCAGGCTCCATCTCTCCAAATTCTTGGGCTGGGGCTGTGGCCATCACAGCCCCACTAACCTTTACAGGGACGCCCAACATCCTAAGATGGGTTTGGTGTTCCACTTCAGCCCAGGCTGAAATTTCCAGATCATTGCCCATCAGGCAATCTACAGGTAGGGTTGGGGACACTGCCACTCTTTTGGGCCTGTGACCCCCTCCCAGCTGAGATTGACTAGGGCCATGGGGTGATCTGTTCTGACACCATCAATGTTGGTCACCTGGTATTTAAACTCAGGTAAAAGCTGGTGAGGGGGACTAGTTTCCCTGCCACCATGGTGACACTAGCCCGTGTCCCTAAATGCCACAGCTTTCTGACCATTAATTATTGGCTCCAATCTGTACCTGCCCAATGCTATGGGACCCATGGTAAAGGTGGCAAATCCTATACCACCATCAGAGTCAGAGGAGTCTGTTGAGGGGTCCCTGTCTAAACTAGGGCCCACCTCTGTTCCTCTTGCAAAAGCACCTAACTTTTTGGGTGCACTACTCCCAACTGGAGGATTACTACTGGTAGTACCAGGAGGGGTGGTAGTAGTTGTGGGAGGAACATTTTCTTTATTGCCAATCCTGGGGCAACTGGGATCAGTTTTCCAGTGCCCAGGCTTCTTACAGACATGGCAATATGGTTTCTTTTCAGGAGAGGAAGGAGTTTGGGACCCACCCCCAGAAGAGGAATTTTGGGGCCCTGTAGTGGACTTATCCTTAGATTTATCCCCACCTTTCTCTTGGGACTTAGTAGAATCTTTCTTCTGGTCACCACCCTGATTTCTAGTCTTTACTCTGGTTCTGACCCATTTGTCTGCCTTCTTTCCCAATTCTTGGGGAGAGGTCAGATCAGAGTCCACCAGATACTGGTGCAAAAGCTGGTTTTGACAATTATTAAGGATCTGCTCCCTCATAATCAAATTGTACAATCCTAAAAAGTCATGCACTTTGTTGCCATGTATCCAACCTTCCAGAGCCTTTGTAGCACAATCTACAAAATCAACCCAGTCTTGAGTCTGAGCTTTTGGGTGTCTCTGAACTTCAACCTATACTGTTCAGTGGTTAGGCCAAACCCATCTATCAGAGCACTCTTCAAGACTGTGTAATTGTCAGCATCCTCTTCTCTTACAGTGAGGAGCTTGTCTCTACCTTTGTCTGCAAAGGAGAGCCACAAGATTGCTGCCCACTGCCTCTGGGGGACCTTCTGAACTTTACAGGCCCTCTCCAGTGCAGTTATCCATTTGTGGATGTCATCCCCACTCTGGTAGGGAGGGACAATCTTGTTTAGGTTTCTATGGTCATAAGACCTGTCCCTATCTCTAGGGATATTGTTGCCACCATGGGACTCTAGTCCCAACTTTCTTCTCTCTCTAAGGAGATCTAGGGATTCTCTATCTAAAGCTAATTGCTTTTTTCTGAGTTCCAGCTGAGTTTCCTCATACTGGACTAGCCTCTTTCTTCTCTCATGAGAGGATTCTCTCCTATGAGATGAGACAGAGCTCCCTATAGAGGTGCCAGAGTGGTTAGACTCCTGAGAAGGAGACCTAGACTTTCTGAGCACACTCATAATCCTTCCTGGGGGACAAAGGTGTGGTTCTCTAGATCCTCATCTTCATCTTCCCCAGAAGGGATTGGGTTCTCCAGGTCAGGGTCATTGTCACCCTCCTGGTCAGTTTCAGAGGGGGCTGGGGGTAGTGGTACCCCTGGCCCCTTCCTCATCTGCTGGCCCACCCTCTGCTCCTACCCCTTCAGTCTCTGAAGACTTACTAAGATCATAAGCCACCAACAACTCCTGGAGGTGTTGGGTGGTGGGACTTTGGCCTGTCCTTAATTTCCTCACGTTACACAAAGCTCTCAGTTCCAAGAATGGGAGTGTGTCATACTTGGAGGGGGAAGCTCAATGGCTTCCTGCAGGGTATCTTTGGATCCTGCTTTTAAAGACATTACTAGTGTGGTGTGGTGTATGCACTACCTACTCTAGTGTGGCCTACTAAACTCTCTTGAGTTGTAGAAAGGGTTGTGCTATCCCTTAACACACAACTCTAAGTTCAGTAGAACTTACTGATATTCTAAGCTTAAATTATATGTACCCTAGGTACCTTTAGTGGTTTTCAGTTGATCAATTCAATTGAGATTATCTGGTAAAACAATAGCAAGCTGGAATCCCACACGCTGCACACCAATGTGAGAAGTTGGCCTGGCATATGCTGTCCACTAATTATAGTGGGCACCTTGCACCAGTCCAAATCGACTCTTATGGTAGGTAGGTTAAAGACAACCTTATTGAAAGCTATCCTAGTGGTAGCTATGGAGAGCAGCCTTCAGGCTAAGTCTTGAAGGAATGTAAAGCAGCTTGTTTTACCAGTCTATAATCTCTTGAGTGACCAAATGAAAGAGCACCACACCAGGTATATATTCAAAATATATGTATTTATTACTAAACACACCCCTCTAGTCTCTTTATGAGGCTAGAGTTCGAAGTACATAGGTTATAAGATCTTAAATCACAGTAATAGCACAAATACACGTTTGGGCCCTAGGGGCGTACCAAACCATATACCAATAAAGTGGTATAAGAACCACGACTGAACTAGACACTAGGCCTAGAGCCTCTAGAAGTGCTTGGACCACAAGGAACCACCCAAGGTAGTGACACAGGGGACCCACGGGGACGCGTGCAGTGTAAATACACCACCGCGATACGCCGTTTACTTCTATGGAGAAAGTCGCGGTCAGGAAATTAAAGGAAAGGGACACTTAGAGGAGGACTAGGAACAAACCCTTTGAGATCTAGGACTTTGAAGAGTCTCTACCCACGCGAGCACCGGAGTACTCGTGTTACCTCACCCAGGGAAGCCGGGTGCATAGGTGCCGTTCGGGTCGGGTTTCGCTGTCGATTCCTATGAAGATCTGCTGCAAAGTGCTGCTGGCGACCAGGAGGAAAGTGTCCGGGTGGATCCAAGAGTGGATCGAGGATCTGAAGTACCTGAAAGCAGAGGGGACAGAGTCTGGGTCACTAGCCAGTGACCAGGAAGGCGATGAGCAGATGCCCACCGATGTCGGGTGCTTCAGGTGCGTCGTCGGTCGTCTTGACTCCGCAGTCACGAGGTCCAGGAGGCGTTGTCGGCGTCCAGGAGCAGGATTCGGACTGTACCACGACGTCTGCTGCTTGCTGAGGTGTCGGCGACCGGATTGGACCCAACAAGCCTTGGCAACAGCAAATCTCGTGGAAGTGAAGAAAAGTCGATGGCGCAGACCAGCAAGGTCTGGGGAACTCACTCAGCGAGGGTAAGTCAGGGCACGCCTGGAGCAACCAGGGAGCCCTTTGGTTTCTTTAGAAAGTCTTCTGGGGACCCACAAGCCAGCGGGCAAGGGATCGCGAAGACACCTCGGGCGGAATCACTCAACAGGGGCCCACGGTCACTCGGGACAGTGTAGGCCTCTGATCTTCGGAGGATTCCTGCTGGAGGTCGGGACCACACGTGGTCCAAAGCACAGGTTCGTAGAACGTTGTGAAGGGGTTGCACTCGACAATAGTGCACGGTACCCAGGGGTCGCGGTTCCTCGTTACTCGTGGGGTCCACTTGCCTCAGCTTCGCTGGGGACTCACGATGGCCTGGGAGAGGTCAGGAAATCCACTTCCTGGGCTGCAGGGACTTCGGACTGCGGCGGGAGCGGCGTAGTTTGCGACCGTCGTTGTCGTTTTTGGTGCCTGCCAAGCAGGGGAGTCACTCCTTGACTCCAAGGGAGATTCTTCTGTCTTCCAAAGGTAGTGGAACGTCGAAGGGCCAGGATTCTTCTGTAGAGTGTCGTCCAGGGGTTATCTGCTTTGCAATGGCAAGGTTCCCCCTCTTATACTAAAAAGAGGGGATGGACTAGCTCTATGACCCCACCTATGGGAGGGTCAAGGGAGGGGTGGCTACACCCACTTCCCTTTGTCCAGTTTCGCGCCAGAGCAGGGGCAGGTAGCCCCTGAGCTGGTTTGAACTGGCATATGCACAGAGGAGCCTTTGCTCCCGCAGTGCAGGACTTCAAAGCACTCTAAGAGTGCACCCACCCAGCCCCAATACACATTATCCTGTCTGGGGAGGTGGTCACACCTCCCTGCAACAGGAAACCTATTGTCCAGGCCTCCCTGCCGGAGTTTCGTCCAGCAGCAGGAGGCCAGACTTGAGTCTGTGGCAGCAGCATCCATTTTGTGATGCCAGGGCTTCAGAAAGAAGTTACCGGGTAAGCCAGAGTTAACATGTCTTTCCCTCTAGAAGGGTGGAATGCTACCCGCGCCGCCAGGATTGGCGGGGGGTAGTATTCCAAGATGTTTGACACCAAACACGACATGTTTAGGTGCAGCCATTCCAAAGTTAGCATTTTACCGCGAGGATATAATGCGCTTAAGAGTATATGGTCAGGCTGCACTACAAACAGCATCAGAGATGGTCTCCGAACGCTGCAGAGGGGCCCTGCTCATGCAGGGGCACCCTCTCACATAGGAACCATGCACTCTGCCTTTAGGATTGATAAGGCCTGCCTTAGGAGTGACTTATAGGTTTATATGTGTGTATGTATTTAGTGATATAGGTAACCTATATCACAGTAAGGGGTGCATGCACCACCCTACCCAGGCTGCAGTAGCAGACCTGTGGTGTCAGTTTGGATGGCCTTACAGGGGTGGCATAATACATGCTGCAGCCCCTGGTAGGCCTCTGAGGTACCTATGCCCTTGGTACATAGTATACCATATACTAGGGACTTATAAGGGCACTCCAGATTCCAATCAGAGATGTGCCTAAGGCACATGGAAACCTTTTTACAGAGAAAGCAGATAGACTGGGGCCCTGAATAGCAGGATCCCAGTCCAACTAAGTCATAAACCAGCAAAACACCATAAAAAAAGTGGGGGCAACCATATAGTCAGATTCCACCTTCCTACACCGCCCACCACCAACAACCGCCCCGAGACCATCCTGTGAAATAGGCTCAGCCATCAACTGGCAGAACTCATCGTGAAGGTTGCGAAAGTAGTCGCAGATATGAACATCCACCCTGTGGTGACAATGGTGGCGAATCTCATCGCCGGACTTTTCCCAGGTGAAGAAAACAACTCCCATGGCAGCAAAATCTAAAGGAAACTCCCTCTTCTTGATGTGGAATGCACACAGCATTCAGAAGAAAACTGCAGAACTCCTGCACCTGATGGAAACCATGGATGTGAGTATAGCGCTCATCTCCGAGACCCATCTCCAAGGAAACCAGAAGCTTAACCTAGCAAACTACCGGGTGTACCGCACCGATCGCGCCACTGGAGCCAAGGGCGGAGGAACAGCGGTGATCGTCAGCACAAAAGTGAAGCACCACGAGATTGCACTACCACCAGTGGGGAGTATTGAAGCAACTGGTATACAGATCCAGACACCAGCAGGCCCGCTACGGTTGATTGCCGCCTACTCACCCCCAGGCAAACTATGCCCAAAGGACCTAGATGCTTTACTGGACCCCAGCATCCCAACATTAATTGGAGGCGACCTTAATGCCAAGCACCAGTGCTGGAACTCTCGCACCGCAAACAGCAAAGGATACGCTCTACTTGCCCACTCAAAGAAGGAGGACTTTGTAGTGGCCGGCCCGACTCAACCAACACACTATCCAGGCTCTGCACTGCATAAACCGGACGTTCTGGACATAGTCGCCATGAAGAATCTCTCCCAGTCTTTGGAGCTGGAAACCTTAACAGCGCTAACGTCTGACCACAACCCAGTGTTGATCACAGTTGGAGACGTGATTGAAAACCAGCAACAGGGCACCAGGCACAACTACAAGAAGGCAGACTGGAGCCTATACAAGAGAAGCCTGGAGGAGACACTGGTCCCTGGCCCCTTACGCTGCATTGAAGACATTGACCAGGCGGTGCACCACTTCACAGCTACAGTCCACACTGCTATCGAACGCAGCGTCCCTCAGCAGAAACCCCAACGCTGCTCCATCTACGACCTCCCGAACGGCATCAAGAAGTCGATAGCTGACAAGAACAGAGCCCGGAGAGAGTGGCAAAGGAATCGCACCCCTGACCTGCTGAAGAAGTACAACGAGCTGACAAGACAGCTGAAGATGCAAATAAGCCAACACCGAGGTGAAAAATGGGAAGCAGCTACAGCTAACTTGAAGGACTCGGACAACTCTCTCTGGAGAATGACCCGACGCTTGACTGGGAAGAAGGAACCAAACCCACCGATACAAGGAAAGACTCACCTGGCATGCAGCAACAGGGACAAGGCGGAGGTCTTCGCTGACACGCTGGAGGCATCCTTCAGGCCTAACCAGGCAAGCAAACTGGCAGCAGAAGTCGAGCAAGAGGTCACTAAGCACCACCTAGAGCCCCCACCGGAAACAGAAGCTGCAACCATTGAGGAATGCTCAACTGACGAATTACTGGCCCTGGCAAAGACACTGAAAAATGGCAAGGCACCAGGAAAGGACAGAATAGCCAACCAAGCCAACAAGATGCTCCCAGATGCCGCAGTGGATCATCTTGCTGAGATCTTCAATGCGTGTATGAAGCACCAGTACTTCCCTAATACCTGGAAAGAAGCAAGAGTCGTTGTTTTCCCCAAGGCTGGGAAGCCACTACGAGACCCTGCAAATTACCGCCCCATAAGTCTGCTATCTGGCCTATCAAAGCTCCTCGAAAAAGTTATCCTCGCCCGTCTCATGGACTTTGCGACAAGCGAAAACCTCCTCTCCAAAGAACAGTTTGGGTTCCGGAAAGACCACTCAACCAATCACCAACTCCTCAGAGTTGTGGACATCATTAGCCACGGATTCAACATCAACAAGTCTACTGGAGTAGTCTTTCTGGATGTAGCCAAAGCATTCGACCGAGTATGGCACAAGGTACTGCTTTACAAGCTTATCAAGCTCAAGTTTCCAAGCTACCTGGTCAAGCTGCTGTCTAGCTATTTGTCAGAACGGACCTTTCATGTGGCGGTACGAGAAGAATGTTCAACATCACGCCCTATTCTTGCTGGAGTGCCTCAGGGATCAATTCTTGGACCATTCCTCTTTAACATATTCACAAACGATATCCCCACGGACTTAAAGAAGACTGATCTTGCTCTTTACGCCGATGATGTTGCAGTCATCTCCCAATCCTTCAGCGAAAAGGAAGTGGCTAAGAACCTTGAGACATCACTCAGCAGACTCTCTGGATGGTACAGCGACTGGCAGATCACCCTGAACACAAGCAAAACCACAGCAACATTATTCACCAAAAAGCTGAAAAGGAAGCATCCCCAGATCCTCCTCAATGGAGAAGAGATCAAATGGGAAAACAGCAGCTCCTACCTGGGGGTGACTCTGGACCCCAAACTCAGTTGGAGGAACCACGTGGAGAAGACTTGCCAGAAAGCAACAACAAAGCTGGTCGCATTGTACCCACTCCTGAGGACCAAGTCAATGCCGATGCCGAGCAAGGTGCGAGCAATCACCGCAATAATTCGACCAACAATGACGTACGCTTCACCAGTTTGGAGTGGCTGCCGCCCGCAACTTCGGAAGGACCTACAGATACTGCAGAGCAAGGCACTAAGGATTGCAGCAGGTGCTCCTATCTTCACAAGAACAGCAGACCTCCACAGGGACCTAGGCGTTGAGATGTTGGACGACCATCTCCGCAAACTCAACAAGACATTCTACAAAGGATTGGATTAAAAAGAAAACCCACTGATCAGGAAACTTGCTGACATTTCTGCAAACCCATTTGACCGCTACCCACGGCCCATCACAGCGCTGACCCTGTGAAATCAAAACAGCCAATCGGCATCCAAAACTCATCACTGCCAGAAGGCTACCGCCTCGGCAGGCACAAAAAACTCTTCACTGCCAGGAGGCTACAGCCCCGGCAGGTACCCCAAACTCATCACTGTCAGAAGGCTACCGCCTCGGCAGGCATCCAAAGTTCGTCACTACCCGCTACCTTCGGCCCATCACAGCGCTGACCTTGTGAACCAACCTCAACTGTGACAAAGTGTCACAAATCTATAAGAAAACCGAAACAGCAACTAAAAAACTCAAAATGAATGTGGAGTAATGAGGCTATTGCCTCGGTATCCAAAAACTCATCACTGTCAGAAGGCATCTGGCAGACGAAGACAAGAACAACGACTGTGCAGCCTTTCCCTTGCTCACCCTCAGAGCACTCGGACGACCTGCGGCAGGGGCCGGAGAACAACACGCATTGGTAACCGCAGGCGCTTTCAAGGCGCCTCGAGGCGAGTCTGGAGGCACTTGAGAGCGGGGCTCGACGTGGCCATGTCATGAACAATGGTTACTGATGCTTGTTATGTTTAAACGGTTTCGGGCATTCATCACGCATGATTGTTGCAGAAATGTAGGTGAATAGAGTAATACCACTTTTGTCCAGCAGAGGGGGCCGCGGTACCATGCATAGAAATGCAGCTGCGATAGCAAGGGCTGTACCCCAGCCTAGGAAACAGCACACTTGCATAATCGAGAGTGTTGCTTAATTTCCAGCGATCGGAATGCTTATTTATTTTTAAGCGTCACCGCGCCAGGCGGGGTACAGCGCTTCCAAACTTGAATGTCTGGTCTTTAACTTTGGGGGGGTTGTATGTGGGGAACACAGCTGTGTTGGTAGCTGGAAAGGTTTTGGGGGGCATGATCCTGGATTCTCAAGGTATGCGACGAAGTGGGGAATATGTAGGCCTGCTCCTTAAGGTTTTGGACTTGCACTGTGATGCTTGCACGGCGTTAGACCTGGGGGGCTGGGTTCAAGGGGCATGTTCAATTGCTCGTGGCTGCCAAGTTCACCGTGTCCATGCGTTGCTAGTTAGGCCAGTCCTGCTTTTTGAGTTGAGCATAGAGCCAGCGCGCATGCGCTGCTCTGCGAGAGTTATTGTAGGGAATAGAAGCCCCGCCCACTCTCCACCCATATTTGCCATTAGCTTGTGTCATTGTCCTTCCTAAATGCTGGCTTCTGATTTGTCAATAGGCTTGTTAGTCCCTCCTTAGTACCGCCTCCTCTTCATTTGTCACCTCCCATGGTGACTGGCCCCTTTACTTCGGTTGTTACACAGTACTTGTTAATTAGACTGAGCACTATTTTCTTTAATGAGGTTCTCCTACTGCAGGCACATGCTTTGGTGCCTTTTTTTTTTTACTCCTCCCTCCTGTTGTCGTGCATTCCTCCCCGGCCCTCCCTTTTGTTGTCCGTTCCTTTCTCGCCCTGCGTCCTCCCGTTGTCCGCGCCTTCTCCTCCCCCCGCCCTCCCAGCCGTTGTCCGTGCCTTCTCCTCCCCCCGCCCCTCCCTCCCATTGTCATCTCTTCTCCCCAATCCCCGCCCTCCCGTTGTCCGTGATGCCTACCATTTCTTGGGTAAATAAGACTACAGGCCCCACAATTCTACAAAATAATCCTGGACTAACTAGTCACGCATGGACCAGGGAAACTTGGCAGCTGTGAATTGCTACGTGGTCAATCTTTAGTTAACTGCCCCTGCGGCAATACGAAGTCAATGGAGGAAACACATTCTCCACGATTATTTATTTATTTTAAACCTCCCACTTTCCTCTTTAAAAATGTTGGCGTGCATGGCAATGGAAGATGCACTTGGTAAAATGTGGTTCAGTCAACTAGTTTTTTCCAGGGGGGTCCCCTTTTTTGCCCATGCGAAGGTGAAGTGATTATTGCTAATGGTTTCTTATGTGTACCATTCCAGTTCACAGTAGCACGCGACAGCTGCACCTGTGTTTAGATTTATCCTAGGCTTAGTTCTGTGGCCACATATAGGAGAATAAAAGTGCGTGTACAGCCATGAATGGAGGCAGCAGGATTGTGGAGGGAAGGGACTCCAGGCTATTTTTCCTTACAGAAGTGTTCAGACCCCAGTTTTTAGGTCGAGTCTGGGCAGCGCATGCGCTGCTGTGAGACATGCAGTAGTGAGGTATGGACTTGAAGCTCCGCCCACTCTCTGCCCATCTTTTCAATTGGCTGCTGTGACTGTCCTTTGTAAATGTTGGCTTTTGATTTGTTCATAGGCTTATTAGTACCTCCCTGTCTTCTTTTGTAAACTCCCATCAGGACTGGACCTTTTACTGTGTCCTTACTGTTCAGCTTACATTAGCCCTTAGGAAGAAGAGAACTCTTTGCTTAATTAATCTAAAGAGCGCTGGTGGGACGCCAGCTTTAGAAATAGCGGGCACGTTTTTTTAATGTATTTTTCCAAGCAGACAGGCACCCCACGTAATAATGGCGGCCGCTTCTCTTGTTATTGTCAGTGCTGCGCCGTGCATGCTTTCAGTTACATTTTTTTTTTTTGGTAAACGACATTCCGGGGATTTACTTTTCTAAATACATGTTGACTTTGTACTGTGAAGAAAATACATAATGTACGCATAACACTGCAGCAAGCATGCTGAAATGCCCTGAACGATTTTAGAAGTGTTGCTAAAGTCTGCCAGCCTCCACCTTTCACCGGTTGGCTCCCTCTTTCATCGAGCGACGAGCCAACACAAAATGGTGGTTTGGAAGTTTGCCTCTTTGGTAGTTTCAGTTTCAAAGTCGCCCCTTGTCCTGTGCCGACTCGCCTTTGATCCTCGGCACACTGACATTATCGCGGTTAAACAAGGAGGCAAGCCTTTCATTTGCTTGCTTTTAATTAACAGAAATGTGGCTGAAGTAACAACTGCTTGCGGCTCTTTTCCCCTTGTCGTGCCGCTACATTTCCGAAGCTAAACATTTATTCACAGGGGGTGGAGCTGCGCCTAAGGAGCAAGATGAGTAGAATGAGTTCAACAGAATGTTACACAAAGCCGCTAACTTTCCCGCAATGCATGGTATTGTTCGGAAAGGGACCAACTCTGGACATTAACTTCACGCCCAGTGGGTGGTGCCCCTCTCCCAGCTCCTTGACAGATGGATGACCCTAGATTTGAAGAGGAGACCTGAGCACATGAACAAAGTGTAGTTAGCTCCGTCTTAATCAAAGAGAAAGAAATACGAAGTGGAGTCTGAGTTTGGCGCCCCCAGCCACACCCATTACACATAGGAATGTGCCACACCCATTACACATAGGAATGTGCCACACCCGTTACACATAGGAATGTGCCACACCCGTTACACATAGGAATGTGCCACACCCGTTACACATAGGAATGTGCCACACCCGTTACACATAGGAATGTGCCACACCCGTTACACATAGGAATGTGCCACACCCGTTACACATAGGAATGTGCCACACCCGTTACACATAGGAATGTGCCACACTACCTACTCAACTTGGGCACATCCAACCACGAACTGTGTCCCAGATAATTCATAGTTTTATTTTTTTGTGCACTTTTATATATAGCACGGACAAGACCCGTGGGCATCAGGGCGCTTCACGTCGATTCGGAATCACAAGACTGAATTGCAGGTAAACTACAGTTTCTGCTCGTGGTTCATAGAACTACAAGTAAAATTAAATCTTTAACCGCCACTGACAATCACTCACTTTCAACAGGGCAGAAGATCGCGTTATACTTAACCCCTACAGCGCCTCAAAGATGGAGGTTCGAGCACGTATTGGCATGAACCCCTACAGCGCCTCAAAGATGGAGGTTCGAGCACGTATTGGCATGAACCCCTACAGCGCCTCAAAGATGGAGGTTCGAGCACGTATTGGCATGAACCCCTACAGCGCCTCAAAGATGGAGGTTCGAGCACGTATTGGCATGAACCCCTACAGCGCCTCAAGGATGGAGGCTCGAGCACGTATTGACATGAACCCCTACAGCGCCTCAAAGATGGAGGCTCGAGCACGTATTGGCATGAACCCCTACAGCGCCTCAAAGATGGAGGCTCGAGCACGTATTGGCATGAACCCCTACAGCGCCTCAAGGATGGAGGCTCGAGCACGTATTGGCATGAACCCCTACAGCGCCTCAAAGATGGAGGTTCGAGCACGTATTGGCATGAACCCCTACAGCGCCTCAAGGATGGAGGCTCGAGCACGTATTGGCATCAACATCTACATGGCACCCCTCGCCCACGTCGCCCGACAGCACAACCTCAACATCATCTCCTACGCCGACGACACCCAGCTGATCCTCTCCCTCACCAAAGACCCTCACACCACCAAAGCCCACCTCCACGAAGGAATGAAGGCCGTCGCCGAATGGATGAGGACCAGCCGCCTGAAGCTGAACTCTGACAAGACGGAGGTCCTCATCCTTGGTTCCAACCCTTCAGCCTGGGACGACTCCTGGTGGCCAACATCACTGGGAACAGCCCCGCCACCCACCGACCACGTACGCAACCTACGGGTCATCCTCGACCCCACCCTCTCCATGACTAAGCAGGTCAACGCCGTTTCCTCATCCTGCTTCAACATCCTCCGAATGCTCCGCAGGATCTTCAAGTGGATCCCCACCGAAACAAGAAAAATAGTCACCCAGGCCCTCGTCACCAGCAGGCTGGACTACGGAAACGCCCTCTACGCAGGAACGACGGCTAAGCTCCTGAGACGGCTGCAACGCATCCAGAACGCCTCTGCACGTCTTATCCTCGACATCCCCCGACGCAGCCACATCACACCCCACCTGAGAGACCTGCACTGGCTCCCTGTCAACAAGAGGATAACCTTCAAGCTCCTCACCCACGCACACAAAGCACTCCACAACTCCGGACCAGCCTACCTCAACAGACGACTCCGCTTCTACACCCCCACCCGCCAGCTCCGCTCGACCAGCCTCGCCCTCGCCACAGTCCCCCGCATCCGGAAAACGACCGCCGGCGGCAGATCCTTCTCCCACCTCGCCGCCAAGACCTGGAACACCCTCCCCACCAACCTCCGACAGACCCAAGACCTACTGGCCTTCAGAAGACTCCTCAAGACCTGGCTCTTCGATCAGTAGCAGCACCACCCCCCTCTTCCCCCAGCGCCTTGAGACCCTCGCGGGTATGTAGTGCGCTTTATAAGTGACATGATTGATTGATTGATGAACCCCTACAGCGCCTCAAAGATGGAGGTTCGAGCACGTATTGGCATGAACCCCTACAGCGCCTCAAAGATGGAGGTTCGAGCACGTATTGGCATGAACCCCTACAGCGCCTCAAAGATGGAGGTTCGAGCACGTATTGGCATGAACCCCTACAGCGCCTCAAAGATGGAGGTTCGAGCACGTATTGGCATGAACCCCTACAGCGCCTCAAAGATGGAGGTTCGAGTACGTATTGTCATGAACCCCTACAGCGCCTCAAAGATGGAGGTTCGAGCACGTATTGGCATGAACCCCTACAGCGCCTCAAAGATGGAGGTTCGAGCACGTATTGGCTGAACCCCTACAGCGCCTCAAAGATGGAGGTTCGAGCACGTATTGGCATGAACCCCTACAGCGCCTCAAGGATGGAAGTTCGAGCACGTATTGGCATGAACCCCTACAGCGCCTCAAGGATGGAGGCTCGAGCACGTATTGGCATGAACCCCTACAGCGCCTCAAAGATGGAGGCTCGAGCACGTATTGGCATGAACCCCTACAGCGCCTCAAAGATGGAGGTTCGAGCACGTATTGGCATGAACCCCTACAGCGCCTCAAAGATGGAGGTTCGAGCACGTATTGGCATGAACCCCTACAGCGCCTCAAAGATGGAGGTTCGAGCACGTATTGGCATGAACCCCTACAGCGCCTCAAGGATGGAGGCTCGAGCACGTATTGGCATGAACCCCTACAGCACCTCAAAGATGGAGGCTCGAGCACGTATTGGCATGAACCCCTATTGGCATGCTTTTATGAGGCGGTTCGAGTCTGAAGCAGTGTGGCATCTGGCGCCAGTGCTCAAGGCTGGAGGGCACCTAGAGTAAAACTAGACCTCTTGTCTGTGTTTCATAAACTCAGCATGTAGTGCAATGAGGTATTTGTAATCAAATACATCCACCCTCATGCATAGCTCACTACTAGCCCATTTTCTCTACCCAAGATGTTGTTTCTTCCTTATGTACTTCAGCACCACTACTGCTCTGGGAAACATCACCCTAACTTCCATTGAGACCGAAATACTACCGCCTAGCGTAGCTAAAAATCCATCTTCCCTCAACTCCCCCACTGTACCAGGACACCATCTACAACCATATGCTGTCCGTGTGCTTTTCAACATCACAGGACTGCACCATCGTCCCACCTGCCTGCACCTGAACACTCATGGCTTGTGTGGCATTCATGCGGTTTTAAAAAGAACTTTGTAGCACACTTAACTTTAATATGCCTCTCTACAGTTTTTAGCACTCTTTGTTCTCTCTTTCCCGTCTATCTGCCCTATCACTGTCTCCCCACCTGACCCCATCACTCTTCCTCTCTTTCCCTCCACTCTCTCCTCCCCTCCCCCTTAGGAACCCATAAAATGCAGCAGTTTACTTTCTCTGGCATGTATTTGGTTTGCTTATTTTTTACTCAGGATCCCTGCCACTGGTTAATTGCGTACTTATACAAAAAGAAACATTGCTATTTGCAACACCAATACCTCAAAATGTAACTAATGCGAGACCTACTGCATTGCAAATGCTTGTTACAGCCAGTGGCTGACCCCATGGAATGAGACATGAGATAATGGAGACGTGATGCAATATGGGGTGCACTGGGTAATGTTTTTTAGGTCTCGGCCTGCACCAGCGCTTGCGCTGGTCTGGCCGAGAGTTTTAGTAAGCGGGTTTTGGAAGTGCAAACACTGGCTTTCGGCTGGCGACCAGCTTGAGTTCACGATGGCGTGCACGCGCAGCTGGCATCTGGATTTCCTATCTCTTCCTCATTTCCTCGTCATGGCTCATTAACTCTCTGGACTCGGATGTTTCAATCGCAGCAGCAGCTCACATTACCAACTGAGGGCCCTGGACTACAGTCACATGAAAAACAACAGCGATTAGCATTGAAATGCAAGCTTTTTTTTGTCTACTTAGAAATATTGCTTCGGTGGGTTGATTTCACCTTATATCGCTATTTGTTTTATATTGGGAGTCACAGCCTAATTACCAGATTTTTGTCTCTCACTGTTTTTAAAAAAAATATTTATTCGCGCAAAGCACAAAGCTATATTTAAGGTTACTTTTTCCGCGTCACTTCTTCACTCTATTTAAACTCCACACACCCCACTCTTATTGTATCTCTCCTTCGCTCTCTCTCCCTCTCTAATTCTCTCTCTACTTAATTAACTCTCCCCTCTCTATCTTTTTTAGCCTTTCATTCTCTCTCACCCCTTTATATGTTTCTCTTTCAAACTCCTTCATTCACTCTCTCTCCCCTTCTTTCTCTCTCTCTATCCCGCTCCACTCTTTATTCTATGTACACCCTTTCTCTCTCTTTCTCTCTCACCACCCTCTCTAATTGGGCATTATATCTTCACTCTATCTCTCACTCGGCAACACCACAGCATCACTCAGCGCAACCACAGCATCAATCAGAGCCAGCACAGCATCAATCAGCACCAACACAACATCTCTCATCGCCATCACAGCATCACTCAACGCCATCACAGCATCACTCAACGCCATCACAGCATCACTCAAC
Organism: Calotriton arnoldi; assembly: GCA_963921515.1. Classification (NCBI taxonomy): domain Eukaryota; kingdom Metazoa; phylum Chordata; class Amphibia; order Caudata; family Salamandridae; genus Calotriton; species Calotriton arnoldi. The sequence goes on from CAWUFW010016004.1 coordinate 234,366, forward strand.
GCCATCACAGCATCACTCAGTGCAACCACAGCATCACTCAGCACAACCACAGCGTCACTCAGCACAACCACAGCGTCACTCAGCACAACCACAGCGTCACTCAGCACAACCACAGCATTACTCAGCGCCACAACAGCATCACTCAGCGCCACCACAACATCACTCAGCGCCACCACAACATCACTCAGCGCCACCACAACATCACTCCGCGCCACCACAGCATCACTCGGCACCACCATAGCTTTACTCAGCGGCACCACATCATCACTCAGGGCCAACACTGCATCACTCAGCACCACCACAGGATGACTCAGCGCCACCACAGCATCGCTCAGCGCCACCACAGCATCGCTCAGCGCCACCACAGCATCGCTCAGCGCCACCACAGCATCGCTCAGCGCCGCCACAGCATCGCTCAGCGCCGCCACAGCATCGCTCAGCTCCTCCACAGCATCGCTCAGCGCCGCCACAGCATCGCTCAGCGCCGCCACAGCATCGCTCAGTGCCACCACAGCATCGCTCAGCGCCGCCACAGCATCGCTCAGCGCCGCCACAGCATCGCTCAGCGCCGCCACTGCATCACTCAGCGCCGCCACTGCATCACTCAGCGCCGCCACTGCATCACTCAGCGCAGCCACTGCATCACTCAGCGCCGCCACTGCATCACTCAGCGCCACCACTGCATCACTCAGCGCCAAGACAATATCACTCAGCACCACCACAGCATCACTCAGCACCACAGCAGTATCACTCAGCAACACCAGAGTATCATTCAGCATCGTCTCCGCAACAGTCACCACCACCACCACCACTACCACCTCAGCATCACTCAGCACCACCTCAGCCTGCTCTCGGAATCTGGCATCTGTTGATTCTCCCTAGCGTCTGGCCGCTGCTAGTGTTATAATACAGGTACTAGTTCCCAACCTTCACCCTCCGATTGTTTATGCCCCTCAAAAAAAAAGCTTTAACAAACAACCATTGCAATAGGCAGAAACAAGTTGCCAGCATTGCAAGAACAAAAGAAAACTGAGGACATTTTTTAATATGGTCGTTCAGTTTTACATAATGCCTTCTTGGTCATATATAAAGTAACAAAAATGCTTCTGACACTTTATTATAACTTTTCAGCATGCCGCACAGCAGCCACACTTCTCTACAGCACAGCTTGAAGACATTGGCAAAGTCAATAGCTCTGGCTAAACACTTATAAGGCCCCAAAGGCGAGACCTATTGGCTATGCCAATGCTTGTTCTTTTTTAGGTCTCGGCCTGCACCAGCACTTGCGCTGGTCTGGCCGAGAGTTTTAGTAAGCGGGTTTTGGAAGTGCAAACACTGGCTTTCGGCTGGCGACCAGCTTGAGTTCACGTTGGCGTGCACGCGCAGCTGGCATCTGGGTTTCCTATCTCTTCCTCATTTCCTCGTCATGGCTCATTAACTCTCTGGACTCTGATGTTTCAATCCCAGCAGCAGCTCACATTACCAACTGAGGGCCCTGGACTACAGTCACATGAAAAACAACAGCGATTAGCATTGAAATGCAAGCTTTTTTGTCTAGTTAGAAATATTGCTTCGGTGGGTTGATTTCACCTTATATCGCTATTTGTTTTATATTGGGAGTCACAGCCTAATTACCAGTATTTTTGTCTCTCACTGTTTTTAAAAAAATATTTATTCGCGCAAAGCACAAAGCTATATTTAAGGTTACTTTTTCCGCGTCACTTCTTCACTCTATTTAAACTCCACACCCCCACTCTTATTGTATCTCTCCTTCTCTCTCTCTCCCCTCTCTAATTCTCTCTCTACTTAATTAACTCTCCCCTCTCTATCTTTTTTAGCCTTTCATTCTCTCTCACCCCTTTATCTGTTTCTCTTTCAAACTCCTTCATTCACTCTCTCTCCCCTTCTTTCTCTCTCTCTATCCCGCTCCACTCTTTATTCTATGTACACCCTTTCTCTCTCTTTCTCTCTCACCACCCTCTCTAATTGGGCATTATATCTTCACTCTATCTCTCACTCGGCAACACCACAGCATCACTCAGCGCAACCACAGCATCAATCAGAGCCAGCACAGCATCGCTCAGCGCCGCCACAGCATCGCTCAGCGCCGCCACAGCATCGCTCAGCGCCGCCACAGCATCGCTCAGCGTCGCCACAGCATCGCTCAGCGTCGCCACAGCATCGCTCAGCGCCGCCACAGCATCGCTCAGCGCCGCCACAGCATCGCTCAGCGCCACAACAGCATCGCTCAGCACCGCCACAGCATCGCTCAGCACCGCCACAGCATCGCTCAGCACCGCCACAGCATCGCTCAGCACCGCCACTGCATCGCTCAGCACCGCCACTGCATCGCTCACCGCCGCCACAGCATCTCTCAGCGCCGCCACTGCATCACTCAGCGCCAAGACAATATCACTCAGCACCACCACAGCATCACTCAGCACCAAGACAATATCACTCAGCACCACCACAGCATCACTCAGCACCACAGCAGTATCACTCAGCACCACAGCAGTATCACTCAGCAACACCAGAGTATCATTCAGCATCACCTCAGCATCGTCTCCGCAACAGTCACCACCACCACCACTACCACCTCAGCATCACCTCAGCCTGCTCTCGGAATCTGGCATCTGTTGATTCTCCCCTAGCGTCTGGCCGCTGCTAGTGTTATAATACAGGTACTAGTTCCCAACCTTCACCCTCCGATTGTTTATGCCCCCTCAAAAAAAAAGCTTTAACAAACAACCATTGCAATAGGCAGAAACAAGTTGCCAGCATTGCAATAACAAAAGAAAACTGAGGACATTTTTTATTGTAAATACTTTTTTTAATATGGTCGTTCAGTTTTACATAATGCCTTCTTGGTCATATATAAAGTAACAAAAATGCTTCTGACACTTTATTATAACTTTTCAGCATGCCGCACAGCAGCCACACTTCTCTACAGCACAGCTTGAAGACATTGGCAAAGTCAATAGCTCTGGCTAAACACTTATAAGGCCCCAAAGGCGAGACCTATTGGCTATGCCAATGCTTGTTCTTTTTTAGGTCTCGGCCTGCACCAGCGCTTGCGCTGGTCTGGCCGAGAGTTTTAGTAAGCGGGTTTTGGAAGTGCAAACACTGGCTTTCGGCTGGCGACCAGCTTGAGTTCACAATGGCGGGCACGCACAGCTGGCATCTGGGTTTCCTATCTCTTCCTCATTTCCTCGTCATGGCTCATTAACTCTCTGGACTCTGATGTTTCAATCGCAGCAGCAGCTCACATTACCAACTGAGGGCCCTGGACTACAGTCACATGAAAAACAACAGCGATTAGCATTGAAATGCAAGCTTTTTTTTGTCTAGTTAGAAATATTGCTTCGGTGGGTTCATTTCACCTTATATCGCTATTTGTTTTATATTGGGAGTCACATCCTAATTACCAGTATTTTTGTCTCTCACTGTTTTTTTTAAAAATATTTATTCGCGCAAAGCACAAAGCTATATTTAAGGTTACTTTTTCCGCGTCACTTCTTCACTCTATTTAAACTCCACACCCCCCATTCTTATTGTCTCTCTCCTTCTCTCTCTCTCCCCTCTCTAATTCTCTCTCTACTTAATTAACTCTCCTCTCTATCTTTTTTAGCCTTTCATTCTCTCTCACCCCTTTATCTGTTTCTCTTTCAAACTCCTTCATTCACTCTCTCTCCCCTTCTTTATCTCTCTCTATCCCGCTCCACTCTTTATTCTATGTACACCCTTTCTCTCTTTCTCTCTCACCACCCTCTCTAATTGGGCATTATATCTTCACTCTATCTCTCACTCGGCAACACCACAGCATCACTCAGCGCAACCACAGCATCAATCAGAGCCAGCACAGCATCAATCAGAGCCAGCACAGCATCACTCAGCACCAACACATCTCTCAACGCCATCACAGCATCACTCAGTGCAACCACAGCATCACTCAGCACAACCACGGCATCACTCAGCACAACCACAGCATCACTCAGCACAACCACAGCATTACTCAGCACAACCACAGCATCACTTAGCGCCACAACAGCATCACTCAGCGCCACCACAACATCACTCAGCACCACCACAGCTTTACTCAGCGACACCACATCATCACTCAGGGCCAACACTGCATCACTCAGCACCACCACAGCATCGCTCAGCGCCACTACAGCATCGCTCAGCGCCACCACAGCATCGCTCAGCGCCACCACAGCATCGCTCAGCGCCACCACAGCATCGCTCAGCGCCGCCACAGCATCGCTCAGCGCCGCCACAGCATCGCTCAGCGCCGCCACTGCATCGCTCAGCGCCGCCACTGCATCGCTCAGCGCCGCCACAGCATCGCTCACCGCCGCCACAGCATCACTCAGGGCCGCCACAGCATCACTCAGGGCCGCCACAGCATCACTCAGGGCCGCCACAGCATCACTCAGGGCCGCCACAGCATCACTCAGCGCCGCCACAGCATCACTCAGCGCCACCACAGCATCACTCAGCGCCACCACAGCATCACTCAGCGCCACCACAGCATCACTCAGCGCCGCCACAGCATCACTCAGCGCCAAGACAATATCACTCAGCACCACCACAGCAGTATCACTCAGCACCACAGCAGTATCACTCAGCAACACCTGAGTATCATTCAGCATCACCTCAGCATCATCTCCGCAACAGTCACCACCACTACCACCTCCGCATCACTCAGCACCACCTCAGCCTGCTCTCGGAATCTGGCATCTGTTGATTCTCCCCTAGCGTCTGGCCGCTGCTAGTGTTATAATACAGGTACTAGTTCCCAACCTTCACCCTCCGATTGTTTATGCCCCTCAAAAAAAAAAGCTTTAGCAAACAACCATTGCCAGCATTGCAAGAACAAAAGAAAACTGAGGAATTTTTTTATTGTAAATACTTTTTTAATATGGTCGTTCAGTTTTACATAATGCCTTCTTGGTCATATATAAAGTAACAAAAATGCTTCTGACACTTTTTTATTATAACTTTTCAGCATGCCGCACAGCAGCCACACTTCTCTACAGCACAGCTTGAAGACATTGGCAAAGTCAATAGCTCTGGCTAAACACTTATAAGGCCCCAAAGGCGAGACCTATTGGCTATGCCAATGCTTGTTTCTATAGCATGGCACCCAAGCGAGCATGCGCTACCACTGGCAGCCCTGCCACGCAGGAAGAACTCCACTGCTTCGGAGAGCTCTGGAAAGCAGCGAAGACCCACGGCATCGACTGGTCACTGAAGGTGGTGTCCGAAGGCCCCAGAAAGGACCAGCAGCCGTCCGTGAGCCACCCTAGGAGGCAGAGAAAGGTGCCGGCCCGATACAGACATGCGCTTCCAGTGGGAGTGAGTGAGGCTGTGAACCAGCTGCTGGTGGCATCAGACACGACAGGTGTTTCAGTAGCGGGGCTAGTGCCCGTGCCCCCTCCCGTTGGGCAGGTTTCTCCGAGTTCCATAAATAACACCAGTGTGGGGGTTGCAGGGCAGAGCAACAAAGTGATCTTCTCAGCCCATCCGGAAGACAGCAAGCCAATTAAGGCGGCTGCTCCCCCTGCCGCGCAAGAGCCACCTACGGCAAGTACAGGCACTTCAGTCACAAGGCTCGACCGCAGTCAGGGATGTGCCAACCTCAGAGTCCTCGCTCCAAGGGGCCCTGGCAGCAGGGAACAGCTCATTATCAGCAAGCGGCGGAGAGGTACCGGGCAGTGCAGCAGCCCAGGTATGCGCACAACCTCCTGCGGGCACGGTACCCACTAGTCTGGCGGCGGGCCCAAGGCCTCTCAACTCAAGTCCCATCCTTTCTGACACAGCTTCGTCCACTCTCGCCCCTTTATCGGCCATAACATGGCATGTTCCCAGGGAGATGAGGGAAAAGATACAAAAAGGGGAGTTCTGCAATGTATTTGACTTGATAAATGCCAGGGTGGTTCCTGGGAAAGGCAAAATGGGGAAGGAAGGAGAACACACGCATAAGAAGGCATGGGTGGAGTGGTCCCTGAGGAATTGGGTGACTGGTTTTTCCATTTATTCATCAATCCTAACTGAGAAGTTCCCAGCCTTGGCCCCACAATTGTTCGGGTACATCTCCCTGATACACAGCGCCGCATCCGATTTCCAAGGTACAGCATGGTTGCAGTACGATATTAAATTCAGGCAGATGAAGGCAATCTGCCCAGAAGTCGCATGGGACCATTGGGAGATAAATTTATGGCTTTCGGAGTTCAATATGTGGTCCTCCTCCACAAAGTATCCACATTCCTTTCGGGCAGACAGGGGTGGAAGGGACAAAAAAGCGGCCTGCTGGCAATACAATACAATAAATAAGGGTGTCTTATAGGGGCCGCTTGCAAGTTCAAGCACTTGTGCTCATTTTGTGGAACCCAAGGACACCCAGAAACAAAGTGTTTCAAGAAACATGGGCGGCCATAGAAGCAGCTAGGACCAAAAGGACACTAACATCCCCATGCTCCAGTGCTCGTCTCCCATACGTCTGCACATATTGGCACATTTGCTAGGAAAATATAAGCACAGTCAGAATGCAATATGCCTTACTATAGTTGCAGGGACTGTTTCCGGATCTCCTTTAAAGCCTTACCCTCTCATGCTCCACCTAGAAATCAACAATCTGTGTCACATCAGCCAGAGATGGCCAGGGAGAAGATCCTCAAAGAAGTAGCTGACCCCTTTGTTACTAACAGGCGAATGATATTCTGGTCAGACAGCATGTCTGCGGTTGCGGCCAAAGTGCCCCTTTGTCAAGAGATTACTCAAGACATCGATCCGTAGATTTTTGACTTGCAACATAGATTTCACTACCAGGCATGTGCCAGGGGTAAAAATGCACAGTGGCTGACACCTTGTCCCATTTTAAGTTGGCAGAATTCAGAGCAATATGGCCGACAGCAAACCAAGTGATGACATCATTCCCATCGTACTTATGGAAGCTTGGTGCCCCATTGTCCCAGACCTGATCACAGCATCCCTAGTCCCGAGGACTAAGCATGGCCGACGTATGCTGCCACATTCAAACATGGAGTTTAGGGAGAGCATTTCAGTGCATCTGGGGTTCTGAAGTTCTTAGCTAAACAGAGGGAGCTTGGCAAGTCAGTGGCGCTGGTCAGGAGGCAGTTATCAGCTATCATCTTCGTCGCAGGCTCGAGGGGTGTGGTGGACCAAACAGATGACTTCATGGTAAGGAGGGCTCTCCAGAGATGGGAGCGCATTGAACCTGCTGTGCAGGGTGCCAGGAGACCGATTGATGCGTCTAGGCTTTCGCATATCATTGGAATACTGCCAAGTGTATAGCTGTACGGCATGAAACTTTGCTCTTTAGAATGACTTATTCCGTAGCATTCTTTAGGGCCTTCATGATATCTGAACTGGTCGCTGCATCCAAGTCAGATCAGTTCACGGGTGTAAGCATCACAGACATGCCAGGTGATTGCCTGAGAATTAGCATAAAGCCAAAAACCGATCCCGCGGGTAGGGGTGTATGGATACAGCTATCTGTGGCTCCAAACACCACCCACTGTACAGTGGCCCTGATGTGGGAATAGCTTTGCTACAGACACAAAAATGGGCACCACAATCTTAGCTCATGAGGATGGTGCTCCAGTCACGCCTTTTCAGTTTACGTGGGTATGTAAGCGTGCACTGTCCTGCTTAGCGTTGGACACAGCTCACTTCACGTCCCACTCCTTCTGAACCAAGGCCGCAATCACAGCGTCAGCATTGGGCTTGCCCCCAGAGCCCATTAAGGGGGTTGGAAGGTGGAAGTCCACATGCTTCCAGTGTTATGTCCACCCTCATCTGGTGTGAGAGGACTGGTCCTGGTGTCCACAATGATCGCCTACGTCCCACGCCCCTTTTCCCCTAATGGTGATTTTGACCGTGGTGCGCCAACGGATTGTCTGGTAACAGGGTCTGTTTCTCCAAATTCTCTACTTGCAGCCTCCGTTCGAAGGCTGGTGAACGGCTGCTGGTGTGGCCACTCGTTTATTTAATAGATCAGGTGAGCAGTTCCGTCGATCTGGCATGGAGACCGCACAGTTGTCTGTGGGGGTGAGACATCAGTGGGTAGGCATTGGTGGATTATTGTTGGAGCAACACTTCGGCCACCTGAATAAGGCGCTGGATTCTGGGGTAATCGATCCTCCAGATATCTTGGCCATACATGAGGGAGTTAATGACATGTCCCCCCAGGGAGACCGGTAGTGCAAGAATTGCTTTTCGCGCCCCTCTCACAGGCTCCCTGGAACTGCAATATTCTGGTCAGAAGTCATACATCGTTCAGTGTGGCCAAACACAAGGAAGTGCAGGGGGGTTGGGGAGTTAGCCAGTGACCTCATTGCCCTGTGCCATCAATGTGAGTAGAAATTAAGGGGGCCAGCTACAAAAAATGGACTGTTGGCTGGTTTTGCCCCCTTGACGTGGCAATGATCTTGGTGGGCACAGGGCTGGCTGGAGGAGGGGCTGACCTGCTGGTGGTCCTGGATCTTTCAGCCCTACCCTTGGTTGCCTGGAGTAGATTATGGATGGGTTCTTTGGTTGGAGGCTGGTCAAGGCACAGGTCCCCCGGCAGGGATGGTGCGTTATGCGGTTCCCTGGTGTTTTGTATCAGATGATGTGTATTTTTAATCCCTCGCCTAGTCAGGGGACTGTGATGCTTGTATAAATAGATGTTGCCTACTTTAATTGCCCAGAACCCTGGTGAGAATGAGAATTGCTGGCACCAGGTGCCTGTCCATGCTGGGGATATAAACAGAATTTGCTGGCTACAATGCATTTGTGTTCATCACTGGACTGAGGAATCATGGCTGAAATGTATTTGGTTCATATATCTCAAGACACTTGCTGTACAATGTGTGCGTTACCTTTCTTGCTTGCTCTCTTGCTTCTCATGTCTAACTTTTAGATAACGGATTCTCATCCCTTTAGTTTTGTGCGAATAAATGTCTACATTGTGGTTGAACCACACCCTTGAGTATGGCTCTCATTTGTCACAGGGATGAGTCGTTGTGTATGAGTGAAGGTCAGTGATTTGCACGTTGTGAGCGCACTATTTTAAATACATGTCTCGGTTTTTGGGACAAAGGTCAAGTCATCCAGAAAGGAGAATTGAAAGGCATGCTCTCATTAAGTACATTGTTTGTTTCTTTCAGGCAGCGCAGGATATGGGGAGACAGAGTGGGGATGGAGGGCAGGTGGGCTCAGCGTAGAGGTGATAGCATAGCTAATGTTATGTATGCAAAGCCTGTAAATGTGGCATATTTATACACAAACATTTAGAGTGTGTGTATACACATTTACAAGCCTACGCAAAATCGGGCCAGGCCAGACATAAAAGTACGGCTAAAGTCTTTAGTCATAGTTTTATGTCTTGCCTGCCCCGATTTTAACTCCTCTAAATCTGGTCACCCTAACTGTAAGAGAAACCCCTACAAGGAAGCCCCCGACAGTCAGCTCTGACCACGATTTGCTACTGCGAAGCAGAAGGGGCACCTCAACAGATGGGACTACCCTTTCACACTTGGCCATAGAAGTGGATGGATTTTGAAAGGGCTGGGGCAGGCTGGCTGTCTAGTAACTGATGCCTGTGGTCTGCTAGGTGGAACTACAAAGTGCATGTGGAGCCAAGCATGATATCCCCAATACAGGGCACATGCAAGTCCCAGAAGCCCCTGGAACCCAAATGCTAACAGCACTGTTTATCAGCAAAAGTTCCAACGTTTGACTGACGGACAATGATCTCATCATCAAAGGGAAGATCCTAGCGGGTCCGGAATCCAAAATGACCTAAATAAATTAAATCCCTTTTGAGGGTATGAGAGAGGAGTTTTGGTATTTCACTAACAACCAAAGTTCAAGTAGGATTCTTAAGGTTAGGACCACTGGAATCAGCTATTTTCTTTAATTATAATACTCGGATTAAGCCATTCTAGATAGGGCTAGCAATGGACCTTCTGCTGCATCAAAAATATAGCCTCTGGGGCCAGGTGTGTTTAACCCAGGGTTCAGCACCCTATTTTAGCAGCGTTGTTTTACCATAGAAGAACTGGAGGCTCTTCCTGTGCTCATGCAAGACAAGTCTATGGAAGTAAGCGTCCTCCAGACGACCAGAATCGAACTGTCCACTTTTTGGACTGCTGCCAGTAGTTACTGAGATTGATCCCAGAACAGTAACTAATTTTGCTCAGTCGATTCCTTTCTAAGATTAACGATACCCCTGAGGCTCCACAGGCAGATTCCTATCACTTGGTTTGGTCATGTCCCAGGATTACGCCATACTCACGATCATGGAACGAGAGCTATCCAAGGCCCTAGGAGCTCCCTTTGATCTGACCCACAGGGTGGCTATTCTTGGCATACTAGTAGACGTGGGAAACACGTGAGCTGCACAGACACTGGCAACACTCCTGGCAAAGACGCATAGCACAAAGCTGGAACCACCCCCCCCCACCCCCTAAGCTCTCAGATTGGCAGGTGGCAATGGACGGGTGCGCCAAGATGGAGGAACCAATATATAGACATAGAGGGTGCCCTAGAAAACATGAGAAGTTATGGGGCCCTCGGTGAGAGTGCTTGGGGCTGTCACGATTGATCAAAAACTTTTGATGATGCCCTCTTTTAGGTTTGTTACCTCATGGAGATGTATCATTCTGAAGGGGCCATGGAGATGGGATACCACATGCTGTTGGTGTGATTTGGGGTGGTTACATGCTATACAAAACTTAATAAAGTTGGTTAAAAAAAAGATTAACAATACCCTTTAAGACCATTATGTGGGAGCACAGAGGTGTAATCTGCCATGATGGCATTGGTGTTAGTTTAAATGCGACAGATGCTCAGAGTTTTAGTAGCAGGCTATTTTATTGCAAGTCACAGTGCGAGGACACCATCTCAACATTCATGGATGCTACCATCATCCTCACAAACTGAGCAGAGTGCTTCACAGAAAAAAAATGGACTATCTTTAAGCACCTGACAATTTTTATTAAAGAGATTTTTTATTAGCCATGATGGTATGTTACAGGCCACTGAGACTTCTTCAGGATAGGGGTTACAATAACAAAAGGTGTGGTCGTGTGGAGTAGCGAGGATGGTAGCAGGACACACAGTTGATCTCATTTTCTAGAAGGAGCACTGTCAACAGCCCTCAGTGCCTTGGCTAGCACCGTGTGGCATTGGTTTCTTGGATGCAAGTCTGAATAGTACACATTTGGTACCCATGTCCTTGGAGTTTATCCTCTTGAGATGAGTCACTGAGCAGTTTTGCAGTTTTATGGCAGGTGTGGCCTGGCTTCTTCAGCAGAAGTACAGAATGTACGAGATTCTTTGGGGATGGGCAGTCCTTGAAGAGTCTAGAAGCGAGGTATGGTTTTTGAGTCTCGGTTTGGTTATGTTCTGGATTCTTTGGTAGATGGTAAGCCAGTGTGGGGTCTGTAGGATGGGTGAGATATGCTTTTGAGTCACGGATAGGATACTCACTGGACTGTTTAGAAGATGGGGACCCACTAAAAGCCCTGGGTAGTCCTCGGTAGAGGGGGGTTGGAACTAAGAGGTCCTGCAAAGGGAAAACAAGAGAAGAGTAGGAGGGTGAAGATCTGTCACAGAGGCGTGGGTAGAGGAAGCAAATCTTTGCAAGAAAGTTGATCTTCTCAGCTGAAGGTTGAAGCTCATCAGTTACCCAGGATTTTTATCACTTGAGATCACTCAACTCTGGGCCTGAGGCCCACAGTCCCAGTGAAAGGGGTTTGGTGCTATCTCTGTTCCCATGTTGCTTATCTGTACATCGTCTGGAGTCGAGTGGTAGCTCACCGAGACAGCTGAGGGGGTTTTATCAGGTACAATTCATATTGAGAATACTTTACGTTTTATCCACACCCACCACAGCCCGGGCACGTCCATAGCAAATGCTACAAACCAACTTAAGCTCGCCGGCCCAACAACATGACCGTTTATGAATGGCGCACTGGTACGCCGTAGGTACTACAGGGCCATAGGTCCTCAATGAGGTAAGCTGCAGTCCACTATAGCAGATCCCAACTCAAATCAGTTACGTTGCGGAGTGTAGAGTTGTGCGACGCTTAAAGGGGTGATGGTGAAGTGCGGGATGTGTTCGGTATGCTGAAAGGTAAGGAACAGTGCTCTTCCCGAGGAAAAGGAGGCAATGCCACGGAGAGGGCGTCTTCTGTGCTGCCTGGCCGCCCATGTAGTTGGTCCTTTCAACCATTGTTTAAAGTGTTGCAGATGTGGCTAGGAAGCTGGCTGCAGGATTGTGTGAACAGAACCCATGCTAGGGCCTCAGCGGCTGGTGATGCAAGCATGTTCTAGAGGTTTGCAATGAAGTCAGTGAAAGCATTACAAAACCTGGCTCTGCACCAGGGAGTGCTTGGCTGTTGGAAAGTTCCCTGTGGAGTAGTAGGGATGTGCAATATGGACAGCTATGCAGGTTATGTGCTTTTTGTGATTTACTGTGATGTCCCCAGCTCTTTGTGGTGCCAGGCATCTTTGTGCCATTCTGTAAGGCGCGTGGGTGACAGGATCCAAAAAGCATGCAATGCCAGCAGAGACAAAGGTTTCAGATATGAATACAAGTAACTGGGCAGGCTGATTGCACAGAATGACTGCAGTGTTTTCAGACTGATAATTCATTAGCATGAAGGATATTTGAAGCTTCAGGGTTGTGGTGTGATTTCTGGCAGAAGAGTTATGGTTGTGGATTGAGGTTAAGGTGCATGGAAGTGTTGCTTTTTGTGCAACTAGGGTTAGTGTGGAAATGTGTGCATTTAGTATGTGAGACATTCTCGCTAGGCCCTGGGGGAAGTCAGTGGTCACTGGGCAGTATCTATGATGGGTATGAACACTTATTGCTGCTGTGCCAGGCCTAGAGGTAATAATAATGTGCTCTAACTAGTTAACCAACTACTCCCTTGGTACTCTCAACTCTCCAAGGGCAGTGATGGCAAGCAGTCATGGGGAAACTGCTTTCCCCAAATAATTTGGGCGTCTACAGGACAGTCTGCTCATATTTCAGCAAATAATTTGGACAAACACAAAACAGCCTATTAACATTTCAGTCAAGTAATTCAGGCACCTAGTAGATGGTCGGCACGCATTTCAGCAAAGCAATTTGAGCACCTACAGGATAGTGCGCAGATTTTAGCCAAGTATTTCAGGCACCTAGTGGACAGTCTGCACATTTCCACTAAGTTGCGCTGGAAAAGAGCCTTGGGTGGGGAATCTTAATACACTGCGCTGTAGCCGATGCAGAAGACTGTGACCATCTACGGAGATTTTGCTGAGAAAACAACCAATTTTCATTAGTATCTACTCGGGGCGCTCATCACTCCCATGCTACCATTACGATGAACGCTCAGTACTCGATTCTTTTTAAAATGTATGTTCTTTATTTTAAAACATTAGACTTTGTTTTTCCCATTCAATGTACAAGCAAAAAAAGCCGTAAGTCACCCATGCAACATGATAAGAATAAAGTTAGGGCCTTCGTCACATGGAGATTCATGCATGTAAACAAGTTTGCCTTTCAATGTTGACATAATTTGTAACAATTGCTCAAAGTGGTGTGGAAGAGGTAGACGGGATGTACAACACAGGTGGTAAACACAAAAGTGGCTTTGGGTTGGGGTAATCACGCAATCATGTAATTCTATGATTTTGGATGGGATGATTATAACAGTGGTTCTTAGTGACTTGTGTCTTGAAAACAAGCGATAGGAAGAAAAAGATTGCTACTATTTACAGAAGAGCGAGCAAGAAGAAGAAACAATACAAGAAGCAAAACAGCGTGATCACAACTAAATTGAATTCAACATTAACTTAAAAGAAAACATGGAAACAGTTTAAACGATGTTACCAATGTGATTCACTCGAGGGAGCCATCTATTTTTGATTCAAAACCAAACATATGTGATAACATGATTGAATGTATGGCTCTCTGAAAAAGAATAAAACACAATACAAGAGAAAATGGAGCCAGCAAGGCTTGCATAAAAGCAAATCTGGTTATCCAGACACCTTTCAAAAACGGACTGTCATCACTGGTAGGTGAATAAAGTAGGGGTGCACTCCTTTGTGGGTGATACTGCAAAGGTTTGTAGCATCCCCTGACATGCCACAGTGAGCGAGTTCGCGCAAACATTTCATGCTGAAGACACATTGTAGTCACTTGGCTAGTAGACGTGCGTGGTTTAATAAATAATCCATTTATGTTTATTTATAGAAGGAAATGGGAGGGGAGACTGGGCCAAAGAGCTCAGCACATGGGTCATTTCATTTAAAGGAAGGGGATATTGACACACCCTTTCATTCACTTGCTGCTTGGTTGTTGTATACAGGTGAGCTCAAGCAAGTGATCACACTTCCGCTTCATCATAGAAACATTTACGCCAAGAACCTAACTGCCACAAAGACTGCACCCAGTCTCTGTCCCCAGATGAGCTCGCCATACAAGAAGTCTGAAGCACAGCTGCAGCACAGTATGATGGAAGTTTACTTGCCGTTGCCCCGACTGAACTTCCATTTTGGTACCTGTAGGTCTTTCCTATTCAGAACAAAACGCCTGGCATTATCAACAGCAATGAAAGATCTGAGTTATATATGAGTATCTTTATGAAAGGTTATGGCTGCTCACTACACCACTATTCCAGAACATTAATTTCACTTTCAATTATTAGAAATACTCCCTCTAGAAAAGAGACCCATTTCCCACTTCATGTAAATAGAAAAGCAGCTTTATCAATGGACTAGCCTGCAGTGTTTAGTAATCTGCCTATAATCCCAAAAAGCAGCTTCTTACCATACTGGGGTTACGGCAAGCATGAGACTGCAGGCAGGTGTCCACAGGGCAGACGTAGGAGACACTACTGGCCCGAGGAGGGAGTTTTGAAAGAATCAAGAGTTTGGAAGACAATTAAACAACAATAGGTCCCCAGCCAATAGTAAAACAGCACCCCCTACGCCCCAAGCATACGTTCTCCATAGGTAAAAGGGTGCAAAAACCCACCTTCTTCCTAATGGAACAACACTGAAATATAATGTGACTAGTGATGGACAATGCTGAACTCTTCTGACACTCAGTGGTTATTCCATAACTTCAGGTGTTTCAAAATAATAATCCAATTCAATATCGCGCCTTCCAGAGGAAGCACATGGTGATGAAAATTCATCGTCAAAATTCCTTTAAGTGCTCCTACTGCCTCCTTTTGCCCACTTCTCCCCATCACATCATAAGGAAAGGAATAACTAATCTTTCCAAGAAGTGAGAGAGCCGTGCAAAAGGTGCACCCGTTAGTAATAATCCCCCTTTCTTAATTAAGAGGAATATGGATTTACATATTGTTTAAAGAATAAACAACCTTAAAAAGTTGAATCTGAGTGTTTTTTTCATCTGTACACCAGCTGCATCACTACTTATGTGAACATGCAGCACAAGTGGGCAGCAGAAGAGATTGCTTCCAAGTGCTTCCATAGGAAGTCAGAATCCCCCTTTGAAAGGAGTCAAGACGACAAGGGATGAGAAACAGACAATCTTCTTAGAACTATTATATAAGAGTGCATCAAATATCCTACGGATGTTTAACCCTTTCCGTGCGTCCGTCGGCCAACGGCCGTCGCGAGCACTACCTCCGTAGTGCTGCGCACGTCCGTTGGCCGACGCGGCCCCGCCCACTCAAAACCGCCGCACCGCGGCGGAATTGCCGCCGCGGTTAAGTGGTTAAGAAAGCTCCAATATATACACACCAGAACGGAGAAATAAATAAAAGATGAATAATACTTGAACCACCAAGCACCACCCCAAAAATCAGCCCACCTTTTACGAAGAGAGGAGATCGCCAGACAGACGAAGCAACCACCTCTGGGGCATCCTCCGAAATGGATGTCTTGTGCACATTTTGGGATGTTCCCGCTTGCCAGCCGGTGTGGCTGCCAAGTTAATCCATAAAATGACTGCCTAGCACTCACACCATTGCAACTCTATTATAAACCCCTTCAAGACATCCAGATCAGCGTGGAAAAGATAGCCACCAAGAGATAAAACTCAACACTTCACGCTTCAGCCGGACATCTTTGGCCTAAACGCGCTGCTCTACCAACTCATCAGTTGATTTTGGATAGAGGTGCGAGTTGCTTGAACTACAGTAAACCGATCCAATGAAAGTAACCCTGGAATACGGCATGTTTCTCATTGACGAGAAGGTTATAAAGAAAGCTTTTCTCCCTCAAAGATAAATATGGTTTTAAATAATTTACTCTACAAAAGTTAACCCCAGTCACACTGTTAAAATACATCTGTCCAATAAGACACTCCCGACACTCAGACGTTGTAAAGGCAATGAGTTTTAGTACAAGCAAATCTTGGACATCCTCAGATAATGTTCCTCTACAGTGACTTCTTGTACCAGGTTGAAGAAGTTACAAAATGTATGCCACTACGAGAGGCCATAGAGCAAAAAGTTTAACTTTTCTTCATTCAGAGGCTTCTGGCATGCAATGGTTAAACCAGGAGTATGGGTGTCCATTTTGCTAATGGTCATTTTTCTTTTAACAATCCTCAAACACTGTTCTGTCGTTCTGTCCCCTTTCACATATTGGTGTAAGCAAAATGAAGACTAGTTAAGGGCTAGCTGTTTTCTTTGGGATTGACCAACACATGACAAAGTATGTCATGATCATCAACACTACGGGGTAGAGACCACTGAGGATCATACATACCCTGGAGATAAAATGCACAAGTGCATTAAGAGTGCACAAGAACACTGATGGGGAAAACGTACACAACAAACTGGTGGTAAAATCGAAACCTTTCCTCTCACCCTGGCAACCCTCAGCTGTAGTATACTCAAGGCACAGTCTCTCTGCTTCCAACTATGGCCTTTTAGTCCCAGAAATCAAGCAACAACTGAATTCATCTAAGAATCCCACAGAGTGATGACAATTGTTAAGAAATGTATTTGAAAAGGATGACAACCCAGATGCTGACCATGAGATGCTCACCAGAAAAAAATTATAGTTTCAGTAAAAACTGTCCTTGTCACAGGGACAAATAGCATTGCCCCGTCACTGCCCTCAAGTGTCCGGTAACTATGTTCAGTGAAGTGCCTGGAAATAATGCAGGACTTTCATGGTACTCTTGATAAGTGCTAGAACGAGTTGTGGCCATGTTCCACAATATAGCAACCCAAACAAATCATAAATACCCAGGAGACCCAGCTAATATTTACTACCCTTGATAAATGTTTTGCCAGTTGAGAACTACCAGAAATTCAGGAAATGCAGAGGATAAACATAGATTTTAGACATTCTTTGTGGCCAGTTCTATGCATTCCTGGTGAATCGGCAGGCACTTCAAAGCCAAATCCCATCAGCCATGCATGCAATAGAAAGGTGTGCAGTGGAACACAACTTAACTAGGGTCTATAAACAAGTGTAAAAACAGCGAAGCCACCACTAGTACGATTTCTGAAACAAAGCTGTCAAGAAGCCCTTACCATGGTGCTTCAAGAGACAACAGACTTAGCAAATCTATTCAAAAGAAAGCAAAAGGATCAGCAAGAGAATTCGGACGAGAGTGTGGAAAATAGAGCTACTGAGGAAGAAAGGAAAGTGAAAACAATGTGGAGCTTCCCATGGATGGAAAGCTTTAAGATGACAGATCCCCCAAAGGAGGGTTTAGAAGACAAGATAACAGCTGTAAAGCGAACTCAGTGTTCAGTAGAAAAGACAGCTAAATATTTCTGATACCAAGACAGCTAGAAGAGCGTTCAAAAGTTAAGTTAGCAGATTGTTCAGAAAAAAAAAAAAGACACTTAGTACATTATCAAGCGTTGAGTAGTGCTGATAACTAGAGGACAATCCCTGTTCAGAGGTTTCATTCCAAAAGATAAAGGGGCAGTCAAAACACAAATGTGCATCTTCTACTGTAGGACCGGACAGACTAAACAAGAACATGAAGCTTACCATGGATGATTGTGCAATCAGAACAAGAAAGGTGCTATGGTCAGGGAGAACACCAACTAGAAGAGGACAGTAAGAACAATAAAGAGTAGCTCCTAGGGAAAGAGAGGACTTCCAGAACACCAGAGAGGAGCCCCTAGGTTAAAGAACCATTCAAACCCCAACAAGGGGCGCCTAGGAAGAAGCAGACTTCCAGAACACGAACATGAAGCTCCTAAGACAAGAGAAGACAGCCTGAATACCGATGAGGAACTCCTAGGGAATTAGATGGATTCCAAAACACCACCAAAGATCTTTAGTGAAGGAGAAGACTTCCAAAATACCAACAAGGAGCTCACAGATTAGGAGAGGACTTTCTGAACACCAATGAGGATTCCCTGGGTCATGAGAGAATCGAACCAACACTAACAAGAAGATCCTAGGGAAGGTGAGGACTTCCAGAACAAGAATGAGGAGCTCCTAGGCTAGGAGAGCACCATACAAACCCCAACAAGGAGCGGACGTCCACAACACGAATGTGGAGATCCTAAGACAAGAGAAGACAGCCTGAATATCAATGCGGAATTGATAGGGAATGAGATGGGTTCCAGAACAGCAAGGAAGAACTCTAGTGAAGGAGAAGACTTTGAGAATATCAACAAGGAGCTTATAGGTTAGGAGCGGACTTTCTGAACACCAATGAGGAACCCTAGGTCATGAGAGAACCGGACCAACACGAACAAGAAGTTCCTAGGGAAGGCGAGGACTTCCAGAACAAGAACGCGGAGCTCCTAAGGCAGGGGAAGAAAGTGTGAATGTCAATGAGGAGCTTCTAGGTTACGAGAACACTTCCTGAACACCAATTAGGATCCCTTAGGGTAGTAGGAACCATCCAAACACCAACATGGAGCTCCTAGAGTAGGAGAGGACAGTCAGAAAACCAATAAGAGTCTCTTAGAACAGCAGAGGGACTTTCATAACACAAATCTATCATAAGGTAGGAAATGACAATATAGACAAGATCGGGGTAGAAAACAGCCAGGTGAAGACATCCGTAGCACCATCAAGGTGTTTTCAGTGGAACAGGGGACAGCTGCCACACCCACAAGAAGCTCCTAATGTATGCAGGACTCCCAAAACATCGACATGGGGCTCCTAGTGTAGGAGAAGACAATCAGAACTAACAAGGGGCTTTCACCTGAACAGAGGACAGACAAAAGTGCTTTGCATGTAAACATTTACCAAGGAGCACCCAGCGACTTTACAAGAGCTCATGAACCACTGCACATAAACATTCCAAAGACTGTGATGGCAGTAAGGGACTAAGAAATGAGTTACAGGAGATGGAAAGGATGCAATTTGTTTTATAAGTGCCTACTAAAGAAAATAGGGTAGGCGTTGCTGAAGGGTCTCTAACACTGCAGAAATGGACTGCAAGCCTCAGGTGCCAGCCATCCAGTGACCTATCATACATTTCCAGTAAATTTCCCACTACAACCCGGAGAGGAAGCCATTCTCGGATGCATCAGTCCTATCAACACCTCCCCTTGCGCTCTTCGACCCCTTGCCTGGGGCTGGTGTGGTGGAGTATTTTGGCGGGTACCGGATGAAGAGGCGGTCCTCCTCCTTCTTGATCCACCGGAGCAGTTTTGTGATGACATTGATGGCGCCCGCTTTGGTCACCAAGGGGCTATAGGAGGTGTAAAGCTCAAACTTGCTTGTGACCTGGAGAACAAAAACAGGAACAGTATTTTAAATTCTTTTTTGATTTCAGATTGGTCGAAAAATAAATAGAATTTTCACGTAAATTTAAGTCAAGCTAAGTTAAAACTTTAAAAGATATGGATACTACATTATTACATGAAAAGAGTATCCAATGGTATGCAATATTAATTGTATAAGTTATTTCTTGTGAGAAGCAAAAATTTAATGAGCCAATGGCAGACATAGGTGAGAACGTCAAATTCCGACAAGACAGCATCCATGACATGATATCAGCATTTGTTAATATTTAAGATTTGTATAATCCTAATGGATTTAATTAAAGATGCAATTTTTATTTTAGACACTTCTCTATCATAGGCTAGAATTGAATGGTTTTAAAGACCAAGGACAACATAACAACTACTTCTGTCTAGTAAGCTGCAGGTTATAGAAGAAACAGGACTAATAGATCTTCCTTTATTCTCAGAGTTCCAAAGAAAGGGATGCCTGGACTCCGATGCAGGGCCAGACGTTGGTACCAGAGTTAGAGGTTCCTGGGCACGAACCTAGCGCAGTCTGTGTGAACTTGGTGTCTGAAGACCGTCTGATGCAGTTGCAGCAGCTTCAAGAAGACCACGGAGTTGGCAGCGGCAAATGAAAAGATATAGGTTTGGAGGAGGTGCCTTCTGTTCTTCCCTGAACTGAAGGCGTGTTGGCATGAGCAGGAGAGGCGGAAGGACATTTATAGCATGGGTTCTGTGATGCACAAGCCGGCGCGTTTGCATTGTCAGGCAGTTTGCCATCACTGGTTTGTGCACTCTGACATCCTCTGGAGGTTTTGAACTTCTCTGCAAGGAGATTGCAAGGTAGTAGTTGTCAGTGGCAGCAGCCACTTAGATTAAAAAAAGTGTCCTGACCTGCACCCAGGTTTGGAAACTGAACCTGCAAAGGTTTTATCTGGCTACGGGTAACATGGTCTAATTTGCATCAACTTTGCCGCTGTCTGTATTCTCGCTTTATGTTTCTCTCATATTCATGGCTCTTATTGAGTCTGCCATGTAGGGGTTCGAGGAGCCTGTGCTGCACCGGTTTCTTTACTGCTTGTTTTTATGAAACAGACAACTAGAAGTCTTTATTGGCTCAGAGGAACAGCTCTGTGGACACAGAACCAGGTTCATCTGGTCCCCGGTGTCCTCCTGGGCTTCTGGAAGGGTAGTGCTGTTCAACGTTGCAGCGTTTCTTGCACGTGTCTAGCCTTCCCTCGTTGGGAAGGTGAGTTTCCCTCCCCACCCAGTCTTTCACCATGTCTGCACTCTCACGTGTCTGCCCACAAAAGCCATCAGTCAGTAATGTGGCATGGGGTCTGTGGGGTTTTGCCACTGTGACTTCAGTATTCCATTAATATCCCTTTTATCTAATCTAATGTTGGCACACTGACAAGTGCAAGGGTTTGAGGGATACCCTGCTTGGCAGATCTCAGTGCGTCACCGGTCAGTCAAGATTCAGTGTTTCACTTCCGGGGGTGCTTCTAGGGCTACTCATAGCGCTGACTCAGAAGTGTTAATGCTCAGTGCTGGAGCACTCAATTAGGTGTCAAAAGGACATTAATATAGATCACGTCGGTCCTTTCCTCTCTTAGATCGCCTCAATTCACATTCTGGGCTGGAGGTCAGGGCTGCAGTCTAGTTGTGGCTGTGCAGGATGTGGTTTGTTTCAAGAATGTGACTTGTTCCCCCTCTCCCACTGACTCAGCAGTGCCTCATTACACCCGGTGTTGGTGGTGAAAAGTTAGGACGCTAGGGGGAGGAAATACGAGTAGTAGTTACCATCTTAGGCATCCAAGGAGACATCCTGAATAGGCACTCTTGCCCACCAACCCCCAGGAGAATTCCCACCAAAGACCCAGTGGGTGGGGGTCCATCCTACACAAGGTTTCTTTCTGGGCAACCCATGACGCCATCAATCTCACGCCCTCTAGGGTCGTGGATTCCCTTAGCAGGACAAGCTCAGGCTCCACGTTCCCAGTCAGATTCCCTTTGTCAGCGTTTTCCAGGCTCCTGCTTCCTCAACATAAGGCCAGTATGCAGAACAGTACCAGTTAGTGTGATTTTGGCAGCATAATCAAAGTAAGGATTTACTTAGCAGTGCCAGATACACTTCCGTTTTCACAGAAGCGCAGATGCATTGTTCATCAATACAAAGAAAATACAGATATTGGAAAATAGGACTAGCAGTAACTTTCCCTTTCTATTATGGAACTTGTTTGACACTCAAATATTAAAACAATAGGCAGCACAGCCGTACCAGGAAGAGGGCAACACTACTACCTTCCTACCAGGAAGAGGACAACACAGGAAAACTGAAGAATGACAACTAGCATGAAAGGAGTTAAGCAACAATTTGTGCAAAAGTGCATCCTTGAGTAACGATGCTGCGCAAAGGAATGAAATCCTCTCCTCGTGGGCACTCGCGTGAGGAGCATCTAGCTGAATGAGTTGTGGGTTTACTGACAAGAGATCCAGAAGTTTTTACCAGCACGCGGTGATACTGGCTGATTTTCATCTAGCTATATGCTATTTTAAGTGGGTTATATTACTATGTAAATACCCATGATTAACAAACAAGTTTCTTTCTTGTAGATACTCTCAGGGATCTTTCTAGGTTTCGTGCATGACGCCATCTCTCTGCAGGGAAGAATGTGATCAGAAAGGAGGGCTTGGCGTAGTCAGGATTATGTGGAAATATAAAACTATATTCGGAAACAATATAGGATACGGTCTCAAAAAAACCTCATCATGCTAGAACAATGTTAGCGATTAATAAGAGCATGAGGTCGGGATTTACTCACCATCATGGCCAGAGTAATAGCCTTCAGAAAAGCTACCTTCCACCAGAGATGTTAGGATAAAAAAAAGTCTGCCTCTTAATTTTTAAAGAATTGGGCTTTATTCAAAGAGAGTGGAAGATCTTGTAACTGAAGGGAGTACCAAATTGTGGATAAAAAAAATCCATAAACTGGTATAATGAAAAAGGGAGCATGAGAATGTTATTCTTGATGTACGGTAATCCCGGTCAAGCGTGCTCCTAATGGAAAAGAATTCAGGTTAGATAGAACCATTTTATAAGGCATGGCACCACTCTCTCTCCCTGGCAGATCCTCAAATCCATATGCTTCCGGAGTCACTAGATGCAGAATCTATCTAACCAGACAGCTTAAGAGGCCCAGGCAGATGAAAGTTTAGCCTCTCTCACCGTGTCCATGCAGTGGAAGCTTATATTGCTGCAGCCCGGAGTTTGAATGTTAAGGTCAGCAATGGAGTACTGCGGTCTGAGATCTTTGCCTTCATTCTGGAAAGAGAAGTGGTCAGGATGGAAGTCTCTTGTATTGTTCTTGTAAAAGAGCACACGGCCTGGGTACAATCACTGGCAAAGACAAAGTTATGAGAAGCATCTCTGCCCACCACTGCTGGGCCGCGATCAAAACCTTTGGCAGAAGAGGAAAAGGTAGAAACTGTTACACGGTCTGACCAGTTCAATAAGAGTTAATTGTCTCTGCAATTGGGTTCTGTAACCAAGTTGCAAAGTCTTGCCATTTTGTTTTTCTTGCTGTGGAGAACCAGTCTAAATGAGGGGGTTCGCCAAAAACTGAAGATGTTTGCAAGAACTTAAATCATGTAGAACTCATTAATTTTCTCCCATAAAGGGTCTGCTTATCTCGTCTACCTTTATGTTTTCCAAAAGTGCAAATCCACCAGTCATTGCCACACTGAATGATCCCCATTCGGGTGAGTCTTGGCTTAGTTGTCTACCTACAACCGAGTCTGTTCAAGTAGTGCAGTCTTAGGCTTTTATACAGCTGCAGGTTCTTTTTCTGGTACTACCATAGGCCAGATTGCAGAGAAAAGTATTAACTTGTTGCAATTTCTTGACTTCAGAGACCACTGATCCTTGAGGGACATGTGATGGGGTTTCGTAAGTAACTTACCATGAGATACAATTAACCAGCATGAGGCCATCAGGCCCAGTAGAGAAGAAATCTGCCAAGTGGATGAATGACAACGCAAAGAGCTACCTGTTCTTATTTATAAAAGACAGTCTGTCCTTCAAAGCCCTTGAGTCCAACAATGCTAGAAATGTTGGGGATTTGTCAGTGCCTACCTGAAGCCCTGACGGAAAAGACCTATAATGCTTTCCGCCGAGAAGGGACCTTGGTTTGCGTTGGGATTTTATATAAGCGCTCCATCACTCAGTTCTCTAGGCACCAAGCTGGAAAGAAAAGGAATTACAGAACTAGGGGATGCCATAGGTTTATGAGATGAGAATCACCTTCCTGATATTCAGATGGTCAATAGTGGCTTTCAAATCTTGTGAGATATTGTTCCAAAGCAAAGAGGCCAGGCGCAAAAAAAAGCCAACAAGGAGAGCACACAGTGAACGACTCAACCAACTGGGGCTCAGAGGTGAAAGCCCTAGCTGACCCCCTGACTTCTAGCTGACATCTCCAGACAGAACTAACAATCATGAATGTGTGAGAGTGTGGAAGGCAGACCACACATTACCGTCCTACTGATGCATTTCTGCCATAAGTACATGTAATGAAGCAGACATGGTTATAGAAGGAAATTTTGAGTAACGTCTTTATCAGAAGAAAATCTCGGATGTTGAAAGAAGGAGGAAATAATGGGGCAGGTGCCTAAAATATTGACTGAAAGTAAAAATGTAAAAATAAGAAAGAGTATTCAGTTTGGGAGGGACTGGATCTTTTTTCAGTAAACTGAAAAAATAAAACCAACCTGCATGACGGGTTAGGGCAGCTTCCAGTGCTCTGGACACGGAAATGCCAGTTTCCCGGATTCTCGGCCTACATGTAAGAGCACCATTCCTTTTTCTGGTATGGTATTTTCGGTCACATGCACTTTAATATTGGTCATTTGGCTGTGTGAATGATGCGATTTAAAATGTTGCCTTCCAGAGGCATATTTCCTTTTTTAATTCACTTTCAAGTTTGGTATCATGCATATTTATCAATGTGTCCCAGAACCACAACCATGTACAGAGATATTCAATCTTTTAGATAAATCAGAGACATCCCATGATGGAAACGTTCTGTGCCTTTTGGGCGGGGCAACAGAACTTGAGCTGTGGTGTTTCTGATCTTTAAACTGCAAGCAGTGTTTGGAGCCATCTTGAGTAAGCAATGGGGTCCTACAGAGTGTCCCAAATGAGTGATTCTCAAGTGATAGAGGAGAAACCATCACACATGTGTATCCCATGTTGGTGGCTCTGGAGATAACTGGGTGCATCATGTGCTGGTCTAACGGCTGGTGCTTTGCGCAGGTGCTGAACAGGTAGGAATCCCCACACCAAAACGCTGCAGAGGACCCTATTCATGAAATATTTGAAGCATAATGTACCCGCTGCATCTACATGTATGCAGTAGTGCAAAAATACGATGAGTAATGATCTCCAGCCTCAAACAGAAGGATTTACAGATGGCTGCGTGATTATCAGCGGCCCTTCCTTCCCGGGAGCTTTTGCCCAGGCTCGGGGGGACACAGTAGCTACACTCCAAGGAGCAACCACTCCATAGCAGGTCCGAGGAAGCACAGAGGCAAAGCTGATGAAGCCCAGCGGGACCTATTGGAAATGCAGTTCTATGACGGGCAACCCAGAACCGATGAGTTCAGAGAAGTGCCTCGCCTTTGGCGAATTGCTGTGTATAGAACGAGTAGCCAGTCCAGTACCTCAGTGGTTGTGCATACGGCAAAGGCCTAGAGACTTCGTAGCTGCAACCTCTGTCTCCACACTAAGTCATCACAGGTAATAGGGACATCTCAGTCTCTTCTGAAGGTCACACTAGTCCGTTGCTATATGTACAACCTATTTGCTGGTGTTTTTCTGGATTTCTTATTCTAGTTTTTATTTTGAAAGCAGCTTGAGTAAAAACTGGCCAACACACTTTCGACTGCAACAATTGCTACACTTATGCACTTGTAATGAGGTGAAGAAATTTCATTCCTTGCGCAAGAAGGAGTTTGCATGGGGGTCAGAGTTCCGTGGAATGCTGGAATTATCACTTTTCTGCAAATTTACAACATCAAATGTTGCCAGATTAAAACAGCTGAAATTTACCAGAGGACAATGAGCTTTAGAATCTGATACATTTGGAATTCAATGTGGAAAACAGGGACTCAGTGCAATTCCCCAGTATCTGAGGGAAGTCTCAGAATGTGAGCCATTTACTCTTCTTAGTAAATAATATACCACAGGGCACTGGTATTTACGGAAGGCAGTAAACACCTCACTCCTTTCCAGCCCTCTTGTGAACAAGGCCTTTAAAACGAAGGTCTATCAAAGAGCTCTAAAGACAGTTCAGCATCTAGCTTCCTGTGTGTTCAAGGCATAATTCAGTGACCTCCCTCTCGGAGTCTGAAATCGTGGTGGGCTGGACTCAGGATCCCAGATGGAGTGGTGCTGTCTCGAGGGCGCACGTGTGTAGTGGAGTGCATGACATTCTGCCGACATTACAAATAATTGAATTCATTATTTCTCTGCAGGCTCAGTGAATTTGGAAAGGGGACATTTGTCTCTTTGCACAGGAGTACTGAGCAGTTCACTCTTTCGGCGGGTGTAGAAAGCACAACTCTCTCTGGACGAGAGTACATAGCATTACTCTTTTCAAACAAGGTACAAAGCTTTTCTCTTTCTGAACAGGGGTAGAGAGCATTTCTCTCTTTAGAAAGGGGTACACAGCACATCTGGCTTTGGACAGGGTACAGAACATTACTCTCTTTGGAAACGGGTATGAGTCATTACTCTCTTTGGAGAGGGGTACAAAGCATTACCCTCTTTGGAGAGGGTACAAAGCATTACCCTCTTTAGAGAGGGTACAAAGCATTACTCTCACTGGAGAGGGGTACAAAGCATTACTCTCTTTGGGGAGGGTTACAAAGCATTACTCTCATTTGAGAGGGGTACAAAGCATTACCCTCTTTAGAGAGGGTACAAAGCATTACCCTCTTTAGAGAGGGTACAAAGCATTACTCTCTTTGGGGAGGGGTACAAAGCATTACTCTCATTTGAGAGGGGTACAAAGCATTACTCTCATTTGAGAGGGGTACAAAGCATTACCCTCTTTGGAGAGGGGTACAAAGCATTACCCTCTTTGGAGAGGGGTACAAAGCATTACCCTCACTGGAGAGGGGTACAAAGCATTACTCTCACTGGAGAGGGGTGCAAAGCATTACTCTCTTTGGGGAGGGGTACAAAGCATTACTCTCATTTGAGAGGGGTACAAAGCATTACCCTCTTTGGAGAGGGGTACAAAGCATTACTCTAACTGGAGAGGGGTACAAAGCATTACTCTCTTTGAAGAGGGATACAAAGGAAGGCGAGGAGTACAGGTCATTTCTCTTTGGAGAGGGACACAAAGCATTCCTCTGTTTGGGGAGGTTCAGGACATCTCTTTCTTTGGGCTGAATATCTCCATCAAGACACTTGATTTCATTAAGAGGGAAGATATTTCTAGGTGGATTGGCACACTTTGACGGGCACAGATTTCCTTGTGAGCACTGGTGTAGGGAGCTGGCTAGTGACCATGGGTCAGTAGAGGACTACCGATTTTACCCAGTGTGGCACAGGGATTCAGTCCCCATCTTGTTCAGGGAACTTGCTTCAGGTGGGGCGGAGGGGGGTGCATTTCTTAACGTACGAGCACGGGGATATTTTCCAACTAGAACTGAATCAACGGTGCTAGACAGCTTAGAGGGCAGGCACAGAATTTCTAAGCCCTCTCCAGTGTTGAATATTTCCCCTCCACTGAACATTTTCTTCTAGAGTGCCTTTTCCCTCAGGGAACCTTTTCTCTTTGGGCACTGGATGGTTTGGAATGAAGACTTCATTCACTACATGCACACTGTGATTCTATGTCAGGAACGGAGGCAAGGATTATGCTATTCTTCCTTCGCTTTTATTACAATATCTCTCAAATGGCAGCCATTTTAATAACATCAAGAAACACAACATTACTGTTCCCCTAAACCCTAGGGAAACATTAAATCCATCATCTAATCCACAGCATCTGCTCCCAACACAGTCCATCCACTCTTTCAGGACGCTTTCTTCGCTGCTCAGCAGCCAGTTAAGTTGCTTTTTTCTGTGCTCTATGTGGCGATGTTATTGTGTTGATATTTCTAGTTATGTTTACATTATTTGTTGTGGATGCCATTGCCGCTTTGCTTTTAGATTTCCTACCCGTGGCGGGAAACAGACACTACAACGCGGCCGGTTCCACGCATTACCATAACCACGCATGCATTACAACGCATGCGTGGTTACCACGAAATGCCTTTACTACGAGATACGTAGTAAAGGCATGTGTTAAAGGAAAAATTAAAAAAGGGGGGCGGGAGGGGGTTTCCCCCAAAAAAGCGTGCGATTAAAAAAAGGGGGGTTGGGGGGGGGGGGGTCTCCCCCGCCCCAAAAACACACCTGTTTCAGCCGAGATGTGGAGGCAATCGGCGTCGTTAGAGGAAACGGAAAGACACTTCCGCTTCCTCTTAACGACGTGCAACGTAGATCGGAACTTCGGAAGAGAGAGGAGAGGACGTGGAGAGGTAAGGGGGATTTTAGATTATGTAAATAATAATTTAAGGGATGGGGTCGCACAGGGGTACAGGGACGGGAATTATGGTAATGGAGAAGGGATCGGAGATAACCTTTACCAAGAAAATGCCATTAACATGCATGATTTTAGAACGAAAAACGTTGTAAAGATATGCGTGTTAAAGGCATTTTCGTGGTAAAGGTTATGAGTGGTAATGCCATTCGCGTTGTAACGCATGCGTGGTAAAGGCATGCGTTGCAACGGAATGCGTGGTAACGTCATACAACCACACGTGGCAGGACCTCTTCGGCGCTCCTTATGCGACTCTGCCCCTGAATACTGCCTGCTAGAGGCCGCTGCCGCACGTCTAATCTCATGGTAGGATTAATCCGGCCGGCCATCTTTAGTGCTTGTTATGTCTGTTCCCAGTAGGTGCAGCTGATCCTCAGTCAAGCGGTCTGTGGCAAGTAAGAGTTTCGCCTTTTTCTTCTTCACTTGTCCAGAAGAGGTCCGAATGAATGGGCCGAAATGAGTCGACCCTTTGGAAAGGAGTCTGATTAATCATTACAGTGTATACAGGATTGGGACACACCACGGATGCTTGAGGGTTTTTTGCTATTCCCTCAAGTGTGTATCAGCATTTGACTACCTTGCATTTGGATTGCTATTGATTATTGTATATTGCAGCCATCTATATTACGAAAGTGATTTGGCGTAGAAGAGGAAATATTTTTGTTCTTTAGATGCACATTATATATGTTGTTGTGTCAAAGTTTTGAATGTTTATTCACCCGATAAATAACATCTAATACCTGGAACTGGATTATGCTCATGACTTTAGAATCATACAAGAATATGTTGGTTGGGATAGTGACATCCAGCAATAGAGATCAATTTATGTTTTATCTTTTTTGAGTGATTCTTGAATTTGTTCCCACTCATCAATGTGTTTATATATGATTTATCCTTTGCCCAGGTGCGGTGGGATCAATAGGGCAAACCCCTAGATTTTGGAGCATGTCTAATCTCGGCAGCTCTGCAATGCGCATCTTCACTAGGAGTGTCAGATGAGCACCTCAGGGGTCCAGCAACGCTGCAACCTTGTCCGCACTACCGGGTCTGTATTGCCACTAATCTCCATTCTGAAGACCCCCTGGGGGTCTGTATATTCATTCTTACTTGACGCCCTGTGGCACAGTACCAGGCAGCACCCAAAGACCCATGGGGTGAGTGTCCCAAGGGCTTGCAGCCCTTACATTGTGAGTCAAAGGCCACCCATATCCTCTGGGCCCATCCTGAACCATACCTGCACGCATAGTGTTCATTAGAGCAGAGCTCAGCCCACGCTCACATTGTTGGCTTACTGGTGTCCCCAGTGTAGTGCGCAAAGCACGTGTGCCCTGAGATAGCGAGTATGCAATCCTCGGAGGGCACTTATCAGGAGGAGGATTCATGTCCTTCTTCCAATGGGATGAAGAGAGTTTTAGGAGGCTGTAGACGCTTCAATTTATAGGGCCATCAATGAAGCCATGGGGCCCCTGGAACAATGCATCGCTGAACAAATTGGACGCAAGTGCAGTAAAATCCCTAAGCCTGCCCCCATCAAACCCGCATAGCCCTCCCAAGACGCCCAGGGTGAGAGACCCCCGCCTCAGAAAAAGCAATGCACCGAAGAGGTGGATCATGATGCATTTGCGTGGCTTAAGAAGGCCTTCCTGAGCAGGTACCGCCGCCGAGGGACAAGTAGAGCCTGCAGATGCTTATACCGAGACTTCACGGCCAGTTTTCCCAGATTAGCAAGACCAAGATGACTCCCATGGGGATTCGGAAGAGGAGGCGGGTCAATCTAGGTCTTGGCGCCCTGCCCTAGATTCCGCTCCCATGCCGAAGAGCGCCTCAGACATGCTAGACCCAGACAAAATTGTTCATCCCAGGTCCGCGGACTGGATCGCAGCGGATAAGGTAGCAAAGTACGTGGCCTAGATTCATCGCAAACCTTTAGAGAAGGGCGCCCACAACCGCCTTAGGGCTGAGTATAGGCACCCCTTCTTGGAGGGGAAAGTCATTGTTATCCCGGACACTGACTCCAGAATGGCCACCTTTCTGGCCAAATTTAATAAGGATCGTAAGTTAGGGATAGACCAGTCTTGGCGCTCATGTCAAGATAAGCTCCTCGACGCCATAGGCCCCATGACGAAGATCCTCGACATGGTGGAGAAGGCTAAGGCCTCTGGTTCCCTCATTCCACTGATGTCCTTTCAGGGTGGGCCCAGTGCCCAATAGTTTTTCTGGGGAACACGAATTGTGCGCTGTCCACGGAGTGTCGCCGCTCCTTGCTGATCAATGTGGACCCCAAGCTAGGCGACTGTCTCTTTAGAGGAGGGTGCAGCGGCTCGAGGGGCTCTGTTTGGAGACCCGTTTTGCAGCAATTAGGCAAGTTTGTGGCAACCTACACATCACTGGATAAGGCCCAAACCAATATTAAGCGCAACTTCACACCGAGGGTTTTCCAGGGGGCCGATCATGGTATGGGCCGCACGACCGACTGCTTCTCCTCTACACCTCCCCCCAGGGGACAAGGCTCCTGGCACAGCTAGTGGCAGACTAACGCATGCTTCACAAACTTCTACCAGACAAGAGGCCAGTGGTTCCGTGGACGAGGCTTCAAGGGCCAAGCCTGCGATGCCTCCGGAAATGGTGAGTGTACTCCCTGCCTTCCACCTAAAGGTAGGGGGCCGTCTAGCCCAGTTTCTCCCAGCTTGGTCTTCTATCACCTCAGACGCTTGGGTATTGCAAACAGTTCAAGGGTTCCAAATAGAGTTCTACATGGTTCCCAAGCAGGCCTCGCATCCTTGCCCCATTTGTTTCTCCCAGCAAGCCGCTGCACTTATAGACAGGGAGGTCGAAAACATGTTGCAGAAAGGGGCCATTTGTCGATTGGTTACGCATCCCAATGGGTTCCTCAGCAACCTCTTTTTGGAAGACAAGACCGACGGCGGTCAACGGCCAGTGATCAATCTCTGGGAGTTCAAGGAGTGGCTGGTTTATTGCCACTTCAAGATGGAAGCCAGCCACCTACTCAGGGATGTTTTGCTCCCATTGGGCTCGATGGTGCGTCTGGACCTGAAGGACGCATACTTGACGGTCCCCGTCTTCCCTCCCCCGTCTGTTTCTCCAATTTGTCTGGTGAACCCAGACATTCGAGTTTGTCACCCTTCCGTTCGGCCTGTCGTCGGCCCCGTGGTGCTTCACGAGGGTCCTCAAACTAGTGATAAAATACCTGCGGACCCAGAGGATAAGGCTCTTCGTCTGTCTAGATGACATTTTACTCCTAGCTCAGTTTCCTCAGAAGCTCGCCCAACAGCTCCAGATGGCAGAAGACCTCTTACAGGGACTGTGATTTGTTATCAACAAAAGAAATCTCTTCTGTCGCCAGCTCAGAGAACAACCTTCCAAGGTTTCGTAATAGACTCCAACACGGCCTCTCTGAGTCTTCAGTCTAGGAGATGGCAAAGATCCGGCACGAGTTGTGCCAAAACCTGGCCAAGTCTCACACCTCTTTCAGGCAGCTCACGCGCCTGGTGGACCTCCTCTCTTCATCGATCCAAGCAATTTTTCCAGGCCTGCTTCACTACAGAGCCCTCCAACATCTCCAAGCGCACCACCTCCGGGAAGGTCTCGCGAATTCGCAGTCGGTTCCTCTTTCCGAAGAGACAAAATAGGAAATCAATTAGTGGCTATCTCACATGGATGCATTGAATAGGAGAGCGATTATTGGGTCCAACCTCGACTTGGTGATAGATTGTTTTTTTTTCTTTTCCCTCACGTGTGTATCGACATTTGACTACCCTCCATTTGGACTGCTATTGATTATTAACTTGGTGATAGAGTCTGGTGCAAGCCGGTCAGGCTGGGATGCTCTGTGTGGGGAGTTCTCCACAGGAGGAAATTGGTCACCACAAGAACAAAGCTTACATATCAATTGTTTGGAGCTCCTAACAGGTTCTGTTTGTGGTTAGGTGCTGGATTAAGGACAGGATCCAATCTTGCGTCCTTCTGAAAATGGATAATGTATCAGCAGTATGCTATATCAACCACCGGGGTGGTACTACATCCAAGGCCCTAGCAGACCTGGCGAAAAATGTTTTCCTGGAGAACAACATATCGGTCACAGTGGAATACATCCCATGCCAGGCGAATCAGGTGGCAGATTGGCACTCTCACCATTTTCAGGATTCAAGTCTGTCGAAGCTAGACCCCCAAGTCTTCAGAGAGGTATCTATTGACCTTTTGCGTCACGCCTTGACCACCAACTGCCTGGGTTTTTCAGCTGCAGGCCAGACAGGCAGTGGCAACGGACATGTTTCTCCAGGATTGGAGCCAGGAGATGGGCTATGCATTTTCCCCCTTTTTAATGATCACCAGAGCAGCAGCCCAAGTGCGCAGTCAGAAGGTGGTCATGATAACACCCTTGTGGAAGTCTCAAGTGTGGTTTCCTGTTCTTCTGGAACATTGCTGGGATTCTCCAATCCAACTCCCCCTTTTTTCTCACATTTTGAGGAGTCCAGATCTCACTCCACACCGGTTGGTGATGAGTGTTCCATGCAGATGATGGCCTGGCGGTTTACAGGCTACACTGAATGCTCCCAGGGCTTTCATGACATGCTGAACTCCTCCTCTCTAAGGCCTGGTCAGACGGCAAGACCAAGTGGTACCGGTCAGCCTGGACCAGAAGGATGCGTTGGGCTTTCCGATGGAGTGTGGATCCCGTGGATGTAATTCAGTTACTGAACTTTTTGTTCAGCCTAGTTGAAGATGGACTAGCCTATCACTTCACTCCATTAATATCTTTAGATCCACCATCTCGGTGGGGCACGTTCAGGTAGAAGGTGCCCCAGTGGGGGGGGGGGGGGAGAGGGAACAGCCCTTTGTTTGCCAGTTGCTTAGAAGGATTAGACTCTCTTCCTCCAGAACCTCGCTTTTTGGCGCTGTGGTATGTCAATCAGGTCCTAAATTTCTTTCTAGCCTGGCAACCGAATAGGTTTTTATCCCTGCAAGAAGTTTCAGCCAAACCGGCAATGCTTCTCTGTCTGGTCTCATGTATACGGGTTTCTGACGTAAGAGCTCTTGACCTCTCAGGGAGGGTGTTCTCCCCAGAAGGGGTTTCCTTTATGGTAACTAGACAGACTAAATCTAACACCCGCATAATATCTTACCCGGCCTTCCAGGATGTACCCATGCTCTGTGTGGTCCAATGTCTTATGAGGATATAACAGAAGAAGTCTGACCGCCGGGCGAAAGACAACTCCTCATTGCACTAAGGAAGCCTTAAAAGGCGGTGTCTTCCCCTACCACAGCCCGCTAGGTGAGGTGGGCGATGCAGTAAGCTGGTATTGACACCCAAAAATTTGGGGCGCATTCAGCAAGAGGGGCAATGGCCTCGAAGGCTTTCTGCTTGGGAGTACGTTTAAAGGACATAATGCGTGCAACTGATTGGTCCTCAGATTCTACCTTCAAGAGGTTTTATTTTAAGCCAGTGCTCGACATAGCTCAGTTGGTGGTGAGCAGGCTTTGAACTAGCATAATCCTCGTCTTCGGTCCAGACATAGAATGAAAATATGCCTAGCTTTAGTAAAGGTAAGTTTCAATTCTATTAAGGACATGGATGCGAGGATTATCCCACCCAGCAATCAGCTTTCCCACTTATCCTCCCCGTTTTGGAGTAATTAATGTTTTTCATATTGAGGATATTGTTTATGAACTGTACATGCCGTGACAATATGTTACTTCATTTGAAGGACATTACTTGATTGATTATATCATGTTAATAGTTATTCATTCCATGGATAAGAATGTTTTTATGCTGACAAGTTTGTTCAGCATGGTCTTTTATGCGTTTCCTCTCTTCACAGGAAACTAGGGGCCAAAACAGGGCGCATGATGATTCAAACGTAGCATGATTTGAGCTAAGAAAGAGGGAGTCCTGAAAGAGAGGATGGACTATGTTGGGACCAGACGCTGTGGATTAGATGATCGACTTAATATGTTTCCCAAATGCTAATGTGAACAGTCGTTTTTGGTCTCCTGAGGTTATTAAAATGGCTGCTGTTTGAAAGGTATTTTAATAAATGCGAAGGAAGAATAGCACAATCCTCGCCTCCGTGTCCTTAATATAATTGAAACTTACTTTTACTAAAGCGAGGCAAATTTCCATTCAATTGCAAAGCGGCAGTGACTGAAAGTTCACACCTGGAGGAGATCGGATAGCCGAATAAAAGAAGAGAAAGTGTGAAGCTACTCTCAGCAACCAGCCAATGGGGACTCAATGCAGTGAAAACACTACAGGAACTAGTGTGGAGATGAACGTCCCCTGCATGCAGGAGGTTTTTGAAAAAGGTAAATGGGCATAAACTTCATAATCGCCTATAGATGTTTTCCAATCAGGTGGGGCACCAAGGACTGAACTGCTATCATCACCCACCAGGGCCTACCCATTCCCTTGTGGTTTCTCACCTGCAAACCATGTCCAAGTATTAAAGGTATGGAAGAGAAAAAGTGCAGGCAAGAAGCACATCTCTACCGCACGATGCAGAATCACATTTCTTTAGTACTGTGCCAAAGCTGTTACGTTTGCTCACCCATGCCAACAGTGTCTCCTTCTCTGCAACATGGTAGATGAGCTTCAGAGGCCGCGAGGTGCTGTGGATGCGACTGTGCAAGTAGCGGTAGAGGTCAAACAGTCGCTGTCTCTCCACCTCGTCAGAGTATGGCCCTTCTGCCTCAGAACTGATCCCAGCAAAGAGAAAAGGCAAGGAATTAACAGCAGAATAAAAAAAGAAGAAAACAAACCAAAATAGTCAATGTTTAGCACAATGCATCACGGCTTACCCAACCCTCAGCTGGACAACGCCAACAGAACACACAAGGCAAAGCTTTCAGGGTCATCCAGTGCCAGCCTTATTCAAGAAGGAACAATGCAATTTCGAGGAGAAGGACATTCAGCGGGTTCACCTTAGGATCATGGGCATAGACACATAAATGCATGAGAGGGGAATGAATGCACAGCCAGAAATGTTATGCAGTCTTCAGCCACATATAAATCTAGATCGTGCTACTGAAACAGGTTGCCGGTTTGTGGCACCTCTCGTGGGAGCAGAGAAGCAGAAACCTGCACTCCGGGACCTGGAGTGGAGCAACTATCTAAGACCAAAGAGGGTCAAAGATGTTAAATAATTCAGCATTATGTTTGCTCCTTGGCCTGCAATTTATTTGGGACTAGTAGTAGGCAAACTCTGTAACATGTGACTAGCACCTAAACAAGCCATCTTTCGGCCCTTTTTATATGTAGCTGGCCGGCAGAGCTGTCATCCTGTTGGCAGGAACTCCTACCTTGGCCCTCATTCTCAAAACCCTTCACTTCATAGAACACGCCACCCCACTCCTGACTCACAACTGGAACCTACATATAAACTGCCTCTTGTAATTCTAATTAATTGGATCGTTGGGCGCACGCCTGCTGTTCAGTTATCCATGGCTTTCCAGCTATGCACGCACTACTCAGGTACCATTATACACAATACTTAGGGCCTGATTTAGATCTTGGAGGGTGGGTTGCAACGGATATCCCGTCCGCTGAAATATAATTCCCATTAAATCATATGGGACTTATATTTCAGCGGACGGGATATCTGTCATCATGGTGACGGAGTAAACCATCCGCCGAGATCTAACCAGGCCCTTAGATAGTGAACCCTCTTCCTGTATTGCCAACAATCGCCCCACCTTGGGTGATGAAAGGCTTCAGACCAACATAATACAACCACAAACAACACAGTCATGGACCGGATTTAACACTCTTGGGGATGAGAGAGAGGTCTGGATGATTCTGAGGAATTAATCTTCCCCACCTCTTTCCCTTGACCATTAGTAGAATATCCTTACACATCAATGGTGAAAGCCCTTGGGGAGTCCACATTTGTTTAGCAAAGCATATACTACCAAATACTATTGATGCATGGCTGGAACCGTCTCTATGTTTATCTTCACTGCTTCTATGCTTACAGACACAAATTAAAAAGAAACAGAGCCAAACAACAGAATATAGTGCAGCCTGGAAGCTCACCATATTAACGCAAGATCTACCGCTAGCCTTGATCAGTCCCAGGATTCAGTGCCCTACCTCTCCATGCTAGTAAGTTGACATGGATAATTTGAGAAAAAAATATTCCCAACTCATGGACTGTGCAGCACCAATAAACTCATGGGGCCGGCGAGCTCCTAAAGAACAATGGCGGAGACTACTATAAACACAGCAAACAATAAACAGTGGCCCTTCCTGGCGCTATTTACATTCCAAAGGGCTAAATGCAACAAGGCTAACTACCCAAGAGATAGTGGACTCATTTCAGCCATTTCCATCCATCCTCACCTGGTAAACTGAGTGAGCTGCTTATAGTTCTCTGGGATGTCCAGTGGTTTGTACATGAAGTGCCGGAGGTCGGGGACCCCCACCAAGGAAGCAGTGTCTGAATGGCTCTGCCGAGCTGCTGAGATGACTTGCAGCAGGTTCTGAGTCCTCAAATTCTCATCAATGCGTTTCTTGCAGTCTGACACAAAGTAAAACGATTCCTTGTCGGTGGAGAGCAGAATGAGGCAGACTGTGCACTCGGGGTCTAGGTAAGATATGTAGGCATAAAAATAGCCGTCTGGGTTGAACCGAGGCAGGCAGATGGGTGTCCAGATCTCGCCAGCCTGGAAGGCAGAGGAGGCACGGATGAGGTTGAGTAGGAGGAGCAGGTCAGTGGGTTCTAGTCTGCAGTCCTCAATCACAGCCTTCTCCTGGACAATGGTGACCAGCTGACTGTTTGCAAGCAGGATGGAGAAGACCAGATTGGGTGTGATGGCCTTCAGCAGTATGGCATTCAAGGCGTCACGCACAGTGGGTGCAAGGGGCAGGCACTGTACTGCCCCTAGCAGATAGCTCGCATCTGTCTCTACCAGGTTGAGAAGGCTGTCCAATATCTTCTCGGAGCCAATCAGCAGCCGACGCAGGTCATAGTTTTTCTTGTGCTCAAAGATTCGCCTTATGCTGGCTTGTGTCAGCATACTGATAATCTGGTAGTAGACATAGTGAAGCTCCCTCCGCAGCTGGTCTTCTGACTGCAGGGTGCGTGAGACAGACACCAACACCAGCGGGCCCTTCTGCACAAACACCACTTTGTGGTCACCTAAAGTACAGAAGGAAAGATTAGAAACCAACATAGCAAAAAAAGGAGTATCATATGTGAAAGACAAGGAACAAGTCACCTCCTAACAGCTTGAAAAATGATCCCAATACCACTGCATCATTACTGTGCTGCGCCTATACGGACTTCACGAAGTAATACAAGTATTCATCTTCAATGAAAGAGAACTGCACCTCACCAAGGGGATTGTGTGCTGCATTTGTTGTCCTCTATCTTATCAACCAGCCCAAGAGTCCTGGTGTTTGTACAATGCCTCACACACAGTTATCTCCTGACCAACAGGTGTCCTCCAGCAGTGCACCTACACAACTAAGGGGTCCTATGGTGCATACTCTCACTCGGGTGGCACAACGAACCACTCGGAAAAAGGGTGTGGGGTGCCACCTACCTCACCTTACATACAGCACTTGCCTCTGGACTGTAATGTCTGATGTCAAGCTTACAGCAGGGGGAAAACACTTTAAAAACGTTTGACTGAAGTTTGGGTTTAACATTTATCCCACCTACTGGGGTATATTACTGCTGCGTCTCTGAAGTGGCCTGAAGTGGTGCAAGAGTGGCCCACCTTTTTGCCAAAGGCTTCACCTTCTTCCCTTGGAAAAACCAACAGACGCAGACTATGCAGGAATGTGGACTGCACAAGCACTGCCCCCTTCTCACTTTTCTGTCCAGCTAATATAGATTACCTACAACCAAACCCACCAAATGCCCACAGAGCAGAACACAATTCTTCCACTTCAACAAAGGCCAAGGATCAATCCAGATTTTCCTCCAACAGCATCCTCAGGACTCAAAACAGAAGCAACCGTCCTTCCTGCGCATATCGACCATGTCCCTGACCTCACCCCAAGACTTCCAACCAAAGGCTCAGAAGCACAGTTCTCATCACACCATGGGCAGATGTTTCATTTAATACTTCATTAGACATCAATCTTGTCCATCACTACCAAGTCAAAACACGACTAGAGCTCAACAGCAACCCTGGCATCCATCAGCTAAGAGCACACAACTTTACTCACAGCACTTTAGGTAGGATATCAATTATTTTCAATGGCTCACATCAATCCCCACCAATAACCAAGACAATAAAACACTTGCTTAAAACCAACACCTCCCAATCTTCTTTATTAAATGTATGTTGTGCAAACAACTATCAGTTGCCCATTTCACCTTTCTTCACATACATTAGGCTAATAGCCCCTTGTCATCAACCCAAACCGTGACTGCAAACGACAACCACCTCAGGGAGACCAACTCAGCACCTATGTCTCTCCCAGATTTAAAATTTCCTCCATCTGTTATCTGAGCCTCCTCCACTCAGCCCATCCACTTCAAAGGACACAGTGTAAATCTGGTAATCAGAAGAGACATGATGTGGACGACGAATCCAGAACGGACCTCTCGCTCATTCCCTTCTCCATAAACCTCACACCCCACACACAAAACCCAATAAAAAAAAGACCCTAACACCCAGTTCTTAGCATTCAAGTTGCTACCAGCCTTCTTCAGGTCGTTCATTCAAACTCACTTCTTTTTCAGTCTTATCCCAGCCCCCTACGACCAGCCATGACATTGCCCCCACCTCTCACACACAAGCTTCTAATGACATAGAACCCCTGTGCAATGCTAATACCCGAACATCTACCAGTGGATGGCACCTACTAATGCTTCCCCCAAGCACAAACAACCACGCTACCACATTAAAACTACATGCCACCTCCGTCGCCCACTGGCATTGTGGAGTACTGCCATCCAGGGGGTTCACTGGCGGTTGTCAACCAACTATTTGGAACATAAACCCTCTCAGACCAAGATACTCACCACTGCTTTCCCGTGATGATCATAGGGCAGTAACAGTATGGCCACACATTATGGTTCCCCCACAACCTCTCCCTCTGTAATGGTGCGCAACCTCAGGTTCTTGATTGATTCTAAGGTGTCCATAATTTCACAAGTCACCAAAGTGGCTGCTGCTTGTTTCCACTTTCTCTGCATTCTAGACGTAACCTTGTCTTATATTGAAACTACTCTGTATATTCCGGTTATAAATGCCTTTTCACAATTCAGGATGGTTATGCTGTTGTCTGATAAATACCTTTGAGTGCAACTGGTACAGAACATTGCCGCCTGGTTGGTGCCTAATGCACCGCAATATGCTTGCATCACTGTGGTCCTAAAGTCACTTCATTGGTTTCCAATCTGCCCCACTATAAAATGTAAGGCTTTAAAACTAGTCCACAAAGCTGTATACTAGAACAACCCATTGTCACAACGTAGAACGTTCTCTTTTTACCAGCCCAAGTGTATACAGTCCTCAACCTCCAAAAATCTTCTCACTGTTCCCCAGGCATGACTGGTGACCTATAAGGATATGGCCTTGCCCATCGTTGCAGCAAAACTGTGGAATACTCTTCCCCCTTTATTTTATAAAGTCTTTTTATTAAACAACACAAAGTTCCAGTTAGATACACATCCAATCATGGGTCAACACATGTCATATACAATACAGCTTGCAAGGAGCACTGCCGTGCTCAAATCATCCGGAATCATACATCGTAGACAATACCTGATAACATCCCATTATTCATTGTAGCATCAAGGACTACCTCCCACTAGCCCACCCCAACTTAAGCTCTGTATTTCTCCCAGGGACACCATATCTTTTCCCACTTCTTCGGGCAGCCCCTACTTTCAACACCAGTCCATGTCTTCCTTCCATTCCGACAACTTGGGCGGGAGATTTGCACCCCATAACCGCGCAATATTACGTTTAGCGACCCCCGCCGCTAGCATGAGCCATGTTTTTGTGTGCGCTGGCCAACTATCCTTCCCAGTAACCCCCAGTAGGAACCACCGGGCCTCCAGCTGTATGTGAACCCCCACCACCATCGTCATCACTCGAGCCACCCTTGACCAGTAGCGCTGTATCACCGGACAATCCCACAAAGTGTGGAAAAATGTGCCTGGTTGACCACATCTCCTACCGCATTGGTCCGAGTCCGCCCACCCAATCCTATGCATCGGGGTGTGTGGGTAGTATGCTCTATGCAAAATGCGTAATTAAATTAACCGGAATTTAGCCCGGATCGCAATCTCTCTAGGGCTCTGCACCGCCTCCATCCAGTCATCGTCCTCCAACATACCAACATCCAATTCCCATGTCGCCCGGAGTTTCCCCAAGAGTGTCAGGTAAGTTGTTCATTATTTTCTTGTAGGTGAGGGAAATTGCCTTGTCAGGAATTGGGTCCAACAGAAGTCGGTATTCTAGCGGGGCATATTCTGGTATAGTTTCCCCGTCCCTAATGTCACACCGCAGCGCATGCTTCAACTGGATATATCGATAGTGCTGTTTGCGTTAACTGATATTCTTGCTTCAGCTCATCAAATGTAAGCATTCGATCTCGTCTCCATATGTCTCCCAAGGTATCTATGCCTATTTGACTCCAGCTACGAAACCCCTCGAGTCTCCCTACCTCACGAAGCCCCTCACTACACCACAACGGGGTCTGTTGGGTTAACCTGTCCTTCCACCCCAGCGCCTTAGTGGCAGCATGCCATGCTCGAGCCACCGTATGAGTATGTGCCGGGAGCGATGTTCCACTTTTATTCTGATATAGCACCAATGGGTATCCCTTCGTTCCCATCGCTCGGCGGTCCACTCTATATGCCGGTTCAGATTGTGGCGCCAGCACCCAACCATTAATATTTATAAGCTGGGACGCTAGGTAATAATTTCTCACATCTGGTATAGCCAGCCCGCCTTCATATACCCCCCTCTGAAGCTTGTGGAGCGCTATTCTCGGCGCTCCGCTGCCCCAAAGCAGGGTGCGCAGTTCTCCTTCGATAGTGCGAAAAAAGG
Source organism: Calotriton arnoldi (assembly GCA_963921515.1). NCBI lineage: Eukaryota > Metazoa > Chordata > Amphibia > Caudata > Salamandridae > Calotriton > Calotriton arnoldi. Next base: position 275,746 of record CAWUFW010016004.1, read on the forward strand.
TGTCAGGAAGTTTATGCGGCGTGTTTTGTACCAGAGAGTAAACGTGGGAGGGCCATCATTTTGAATAGTACAGCTCTCCCCATAAGAGTAATGGGGAGCTGGCGCCAGTGGGTAATGTCCCCGCGCAATCTCTCCAGTTGCGCCTGGACGTTCATATGCAGAAACTCCGGGGAGTGAGAGACCCAGATTCCCAAATATTTAAACTTATCCTGCTGCGTCAGCGCCGCACAATCGGAAGTGAGCGGGGGAAGCGTTCCGGCGAGGGTAAAAATAAGGGACTTATCCCAATTAATTTGATCTCTTCCCCCTTTATTAATGCAAATATCAATTTACTATGGTTTCAAAATGGTTTAAAATCCTAGCTGCTTTTACTGCTTAAACACCTTATTTTAACCATACTAATATCACTACTTTTAGATTTCTGTGCTAAGCCTGCGGCAAGAAGGTCAAAAAACCCGTGTCTAATAAATAATTTTCAATTTTTGCGGTTTCTACCTACTTGTATTGTCTGGGGGAAAGAGGTATGAAACCCAAGGGTGCATCCAAACAGCTGTACATGTCTGAAAAGTGGGCTAAATTCTGAATTCAGCAAGGGGTCAGTTGTGCAGCTCGCTCATGGTTTTCGCAATAACAAATAATCATTGGAACAAAAAACTAAATAGGGAACATAGGAAACAAAGTGTTCACCTCTAATTTTTTTGTCCTGATGGACGATCTATAAAAGTCATATACTGTTCTATCCCTCAGATTTTTTTTATCACAGCGCTATATAGAATTGTTGGTTGTCCTTAAACACACACTACCCAGCGCCATCAATCGTGCTGCAGATGAACAAGTTACTTACCTTCGGTAACACCATATCTGGTAGACTCTATCTAGTCGCAGATTCCTTACTTTAGAGTTAACTCCAGGTGTCAGATTAGATCCGGACATTTTTTTATGAGCAGTACCCCTGTGCGCCGGTAGGTGGCGTCGATCAGCTAGCATAGCGTTGTCAACACCGGATGTAATGTGCGATGTGCCTATATAGGCGCCATCCCAGATCGCTGATGTCAGATTCTTTTTGCAACTTTCCACGCCAGGAGTGCGGAGCCACGAAGAACACTGACCACTGGTGTGGAATACTAGGGCCCTGAAAGAAGAAAGCCCGGTCCCTATAAATCCATTCACAAAGCAAGGAGGATGGGTGGGTCGGTAAGGAATCTGCAGCTAGACAGAGTCTCTACCAGATAGGGCATTCCCGAAGGGAAGTAACTTGTTCAACTGATAGAGACTTCTAGCTGTAGATTCCTTACCTTACAATAGATACCCAAGCAATACCTCCCTGGAGGTGGGTCTGAAAACCAATTTCACACCAAAAAGTCCAGCAGGACAGAACGAGCAAAATGCCCATCCCTATGGACCAGACTGTTCACGCAGTATTGTTTGGTTAACATGAGCAGAGAGGCCCACTTTGATGCCTCGCAGATGTCCAGGACTGGAACACCGCGTGCTAACGCAGTGGTCACAACTTTGGCTCTGGTGGAATGAGCACGCAAACCCTCAGGAGGTTGCTTCTTGGTCAGTGCATAGCAGATTTTAATGCAGAGATGGTCCGCTTCTGCATAGCTTTTCCCGTCTTCACTCCGACATACCCCACCACCCAGAACTCTTTTGTGCGGTGAAGGTAGAACAACAACGCTAATTTTGAATCCAGTCAGTGAAGTCGCTCCTCATCTTTAGAGGGATGTGGCAGAGAGTAAAAAGTAGGCAGGGTGATGGACTGCCCTATATGAACGGGAGTGAAGACTTTGGGCAGAAATTATGCCCTAGTTCGAAGAACAGCTTGTTTGGATAGATGTTTAAGTACGGAGGCTTGGATGACAAAGCCTGAAGCTCACTGACCCTCTGGGCCGATATTATTGCCACCAGGAAGGCAGTCTTGATGGGAAGGAGCGTGAGAGGACAGTTTTGCAAACGCTCAAAGGGAGCGCACATCAGAAACCCTAGGACTAGATTAAGGTTCCACTGAGGCTTGATAAAAGAAGGAGAAAACATATGTTTGCGAACCTTTCAAGAACCTATGTACAATAAAGGATTTGAAGAGGGATGGCTGGTCAGGCAACCACAGAAAAACTGAAATAGTAGAAAGGTAACCCTTTAAGGTGCCCAGAGCACAACCCTGCTGGTCAAGAGAAAGCATAAAGAGAAAAACTTGAGAAAGGGGGACAGAAAAGGGGTCAACCCGTTTTTTCTGCACACCATGCCGCAAACTTGTCCCAACGGCAGACATATGCTGTTTTGGTGGAGGGACGCCTGGTTGCCAGAATAACACCACAGACTTCAGGCGGGAGGTCGAAACCTGTCAGCTGTCACCGCTCAATCTACATGCAAAAAGGCAGAGCATTAACAGGTTTGGGTGGAGAACGTTCCCCTGCTTGCGACAGAAGATCCTCCTGAAGAGGCAGCCTGATCAGAGGACATGCTCAACGGCTCGGGATACCAAACTCTCCGGGGCTACAAGGATGACTTGGACCCGATAGTTTATGATCTTGTTGAAAACTCTGGGCAACAGTGGTATGGGCAGAAAGGAGTATAGGAAGCCTGAACTCCACTTGAGAAGAAAAGTGTCTCTGAGTGAGAGAAGCCTTGGAAAGGTCAGCACGCAGAACTGCTGACAATGCGCATTCTCAGCAGTAGACAACAGATCTAACCAAGGCTCTCCCCACTGCTGAAAGAGACCTTGCGCCACCTCCGGATGGAGACGCCATTCGTGTTCGGCTAGGCATCTTCGGCTGAGCTCGTCCGCCCTGGCTTTCAGAGAGCCCTCCAGATTTTGAACCACCAGGGACATGCCCTGACGTTTCAGCCATGTCCAGAGATGCAGGGCCTCTTGGCAAAGGGTCCACAACACCACCCCACCCTATTTGTTGCAGTACCACATGGCAGTGGTGGTATCCGTGAACAATTGAACTAGCCGTCCCTTGATGGGGGTAGAAAGGCTTTTAATGCCAGCTGGACCGCCCAGAGCTCCTGAAGGGAGATGTGGAATCCAGATACCTCCGGAGACCAGAGGCCTCTGATCTCCACCTCTCCCAGATGGCCGCCCCATCCCAAGAGTGACGCATCGGTCACCACTGTCAGATCTGGTTGAGGAAGGGACAGGGGTCTGCCACTGACCCAATCGTGGTTCGTTAACCACCACTGCAGATCTTCTGCAGTTCCCGACAATTTCTGAACCATGTCGGTGAGATTTCCATGGTGCTTTGCCCACTGGAACTTCAAGTCCCACTGCAGAGCCCGCATATGCCAGTGCGCATGTGCCACACGCAGGAGGCCATGACTCCCAGCATACTCGGATTCCGCCTCACAAAAATCCAGGATAGAAACCGAGACATCAATATCATAGGCTGAATATCCTGGACTCGCCGTTCGGGAGGTTAGGCCCAAAACTGCACAGTGTCCAGAACAGCTCTGATGAAAGGGAGCGTCTGAGAGAGGTAGGCGTGACTTCAGCACGTTGCTAGTGAACCCCAGCGAATGGAGGAGGTCCTTCATAGTCTGGAGGTGGGAGACGACAGCCTGGGACGAGCCAGCCTTCAACAGCTAGTCGACAAGATAGGGAAGGACAAGCACGCACCCCTGATCTCCGCAGATAAGCTGCAACCACCGCCATCACCTTGGTGAAGACCGGAGGGACACTGGTAAGGCCAAAAGGGAGCACAGTGGACTGAAATTGCTCGTGGCTCACCGTGAACCGCAGGTAACGCCTGTGGGCGGGTAGGACTGGGATGTGGAAATATGCGTCCTGCATGACCAACGCTACCATCTAGTTTCCTGGGTCCAGGGCAGACAGGACTTGTGCGAGCATGAGAATTTTGCACTTTTCCTTCTTGAGGAAGAAATTGAGAGGGTGCAGGTCTAGGATAGGATGAAGGCCTCCACCCTTCTTGGGCACCAGAAAGTAGTGGGAATAGCAACCCGATCTACTTCTGGTGTCGGCACACTCTCTATGGCTCCCTTGGCCAAGAGAGCCACCACTTCCTGGTAGAGTAAGGAAAGATGGTCCTCCATCAGCCTGTCGCAAGTAGTTGACATTGGTGGAGGGGTACTCACAAAGGGGAGGGAGTTGCCCCTCTGGAAAATTTGCAAAACCTATTGGGCCGATGTGCTAGACCTCTAGTGGGGCAGTTGATGATGTATCCTGCCTCCCACTGGGTGCCCATGATGATAAGGAGCAGACTATAAGTGTTTGGAGGCTGCGTCTGCTGGGGGAAGAGGGGTGGTGGACTGCTGGACCCAGGAGGTCTATGGGTACTGCGTCCTCGGCCACGCAGAGGCAGGGAAGCTTGCAAACTGTAGCGGCTGGGGGGGCAGGCGGGGATGATGGGGTGGGTATAGTGCTGGAAGCCCCTTCCGTGGCCACAAAAGGTGGATTAGGGTTGGTGAGGTGCCATGGATAGGCCTAAGGACTTGGCCATAGCCCTGCAGTCCTTTGAGCCCTCCAGCGCTTAATCGATCTGGTTTCCGAAGAGACGGGAGCCATAAAAGGGCATGTCCATAAGCAATACTCAGATATCCCCTGAAAAGCCAGTTCTCAGGCTGGCGTGGCGCCTTAAGGCCACTGTTGATGAAACCGCTCTGCCCTTCGAATTGGAGGTATCCAGTCCACATCAGATTATGAAGTTAGTTGCATCTCTCCTATCGGCAACAGCCTGGGAGAGTATGGCCCGGGCATCCTCTGGAACCATAGGCAGCACCTGCACAACCAAATTCCATAGAGCATGAGAGTAATGGCCCAAAAGGCAAGTGGTGTTCATGGACCGCAGTGCCAGGCTGGTAGACGAAAACACCTTCTCCCCATAGGTGTTCAGCCTCTTGGATTTCCTATCCAGTGGGCGGTAGGGAATGCACCAGCATTTACTTGGGAGCTAGAGGCTTGGACCACCAACCCCTCTGCGGAGGGTGTTGTGTGAGGAAGTTGGGGTCCCTGGAGCGGAGCGATGGCAGCGGGCATTTGTTCTGTTCACAGGAACACATGTGCTGGGGAGGACCAAGTCGTTAAAAGTGAGAAGTGGTTCGGAGGGGGTCACTCCCGCCTGAAGCACCTCCGTCAAGATGTTGGTCTTGACTGCCACTGAGCCGCCCTTCTCACTACCATAACAAATGACACTCTCTCATCCGTAGCCAAGGTAGGGGGAGAAAGCATGCCAGTATATGGAGAAATGTCCAGTCCAGTGGCCTCCGGCAGGTCCTCACACCAGTCCAGTGTTCCTCAGGGTCCAGCAAACTCCTACCAATCCTTCCCAATTCCTAGCCCATTGGAATAGGGCTCAGGCTCTGGTCTGGAAGGCATGGCTCCAATCGGCACCAGAATCGCCTCCTTGTTGGAGTTGGAGATCAGAATGGGGACAGCACCACCGGATCCAAGGGGCCTGACTGTCTGTCGAAGCCGCCAGCATGGAGCCAGTAGGGGCCCCTCCCGAACCCGTGGGGACGGGCCGCTCACATATGAGATGCATGGCTTCATAAAACTCTTGGAGTTGAGCGGGGGTTGCTCCAGCTCCCAGAAACTCGGGGATGTGCAAAGCCAACCCAGGCACTGGCTCAACTGCGGAGCCATGCTTGGAATATCGAAGCTCCCTCAACTCATTGGCCGACAGACTAGGTGAAGTCAAAGACCTCTTCGACTTCTTACTTTTCTTCTTTTTGTGGAACTAACCCGAGTGGCCAGACGACTTTGAGTGCGACGAAAATCTCTGACTCTGCGACTGCTGCTGGGGTCTTCCTCTCGACCAGGAATGAAACCTTCGTGGCATCGCACGTCAAGCGCCAAGAGCTTGAAGGATCACTCCAAGGCCTTTGGATGATTCTGACAATACAAGTTCGACAAAAGTCAAAAAAAGGTTAGTCAAAAAGTGACAAAGGGGTACACTCTCTGGATCTGCACTGACTGGCGCGGAAAGAAAAGAACTGCTGAAATATTTCCAGATCCAGTCTGACACCTGGAGATAATTCTAAGGTAGGGAATCTGCGGCTAGAAGCCTATCAGATTATAATGCTTTTTAGTTGCGCACCAACCATGTATCACTTCTCATAAGTAAATTGTAATGAATGAAAATGTGTATGAAGGAATACTATGCATTCTGTAAATGTGGCCACAAATAGGAGTTTAGGGATAGTGGTTATTCGCACAACAACAAAGAAAAAGTTACTTGCCTTCAGTAACTATCTTTCTGGTGGATACTCTATCTATCTATCAGGCTCTGTTATGACATTGGGCGCAGGGTTGTGATGACATAAATGGGACCATATAGCATCAGGACCGGTACCTTGACATCAGTTCAACTCTGTTTTTGCTGCATCTTAAGACGTGTTATTGAGAAGACTGCCAATCCAGCAGAGGTGCAATACAACACTAACTTGGCATCTTGTTACGTACGGCAATAAGGTTTCTCCAGAACAGGGAGGGTTGGAATCTGCAGGTAGATAGATTACCCACCAGAAAGATCATTGCCAAAAGGTAAGTAGCTTTTTCTTCTAATGGATCCTTCTACCTGAAAAGTCCTTACCTTTGATTGGACTCCTAAGCAATACTGCCCTTGGGTGGGGGGGACTGGAGAACGAAATCAACAAGTTGTGATGGACTGCCCTGGCAAAATGACTCTCTCTCCTCACTTCTGAATCCAAGGAGTAGTGTTTTGTAAACGTATGGTGAAAGGACCACATAGCTGTCTTGAAGATATCATCCACTTAAACACTTCTAGTCAGGGCTGAAGTGGAGGACTTTGGCCTAGTGGAATGAGCCTGGATTCCTTTAGGTGTGTTTTTCTTGACTAGAGCACAGCAGACCGTGGTGCATAAAATGATCCAGCATGCTAGAGTTTGCTTCTGTAATGCATTTTCTTTTTTACAGCCAGCAAACCCAAAAAAGAGCTGGTCGCCTAAATGAAATTCTTTTGTGCGGCTTACGTAGATGCTTACTGCGTGCTTCAGGCAGAACCCGTGGAGCCTTTCCTCCTCCTTGGTGGGATGTGGTGTAGGGGAAAAGGATGGTAGGGTGATAGATGTTACCAGATGGAAAGGAGACACCACCTTTGGGAGGAAAGCCGCTTTAGTTCCACCACCAGCTTATCTGGGAAGAAACACACAAACAAGTGTTGTACAGATGAGGCTTGCGCCTCACTGACGAGGCAAGGTGATGGCAACTATGAAAACTGTTTTTAAATGTCAAAAGCCTCAAATGGAAAAACAGTTCATAGGCTCAAACAGAGCCCCATAAGAACCAAATTAAGGTCACACTGAGGCAATACAAAAGGGTTTGGCGGATACCTGCTTGCCAGACATTTCAGAAATCTCATCACCACTGAAGACCTAAACAGCAAGAACAGAGGAAAGCAGACAGCGCTGAGAGGTATCCCTTGACTGTAGCCAATATACAGCCCTGCTGCACCAAGGATGTGCGAACTGTAGTACGCTAGCAAGAGATGCTTTTAAAGGAACAATTTTCCTCTCTTCACACCAGGTAACAAACTTGTTCCATCGCCACAACTGAGCAGATGTTGTAGAAGGACGGCGTGCTGAAAGAACCACCTCCACCCCTTCTGGTGGCAACTGAAAGGCACTCAGATTTCCCTGCTCAATCTCCATGCATTTAGGCTGTGAAGACTGGAGTGCAGGACCTATTGCTCTGATTGGAGCAACAAGTCCACTCCGAGTTGAAGATGAAGAGGGGCAGCAATAAACAGGTGCAGAAGCTCAGTGCATCACACCCTTTGGGGTCAGTCCAAGAGCAATAAGATTGACGTGGGCTTGGTCGTGGCAAATCTTCCTCAGAACTAGAGAAATCAATGATATGGGGGAAATGCATAGTACAGGGTAAACTTCATCTTCAAATTAAACGCATCGTCCCAGACTCCCTGCGACAGACGCTGGGAGGGCTGTGAACTTCAGGCAGTGGGCGTGTCTTGAGTGACAAAGAGCTCAACTTGAGATCTACCACAAAGGGCAGAAAGGTCTTCCTTGCAAGAGGTTCTCCTCCCTTTCCCACCAGCTCAACCCCAGTGTAGTATCCTGAAGATCACAATTCCAGATCTCCTGTTGGAACCACTGCCTCTGAAGGCATCACTGCAGAGCCCTCATGTGTCAGCATGCATGAGTGACAAGGAGGATGCAGTAAGGCAACAGACCGAGCAAATGAAGAACCTTAAGGACTGGGACTTGAGCTCCCATCCAAAGCATCAGAATTGTATCCTGAAAGTCCCGTATCCTTCACAGATGAGGGAAGGCTCTAAGAGAGATGGTATCTAGTACCGCTCAATGAACAGAAAGTACTAAGAGGGCCCCAGGTGAGATTTGGGGTGATTGATTGAAAACCAAGTCAAACAACAGGGAAGCTGCGATGGCAAACGATGGAGCTCCCGATCAGGCGACTTAGCTTTGATCAGCCAGTTGTCCAGGTATGGGAATCCCCAATCCTCGAACATCTGAGATGAGCCATACCACTGCCATTATCTTCATGAAAACTTGAAGTGCTCAAGTCAATTCAAAAGGAAGTAAAGTGGATTGGTAATGGGTAGTACCGACCACAAACCGCCAGTACTTTCCTGTGGGACTGCAGGATCGGAATGTGAAAGTACTCATCCCGCCACTCTGAAGACAGCATCCAATCGTTCTGCTCCAGCGCTAATAGAACCTGATCCAGGGTCAGTATCTTGAACTTGTCCTTCCTGAGGAATTAATTCAGGATCCCGAGATCAAGAATCAGCCTCGGATTGCTGTACTTCTTGGAAACTAGGAAGTAGAGGGAGTAGCATTCCTGTCCGAGATCTTGCTCTGGCACCAGTTTTACTGCCCCTTTCTGCAGCAGGAGCTCCATTTCTTTCTGCAAGAGTTCTTCCAGAACCCGAGAAGGATAGAGAGGACAGCTGGAGGGATGCTGGCAGAAGGGGAGGATGTACCTCTTTTCTACAATTTGTAGGATCCAGCGGTTTGTAGTGATGGCATTCCAGGCTTGTAGAAAAGGGACACCTTTTCTCCCACCACCATATTGTGCTCCTGCCCAAGCAAACAACTTCTGCTTCCATGGTGGTGCTTGGGTAGAGGAAGAGGAGGGAGGAAGCTGTTTGGCACAGCCCTCGACTTTCCCTCAGTATTGTTGCACAAAGGAGTTACTCTGCTGTGCTGGTCTAGCAGGGAGGCTTCTGCTTGCTTTTGAAAACCCCTGGAGAAGGAGCTTAGCTTCTTGAAGGGACAAAAAGTGCCAAAAGAGACTGTAATCTTAATGAAGGAACTGTCACTACCTTCTTTGAAGAACTCTAGTGCTGCATCTGCTCTTTGCCCAAACAGTCTAATATGGATACTAGGGTGTTTTGAACACTGGAAAAAAAATGTGTGGACCGCAGCCTGCATGGCGTCTTAAGGTCATAGATGTGCCCATTGATCTGGCCACACTGTCTGCAGTGTCCTGGCCAGCCTGCACTATTTATCTAGAAGCAACTTCTAAAAAGTGATCCTTAATATAATCCAGGAGATTTAGGATCACTATAGCTGCCAGGTTCTAGAGAACATGGGCATATCTCCCTAACAGACAGGCAGCGTTAAAGAAGAGAAGGACTATGCTATCAGCAAAAATAGTATTTTGCCCTTTGGCTTCAAGGTGTTTGGACTCCCTTTCACGAGGAAGTGTTCAAAAAGCCTCAGGATTGAATCTGGATTTGGAGAAGAACTGCACAACCAAGCTTGCTGGTGAAGGAGTGAATGGTTAGGAAGGCTGGATCCCCCGGTGCTAGTTTGTACCAGCAAGAATACCCCTGTTAACCGCCGAGCATGAGGATGGTTTTGCCCAAGGCTTCTTTAGGGAGTCGCTGACACCCTTGATGAATGAGAGAAATGGATTTGAAGTGAACGCCACCAGCGGTAAGGTATCCATGAGGATATTAGCTCTTTGCTGTACTGTAGTTAGTGGTGGGTCAAAGACTTGACTGAGTGAAAAGGTCCTGGAGCAGGGTTAACATTATTATCTGGAGACGTGTTTAGCCCACAGGTCTTCGAGGGCCAGCACATCCAAAGGAGACCCAGAGTCACAATCACCCCCCACCCCCAGGACTGAATATCCAAATAAGACCCCATAGTTTCGTATAAGATGTATTGTTCTTCCTCCAGAAGGCGGGGTACCTCTTTCCTCGAGTGAATGCTTTTGACTGGCAACAGGGGTTCAGGCTAAGGTTGCAACACCCGATGCTGAGGGCTGCACACCACTGATGCCGAAGGAGACGCCATACACAGAGCCAGACGAGGCTATGCTGCACAGTCCGATGCCAGTGCTGGACTCGGCGTAGAGTCACACTTAACCGGAGGGGACGTTTCCAACGATAACAGTTTTGAAGCCGAAATGAGTTTAATGGCCAGGGAATGGTTCCATGAAGCCCACGGGTACTATGTCCTCCTAAAGACATCCATCATAACATGCACAAAGGCAGACGGATCTGTCCTCTGGTATTCTGGGAATGCGGGCACTGATGTCAACTGAAGGAGTGGAGAAGGTTAGAATGGAGATTGAGGAGCCGGTGTGAGGAGTGCAGGTGCCACCCGAGGGAAAATTTCCACTAACTCCAGCTCCAGAGAAATGGGTTGGGTGACTTCGAATTACCTGTGGATTTTGACTTCAGAGCAGAAGCGGACTTCTTCCTTTCTGGCCTCCTCTTGTCCTTCGAAGATCTGGTTGATGGGGACTACCTTGACAGTAACCTGGACCTTGACCCTGATCTCAAAATGCGGCACCCCGAAAACCCCTCTTCAGAGTGAGCCAAATAAAGTTTGGCCCTACGCTTCTTGATGAACTTTGGGTGTATCTGCTGGCAGAGGCCACATTACAATGTGTTGTACCTCGATCTGAGGCACCAGAGACATTTTTGTTTTGCAGATTGGTGATGGACATTTGCTGTTGCACCAACAGGGCTTGGAACCCGAAGATGGTATTCCTTTATCTTGTACCCACTGGTAAAATTTTGTGAGAGAAAATTCTCAAGAGAGTTTGAGAGAACAATGCTCCGGGCACATCGAAAGGTGTCAGTTCTGACATAATATGGCCCTGGTGCATAATATGGTCCTGATGACATCAGCACAACCCTATGGCCAATGTCTTAACAGAGCCTGCGTCCTCCACTGGCACCGGAGAGGTACTGCAGAGATTTCCAGACCAGTCTGGCACCTGGGGATTATTCAATGGTGAGAAATCTGCAGGTAGAAGCATCCATCAGCATTAGGTGTTACCCAGAATGTCATTCAGAGGTTGTTTTGAAAAAAATGTTCTTTCTCGCAAAGTAACTTACATATGTTACTTTCCCTGTAACCATCTGTCTTGGCATGTAGAGCTGTAGATTCACATGCTTTGCATACTCCAGCAATCTAGTGTTGGGTCCGGATGTTTGCAAGTTGTTTTTCTTCGAAGAAGTCTTTTCCAGTCAAGAGGTAAGGTGACTCCTCCTTTCGGTGATAGTGCGCATGGGCTTCGACTCCATTGTTAGATTGTTTTCCTGCAAGAGGGTGACAATGGAGTAAGTAAGTGTAGAATAGAGATGTCCATGCATATGTAATGTGAATAATAAGAACTGCAACAACCATAGGTGTCTGGGGAGGAGGGAGGGCGCATGTGAATCTACAGCTCTACATGCCAAGAACAGATGCTTACAGGGTAAGTAACATACCGTTCAAGGCATGTGTGCTGTAGATACACATGCTTTACATCACAGCGTTAATTAACAGATCTAGTGTTGGTAGACAGCCGCACTCATCGCTCTCTGCAGTGGTGGAACACACAAAACCCATCAAAAGTGTGGCCCGATTCCACAAGTCGTACTAATAGCAGATGCATCTCACAGGTTGGGGTGCCCATCTCCAGCATCTAACAATTCAGGGTTTATGGGACACCAAACACAAGAGTCTCCACATCAATTACTTGGAGATTCTAGCTGTTTATCTAGCACTAAAAGCTTTTCAGCCTCACCTCATAGGGAAAGTTGAACTAGTCCGGACGGACAATGTGACAGCTATGTACTATGTACAAAAACGGGGGAGGGGAGGGCACACTCTCTACAGTTGTCACGACTCTCTCAGAAGTGCGTATGAAAACAATACCGACATGGGTACAGTGGGTTGCGCACTGGGGGGGATCCAGAAGAACGGTTTCGAACAGGAGCATCGCAAACCACGTCCGCACCCGATGGCGGAAAGAAAACAATCTAACAATGGAGTTGATGCCCATGCGCACTATCAATTCTGTATTCCCACACTTCTCCTGATAAAAATTGTACCACCGACCTCCCCCCTTTGTGGGTGGGCCTATCACCCTTCACAGGAAAAGCCCCAAAATGCAACATGGAGGCATCAAGATTTATCCATAGAACTTTAATCTTTCTAGGCAAGTGGGCAGCTGCAATATTTGGCACCCAGGATAACTAGAATTCGAATACTGCAGTCATCCCCATTGAAAGAGAGGTAATAGGCTATTTTTATGCACAATGTTGATGTTCGCACATCAATCCAGGTAAGAAAAAGTGCTTGAGTTTACGCAAGTGACAACTGTGGATACTCTGGGTCTGCAGTTTTCACAAAAGCCTAAAGTTTATAGGCTTCCCGACTAGGCCTGGGCGGTGAACTTCCCTCAGTTCGCGGAGTTTTCTGCATTCCGCCCTTCGCGGAGCGCAGAAAACTCTGCTTCGCGATGTGCAGCGGAGTTTTTTCCCCGCTCGTGATCGCGAACGGTAGGTTCGCGAGCTGTGGCTCGGGTAGAATTTCAACCTGAACGGCAGGAATCCCAGCACAAACTGCAGTTCGCACTGCACTCCGCCACTCGCGGAACTTCGCTGAGTTTTTTTGTAACTTCACGGAGTTCCGCGTAGCAAAACTCCGCGAACTACACCCAGGCCTATTCCCCATGGCAAGTAAGAGGAAATTGTGATTTCTTTGGGAGTAGTTTTAACATATGGCCCAACTGAGACTGAGGTAAATCCCTCCTTCGACCTTCCCCAAAGAGGAAGGCCGGAGTGTGGCCCGATGCCAAGATGGTCTGGCACCCTGCCCCATTGCTTTTCTCAGTTTTTTCCCCCCAAGTTGTGTTGTGTGCTTTCGGGCACGCCACCCTTCCCTCCACCGACACCCCACCAGCACACCCATGGGTAGGAAGATTATTGGTTAATGGAATAATCTGTCCTTTGAGAGGGGAAGAAAAACTGCGTGGAGCTCAAGGAATTAATGGACCACGAATGACAGAAGGGAACTGGCCACCGCCAATATCTTTTATAAAAAAATGTTTTTGTCTTGCTGGTCTCACTGGCTTACCGACACCCCTGAGTGGGCAGACTTTGGCGTTTACTCCCTACTTACCCACTCCATGGAGGGCTGAAAACCCATCAGATTACCAGGGAAAAAGTGAGAAATAGAATGGGGTCCACAGCTGGCCTGTCTTGGCACTGGGCTACCAACCTCACTCTCGAGTACCAGTCTTTTTGGCCTCCTGGGCAGTAAGGGGGAGGGGAGAATGAACCGTGACATATTCTACTGTCCACCAAAACCCTCCAACAAATTCATCGAAACCTTCTCTGAATACGTTGCCTACAGTCAAATGCTTTCCCCAAACAATATTTAGATGGGAGACTTCAACATAGACTAAGGGAACCTCCATTCGAACTTTTTGAGAGATCTAGACAATGCAATGAGCTTACACCACGTCCGCTAAGTCTCTACACACCCAACACACAAAAATGGGAAAATCTTAGACCTAATCTTCACATCCTCAGAGTGCTTAGCTGGCCTCCCCACCAGTAAAACTAGACTGGACCAGTCATTTTCCCATTCAGTTCAGCTGTCCTCTGGGGAAACTCATGCACAAGAAGCCTCTCATCCCCAAATGTGGGTGTGAAACCACAAGCTATTCTCCTCAGAGGCCTTAAATGAATGCCCCCTCTCAATACGGAACAAGACTGATAACCACATTGATCTCATTTGCACCCACTACAATAAATCTATTGATGGCTTTACCAGCAAAATTGCCCCAGCAAAAGTGAAAACGCTGAAACACCCCCAAAGAAATCCACGGATCAACAAAATGGATGCAAAGCATCTGGCATAAAGATAAGTCAATCAGTTATAAATCCGAACTGAAAAATGGCAAAAGTTGCTCAAAATCACAAAATTCAAAATGCAAAGGCATCCTTACTTCAAGACCTATCCTCACATTTACAAGACCCACCCAACACCTTACTCAACTTTTTTTTTTTTTTTTTTTACTTTATTTATTGATTATCAAATTTTGCATATCTATCTCAGTTATTGTTGGTCACTGTAAATCACACATATTTGCAATATGAAAATATCACGTTAATATTGAATAAGAAACAAGCACCATTTGTCCAGTCTCATAATAAAATTGTATACCACACATATTAAACAACTGAAATGCAATAAACACCTTACTCAACTTCATCTGAGAAAACTTGGAAGCCAGCACTAGTGCAAATTCCAGCTCCACTGAAAAATGAAACTTTTTAAAAAATGTTTTTCTTCAACAAAATTGCAAACCTAAAAGAAACCCTCTCTGTAAAATCTTCCGTCCGGCAGTATTTTTCTCCAAAACATTCAACCTATGGGAATCTTCTCAGAAACTCAACCCCAAAGACTTAGCCAAACTAATCAGTTAAATGCGGACTACCCCATGCTTCAGAGACTCAGTCCTAAGTCAATCGAAGAAAACTTTAATTTATTTGCTTTAAGCTGGCTTACAATAAATCAATGATTCTCTAACACAGGGCCTGCTCCCCAACATCCTGAAACTGGGTCAGATCTCCCCTATTCTAAAAAAATAAATAAATAATCAAAGTTCATCCTGAAATTGTGGAAAAATACAGACCCATCAGCAGTCTTTCTTGGCTAAATCATTAAAAAGTTTGTCGCGCTCCAACTAAACAGTCACATCAAAAACAATTAAATTCTCCCCTATAACCAATCAGGATTCAGAAATACAGAAACAGCTCCTAGATGTCATATCCTTGATTTAGGAGAGGTTTGCCTACTGGTCCTATTAGAGCGATCACTGTGGACACAGTGATAGGTTGCCACCGTGGACCACAATCTCCTACTCAACATTCGGGAACTTAGGATGGGTCTCAAGGGATTGCTACTGAACTGGTCCACATCTTTTCTGAATGGACGTTCCCAGATTGTAAAACTTGGTAACTCCACATTGACAACGAAAAGAAGGACTTGCGGAGTTCCACAAGATTTCACACTCTCCTCAACTCTATTTAATCTTTACGTAGAATTGGTCCTCAATAGCACAAACATGAGGCTTCACCAGTATGCAGATGACACCCAACTTTACATAAAACTATCTTCGGTCCAAGACCAACGCACCTTAAAATGGGGTCTAAATTCAAAGACAGCATGGACTCACTATCTGAAACTAAACCCATTAAAAAACAGAATTCCTTCTTTTTTCTCGGAAATTATATGTCCAATTATACCCAACTCTACTCAAGGAATTGATCTTGATGGGTTTTAATCCATCACACAATAACTCAGCTAAATCCCTAGGTTTCAAGTTGGACTCCTCCCGCTCGCTTGCCGCAAAAGTGAACGAAACGACGCAATCAGCTATCACCTCCATAAACTAAAGAAAATCAAACATCTACTCCCGCCCATCCAACTAACAGCAGCCCATGCTCTCTTCATCTCAAGAGTTGATCGGGGCAACGCCATCCTATCTGGTACACCCTCATTAACCATGACTTCCACCAAAGCCCACTCCACCATAAAACTCATTTCAGAAAAGAAAAGGTTTGACCATATTTGTCCAAATCTCAACTCCCAAATTCAAATCCTCTTTAGCCATGAAATTGTCCTTCTCAGGTGCCCCCCCCCACCCCCCCGGACTTCTGGAAATACCTGCCACTAGTCTTAAGATGCAGCCACAACACTCCGTCTTTCAGGAAGGGCCTCTAGACTCTCCCCTTTAAACCTTACCTCAACGGGCAGTAACTCGTGCACTCAATTTTGTTTTATTCTCTATAGAGCGCTTTAATACCTACCCAGATGACAAGGAGCTATTCAAAAAACTTCTAATAAATAAATAAAAAATTGTTTGGTCTGTAGGAGTGGAGATTGTGGCCCGATGCCATTATAGGCAATTCCCCACCCCATTCTTTTAATAATAAGAAAAAAGAAAAAAACACACAAATTACACATCGGGCTCACTGTCTCAGTTTGCGCTGCAGCACACCATTAATTAAGTGCGCCTGATTGCACCAAAAAAGAAAAGAAATGCTACCCTCAAAAGCAGAACATGTGTGTCTTATTTATCCAATATGTTAAATGTAATATATCACATGGGGTTGCAACCCAATGGCCATCTGTCTCCAATTTCTGGGGTTCAGCCAGCCTCCATCTCGATTTAAGCCCCTGAGGTGAAAAAAAAGAGTTGCATTTAAGGGGAGAGGGATAGCACAACAATGCCACATATAAACTGCAACCGGGCAGCAAGCTGCACAATTCAAAAAGTGAAATTGGCAGATCTGTCATCAAGGCAGGTCCATTTCCTCCAGAGACACCAATACACACTTTTAATGGAAAAATGGGACCACAAGAAAAACAGAACCACCGGGTACACTGAAGCCACTGTGGGAGTGAGGAGATGTGAACCCTTTCAATTTGGTATCCATAATATGTTACATGTACAAATGGATAGGGCGAAAGAGTTCAGAAAAGGTGGCTGGTCCAGCGATCCAGTACCAGAGAACTGGAGGCCCTTTCGTTAGACCAGCACAAGAAGCTGGAGACGAAGCACATCTCCATCAATGGGAGGTGGAGGCACCACCACGGGATGGGGCTGGAGGAGGAGAAGGAAAGCTGCGTATGCCTATTTTAGGGCATGAGTGCCACCGTCACAGGACGTCCTGTCGCCTTGCTCAATTTTCTGATATTACAGTGCACTAGGCCGGCAAAGTATTCAGTGCAAGAGACTTGACCAGAAATAGTGCTAAGAAGCTATAACTTGATTTGCTGGCCAAGTGTGTAGGAGACATGGCATCAAAAGCGTAGACTCGGTCATAAACACCCAGCAATAGAAATACTGCAAACCATGGCCAACTTCAGAAGGAGTTCCTATCCTGTCTAATCCAACAAGAAAGGAATAGTTCTTTCACACATGCTCTTGAAATGAAGCAACTAATGCTGGACACAAGCTCGCTAGTCAGAAAAAGAAGAAAATCAGAGAGCAGAATGTCAGGGGGATCCCCCTGAACTGGGTTACATAAGCTTAAAGAAGCACACCAAGAGGAGAGGCTCCTGCAATACAGGGAACAGTAGGATTGCAAGCTTAAGTTTTGGGGCCCGGATCAACTTAAGTGGAAACATTAACACAAAGACGCCTCTAGAAGACAAGGGGGCATTTTTAAAATGAAGGCCTTTGGAACTGTGAGTTGCCATTTTACTACATTTGACCACCATTGACCTGCTAAGGGCCCCTATGTGGAACTCGTAAATGGGATGATGATGAGTAGCTGTGCAGAGGTCATTTACTCAATGGCCAAACATTGCTTTTTGGTTCCAAAGCAATATTCACAGTTGTGCTTTTTTTGCCAGAACATAGCTTTGGCAAGCTTAGGTCTTTGGTGTGCAGTTAAGGGTGACAAGGGGGGGGCATAGGGAAATGTCTAGGATACATTACCTTGCCTAGTTTACACCAAAGCCAAACTATTGCCTTCCACAGCGATGTACCAATCCAACAGCAGCTTCTCACCCCCCACCCTTTAGCATATTTTCAATGCTGCAATCAAAGAAAAATATCTTTTTAGAAAGAATGCTGAACATTATTACTAGCCACGGAAACATTTTAAAGTTACCCAAACTTATCTTTTAACCAAAACACAGGAACACTACAAAAACTTTAGGAACTTTCCTTACAGACACACACTCAAACAACAGAAACATTGTAGCCTGGTCACTCCATCTTGTACAGCACTCACATTGTACTCCCAGCCACAAAACTTAGGCAGACACAAAAAAAGATTACATTCACATCCACCTCTAAAGCAGCCATCCTATCTAAACAGCCTTTGACGCAGCAAACATTCAGGTGGGTCTTGCCCAGCAGGCAAAGCAGCACTACACGCCTACTGAAAGGAATTGCGTCTCGCAGAATCTCCAGGGTTAGGTCCTCCCAAACAAAGACACTAAGAACTACACTGCCCTGTAGCAGGCAGCTTGACTACCAAAGAGTCCAAAATAATGGACAAAGTAATGACGTCAACTCTAGGCTCTCATCGAAGGATTACATCTCCTCCCCCATTTTAAGTAGGCTCCCTCATTAAACAATGCACGAAGGCAGCACTTCTCAGTGTGGGCTGCAATCCTAAACCGTCAACCAGGGGTCCCTCAGCAAGTTCAATCTAATGTATGTCTTGGCCGCTTCCGCCATTGTAGACCACCCCACACTAAAACAGCTCCTTTCCATGGTCCTTGTGTCCGACCATGTAGGTTCCTTTGTTCAGATCCTCTCTCTCTCTCTCGCTCGCTCTAGAAGAATGCACAACATCTGCCAGGGAGACAGACATCCACAACAAGAAATGTGGAGTCCTGCAATGCTCCTCTTTCTCCTCTGCTAAGCATTACACACTTCAAACATCCTACAAGCATGCCACCTTCAATTTCACTATGATGACATGGTAGTCTACATACAAAACTCACACAAAAAGAAACAAGTTACATTCGAAACTGTAAGATGCCTTGAAATAAACTGAAACCTGGAAAGTCTTAGCAACTTTAAAACAAACAGGTCCAAAACTCCTAAAGCTCCTGTATCTATGACCCATCCACCAACTGGAAAAAAATGGGGGAAAAAAAAAAATCCAACACACTTTCTTTGGTGACTAAGAACAGAACTTACAGTTTGACGCATGCGGGAAACCCATCATAAAAATGGCAGGTGTCCTACGTCTGCCAAACTCTACAAGCCACCACAAACCATGGTTCAGAAACTCTGGGGCACATGCGACACCACCTAAGCTTAAGAGAAACTGTGACCAAATCCATGTGTTATCAACGAAAACAGCTCAAGAAAATCTACACTTCACCCCAACCGAGCACCACCCCATGTAGTAGACACATTAGTCAACTTCTAGCATGTGTATAGCAATTGGTTATCTGCTGGCCTACTCAAACACCATATCAAGCAGCCCTAAACACAGTGAAGTTACTGACTTTTGGGTTGGGAAAATGTCTCGGACTACGAGGCTGCTAGGGTTCAACACTGACTCCTTATAAAAAAAAAGTCTAATTTAAAGGTACGGTGCCTGAGGTACAGATGCACCAAAAGCATGTCCCCCCCCATGTTCTAACAAGACAATGTTGCACTCAACTAATCTACAGTCAGCCTCAAATCCATGGACGCCAAACTTACTGACTACACGAGACAAAATATACTTTCCAAGTCTACTGCAACTTCCCTGCGATCTATACCAAGACTCTGGAAAGAAGTGACAGTATGGAATACTACACTAATGCAATTCAGAGCCTTCTCAAAATGCACCTACTGCAACAGAGGGGACTGCACAGCAATGACACACCCTCAGTGCCTACAGCCCATCTCCCTTCTGCTTTCTAGTCCAGAAACATAGTGCATGCGAAACACCGCTCACCCCAGGCTAAGGTGGTAGATGACAACCTGTAACCATGTCATCCTACCATCCTTGGCCGATAAAAAATGCCTCTCAGCATCACTGGCAGGACTTGGCATCTGTAACCTACGCCCATCGTCCATCTCTTCTGTCAATTTCTGCTTCAGCGCCTAGAAGCAAGTTAGCTCTGAAATGCGTCCTATAAAAGCAAATGAGCAAAATCTAATTTTAATCAAGAAAAAACAGCTCCACTTTGCTATATTTCTTCTGCCTTTTGGTACATTGAAGCATCAGATGGGTGGAATTTGGCAAGTATGAGCAATAAATGCTCGTTTAAAAAAACAAAACTATGCGGTTGAGCGCAAGCCCTTCTTGCAATGGAGGTGGACTTTCATTGAGAAAAGCAAAGGGGCAGAACTGTTCCATATCAATTTATCACGAATCATTCATTTTTGTTCCAATACAGTTATCTTCTTATTTAGGTTAAATGACTGCACCTTAATGGGCAGGCTTGTCTGGAACATCAAAACTATGAAGATGGACACAAATGATGGTCAAACGTTAAATGCTGGACAGATATTCTACCAAGGCAGATATTTGAAGCGGGGATGACAGACCCCCCCAAACTTTTTCTCCTAGTTACCCGAGTAGATTGAGCGGATGACATTGCTGCTGCTCTGCACAAAGCTAACTAGGGCCATCATGACACCCATAGTGGAGGAGAGTGCCTCTTCGTTTCCATAGCGTGAGTAGATTGGCTTCCCTGCCTCGCTCAGGACAAAGACATGCTTGCGCCGGCCCCGCCAGCCATCGGCAGTGACATCTTCATCCTTGTGGATCAGCGATGCGATGGGAGAGTCCGGCACCACACTATCCCTGAGGGGGCTGCTGGTGAACTCGGAGGAATCCTCCAACGTGTTGTCTGTAGACGCAGAGTCTGTGAAGTCTTTGTCACTAGATTCCTCCACATCCTGCTGCCTGACCTGCTGGAGGACTTGGCACACAGAGTCCTCAGTTGCCATCTTCACTTCAAGTGATGTCTCTTCCTGATCTTCGGTGCTGTCCTCACTGCTGGGGGTCTGAATCCCTTGCAATGAGGTCTCCTTGTGGGCACTGCTCTCCGTAGCAGGATTCGCTATCTCCAGCTGATGAGGTACCAGGGTGTCCGGTGTTACATCTGACTGAAGCTTGTGGTTATTGTAAGTTAAGTGGCACTCAGTGCCAGATTCTGGGGGTATTTGATACCCATTGTTCGCAGATGGACAGCTGTATACAGAAATGCTCTCAGTCCTTTCCTCCTCAGGCTCGTCAGTCTTGAGTGTCAGCGATGCCTTGGTGCTACCTTGTTCATTATCCTTTTGCACTATCCCAGTTTCCTCCAGGACACCTTGACTTGGCTGCTTGTAATAAGTCAAGGTGTCCTCTATCCTAGTATCTTCATGTCTGTGAGCCAAAGACGCTTGTCCAGGGCTGTGATCTTGGGTTAGGGTGTCTTCGAAAGCACTGTCCTCTGGGATGTGGTCCTGCAGACTCAAGGACTCTTTAATGCCTTCAAGGAGTATTTCAGTGCCGGTGTCTGCAGATCTGTGGTTCTGTTCGAGAGCACTGTCCTCAGGTCTATGGTTATGCAGGGTGAAGAACTCCTCACTGTCATTGGGAACCTCTTCAGTGTCAGTTATCCCAGATTTGTTGCTTTGTTTTAGTGTCACTTCAGAGGCAGCTTCCCAAGGCCTGTGATTTGATGGTAAGGTGTCCTCAGTGGGAGCGTCCACCAGCCCCCGATTCTGGTACAGTAAATTCCCATCATCCCCTTCCTTAAGGGCAGTGTGAACCAGGGTACTGTTAATGTCTGCTTCTTGTGACCAGTCTTCAAGAACAGTCCCATTGTCTGTAGTTGTGGTTCCTTTGGACACCTCGGCCTGGGGTGTCACAGACTCTCTCTCTTGGCCATTGAGCAGTGGGCTCCAGGGCTCCTTTTGGGCTGTCTTAGGTTGGGCGCTGTGTGCCTCTTCAATGAGTAGATCTCCATCAACACCTGTGTAACATACAGAAAGGAAGACAGTTAAACATCTACGGCCTCTTTAAAGTGCTTGAGTGGGGGTGGATAGGGTTGTGCATGCATCGGAAAGAATCAGGGAGTGGATGGGTGTGAGCTATTAAACAGTCACAAAGGCACTGCAGCTATTCCCCACATTTCAGGTGGCAATAATAAGTGACACCCTCCCCCACCTTTCTACTGAAGAATGGAGGGACTCCCATACAAATAAAGAGAGGACATGGTTCTAAGATGCATGTATGTATGTATTGGCATTTACGTAGTACAAACAAAGTAGGGGGCAACGAGGAGCTGTACATTCACGGGTGCAAGGAAATAAATAATCATTGTACATATCAAGAGGGGCATTACATCTGAGCTAAACTATTTAATTTCACAAATTCACAATTGATTTGCTCATATTTACATTTTTATGTAGAATGAAGTGAAGTGATTTGCTCACCTTCACAGAATTTTAGGTCAAGTGCTGACTCCATAATATGAACCCAAGTCCCAAGGTTCCAAAGCGAGCTGTTCAACAAACTTGCTACTAAGCAGCAGTATTCCCTGGCACCATGTGTTGTGGGATCCCAATGTGCATAATTGTATTTGAATTAACATCAGAAAAAAAGTATAATTTTAATCCATTGTTAACTTCACTTTTGGGGAGTATCAGATTGCATTTATCAATTTTACAGATTGTCTTGTTTCGATCTGGGTTTTGTGCGGGCGCCTGTCACAACAGACCTTTAGCCAACAATATACATCGAGAAGGCATTTGGCGTCTCCTCTGAACCACTGACTTTCTTCGACCAGCCTCTTTCAGCCACTAGCTTGAGACCTCGTCAATCAGATAAGTTTTCATATGTCGTCTAATGGTATTGGCCGTTTGCTTTCACCTCCACTTGATGGCTTGTACTGACCTGCATGAAGGATTACTCTTTGGGCCCCGACTTATTAGCCTATTTTGATTAATGGGAGACCATACCAGCTTTATATTCTATCCTTTTCTATTTTCCTGCATCTGTAACCATGATCTCCTAACACTTACCCATATTTCTCAATGTTTTTGCATATTTTATTTTTTGTGTCTCGATTTAATTATCCCAAGATTTTGTGTCTATTTTGTATCACAAAGTAATTAAATTGAGATAGACACAAATCAATATATTCCTTTAACCTCTGAAATGAGGCCGAAGGAATGGGATTGGCTTTATCAGGCATATACCAATGCCTTAAGAGACCGAGCACAGCTGTCAAGTCACCAATAATGAGCAATACCGGCAGAGGCGAAGATCAGGCCTGTGTGCCTGAAAGGTAAAGGCTCATAACCGTGGGAATTCATGCTGGACCACTAACGTTTCTAAAAAACGTAGATATCTTTAGGAGACAGATACTGAGACATGCATTTCACTGACAGGTCAGCAAGTTGTGCAACGCACTAGTTCTTAAGGAAGCATGCCTCAGACTTAACATGCGCTAATGTCCAATTGGACAACTGTGATGTATACGCAACAAATATGCCCCTGTGGCATTAGTTAGTAATGTCATTTCGTAGGTTGACAGCATGTCTGCTGCCTGTTCAGAGAAATATTAGCTTACAGTGGGCTTCGAGCCGGACCATTGCTTACCATTGGTTGCCTTCATTGTCACTCATTTGCTTGCTTCTTATTCCTCAGCTAATTGGGTTTTCCTTCCTCTTCTTGTATTTGTCCCTCTCCTGGAGCATGGACACATTACTGTGTCCTTACACTGCTCGCTCTTTGAGACAATACTTTTTTCTTTTTGTATAAGCATTGTATGAGTGCAGTTTTTTTTCCAACTGTCTCACTCAAGTGCTCCACCACCCCCTCCGCCGTGCCCAGTGTTCCTCTCTCTTACCCGTGTGGTTCTGCCGCACTCCCCCACTTAGCCTTCTCGCCCGTATGCTTTCTACCCAACAGATACACGTTGCTATCTTTTGCCTGACTGATCCCCAACCGCGCCAGTGTTGCTTCCAGCCTTCATCCCCCGTGTTACTACCGCACCACACCCGTAATCCCCCATGTTGCTTCTGCTCCCTCGCAGTGTCCTTCTGCCAACCCCCACTCCTGTGTTGCTCCCACATCGAACATCTTTAAATACCCAAAAATACTTCCGCACATTTTTTTTTCCTCTTTAGTTACTGAACCAACTCGGATTGGTAGCTAAAAAGAAAGTAATAGCAGCTGTGTCGTTTTCTAGGTACGCTCATGTGTGGTGCGTGCAACTACAAAATGATGACATCAGCTGCATCAAAAATTGCAAAAAACCCCCACATCTTTAGCCCACTTGGCACAGCATTGAGGATGCCATGCCACATTCTTAAAACCACGGGCAAAGCCTATAGGTCTCAGAAACGAGAACTATTGGCTTTGCCAATGCTTGGTAATAACTATGATGTGACTGCAAAGCTGGGAATGGTCACAAACACTGACTTAATTCATCACTGTCTTTCTTATCTTAATACATAGTTCAAGCACGTGGTGTGGCCTCTGTTTGCGTGCTGCGAATAAGCAGCTGATTGTCCACAATTCTTGGAGAGTGACACCTTCTGTGGACCTGAATTTAAACTAATGTTCACATGTCCTCTAATAGCCATGTTAATAAAAATATTCTGTTGTCTCTTCAAGCTGATAATGGCAGCCATCTGACTTTTTTATGGGAGGGAATAGAGTCTTACATTCAGGGGTAGTACAGTCTTTGATACATTAGGCCTGATAAGGGATGTTGTGAACAATGGTTACATTTCCACCAATCAATATAGTGGAACAATTTTTAGAATTTTTTTACAACCTCGGAGTATGTTTTCATGTTGCTTAGGTAGGACATCATCACTGTTTCTGCGATGAGCAATAGGCCAGGGTTAGAATCTGATAGAAGTTCATAGATGTTCACACGTTTCTTGTATACAGGAGAGGATATGAATAGATTTGAGAGATCCGATTGTAGACTGGATAATATAGGAGGCTGAGTGGAGGCAAGGAAGGCCCTTGTATCACTCGAGAATCCGCAGAAAGGGTTTGATAGCGTCTGAAAAGAGGCTCAGGAAGAGTGGAGACAAGAGTTTTGAGGGGGCAGGAGAAGGCTGTGCGTGAGAATAGAAGGGAGCAGAAATAGAGGATTGGCATGGTTGGGAAATACAGGATTCGATTGGCTGTTAGGCGGGAGGCCTATGGAGTTTTACGGTTACTATTACCAGCAGTATGCAAATGAAGACGCTTGAATGAGTGAACGAACGAGGGTAGTGTTAGTATAAAAAAGGAGGACGTGCCGTGAAGGGTGGAATCAAAGGGCGAGGCGGCCTTTGATTTGAGATGGGGGCAGTATGCAATGAAACAATGAGGGTGCACAAGAAGTGGAAGTGTGCTAAGTGGTGTGGGTGAGAATGTACCTTATGACTCCAGGTATGTTTTAAATAGGTGAAAGGTAGCAGATGTGAGTGAGAACAACAAGAGAGGATATAAGAGTGAGATGGTAGCGCTAAGTGTAGGATGAAAGGTAGAGCAGATGGAAACTGTTGTTCAATGGCAACATTTTGTATGGGTCAATGTTATGTTATGTTAATTAGTTTATAAAGCGCACAGCTGCCCCAACAAAGGGGCGTCCCGGCGCTAATACAGAGTCTGAGAAGGCAAGAGCTAAGCTGTGGGGAACAGGTGAGTTTTAATGGCCTTTCGGAAAGATAGCAAGCAGTCTATACGACGAGTCTGTACTGGGAGTTGACTTTTGTGGTCATTTTCTATCTGGCTTCTGACATGGTTTCCAACTCATCCGGTTTTTTTACTCCACCATCTTCTGTATAGATAGCAGGAGTAAAGCTGATCCAGGGAACGTAAATAATGGAGCGGAGTTTGCTTGAGTATTTGTTAGCGGTCATAGGTTGAATGCGATTAGATGTGTTGACAACAGCGACAATAGGTAAACACGTAGAAACCAGGTCTGTTAGAGGGGCCAGCTTTAAATGGAATCATAAATCAATATGAATTGAGTCATAAGTCGAATGAGTCTGGAAACATAAATGTATGCACAATTCACGAGCACAGAATAACAAATAGTAGCTATTCTGAGGTGGTGATTTAGAGATTGAAGCAGCCCTCAATAAAATCTTAATCACTTCTTGTACAACTCTCTATGCACCTGCATCAATACAGTAACGTTTTAGGAATGTACAAGCAAGTAGCAATTCAATCTGCTGCTCTGGAAATACGGAGTAAAAAACAAAAAACCTAGAAAGCTATAGTGGCTTGTATGCAGTTTGTTTAGGTGCTATATGTAATTCCTCCCTGAATACCCTTGGTAAGATAGTATATAAGAGAAATTAATCTGCCTGGCCTTGCGTAACAACGACAAGTATTTCCAAGGAGACAAATAGCTGCCCTGTCTTTCCAAAGGCTTCAGTATCAGTGCTTGCAAATAATTCAAGACATTTTTGATTTTCAGATTAAAATGAACGACTATGCAACTTTTGGTCTATATGTTGGATATGTGCATAGCCCCACCTTGCCTCTGTGCGGATATGTAAATGGATCTTCTCTAGCTGAGTCGTGTAGTTTACCAATTGAGTGAAATAAACGTTAGTATGAATACCACATTATCATCAGTTCATGGACGCACCATTTAACCACTAGCTCAACTGGAGTGCTCATGAAGAGAGTAAATTGTTCATTTCGCTCATAGCAGCAGGTGTTCCAGTCGGTTGAAGAGCGCATCTTATTTCTCATAAACAGGGTATGTTGGATCAAGATTGACTGTGTTGCGCTCACTTCTATGCAGTCAAAGTATCAATATACTCAATAACCATGGACTGCGTGTACCCTCTACTGCAGTGTCTGCGGGTAGGAACGAGCTACACCATCTCAGCTTTTGGGTGGACCACAAAGGCATACGGCAGCTGCGCTGACCGCTCATCTGAGGCAGTACAATCTCAATTTATAGATCAAGAGTGGTAATAGTGGATCACTTTGGTAGCAACGGCTTTGCCCTGTTGCTGAGCATGCGCCGCTACAGAGTTAAAAAGTTAGAGAGCCACTGCCCTATGGAGCCACGGGGGCAGAACCACACTTTGCTGGAAACAGATGTAATTGGCACAATTAGATAGAAAGATCTGAACCTACAGACCACAATCTACTAAGTATCGCTGTGAACCTAACGTGTTTCTACTACCAAGGAACAAAGCAACAGGTGTAATCAGAATCAACCAACAACAAATACAGCGGACTGAAAATATTAGATTAACACATTAGTCAGAATACAAAGAGTAACTCAGGAGGCCCAGAGCTGGATGAAGAGGTTAAATATAAAGTCCTAGAGGGCCTCAACTCTTGCACTACCCAATCTGCAAGCCCTGGTAAGCTGTGTCTAAACTCCAGTCCCCTTGATCACAGCTAGAACCACAGGAGCAAAAGTCTACTGAACACCAGTGCCTTTCCGACAGACAATGTATAATGGTAACAATGTCAATATAAAAAAAAAGAATCACTTCAAATTTTGCAAACTGGGAATCTTCATTCTGCACTAATACACTCTTTAAAAGAACATGTCCATTTTCATGATGTTTGCTGTGTTATTCTCCCACCTAGACGCCCTCTTTCTATCCATCCTTCTCTGCTCATGGATTTCTACTCTGTCTAATCCACAACTCTGTCCAAACCTCTTCTCAAACCACCCCGTCATCATTCCCTAAAGTCAACCTCCCCACATCACATCCATCATCCCACTTACAACTTGCAGTACCTCATTGTGTCACACCACCCTGCACCCCTCTTGCCCACACACCTTTACCCCCCCTATACGGTCCTCTCAGCTATTACCCACACTCTTCCATCAGCTCCAGCTCCCACCACAGAACTCACCAGCACCTATGATTTCCCCGTAGAGGCTCATGCCCCTGGCTTCAACGTCCCTCATAAACGATGTAGACTTGGTGCTCTATGTTTGATTTGGAAGATTTAATCAGGGAAGTCCCCAGTACGTGCTCTGAATTTTTTTTCTCTTAAACCAGAGCAACAGTATTGATGATGCAGGATATGGATTAAGCAACAATGTTTTGGGCTTTTTTGAGGGGCGGGGAGAGCGGGAAGGGTTAGTTAAGAGTTACTTTCTGTTAGCTCTGAATATGGTTAATAAATGGTGTGAATAGGTTAGTACAAGGCTGACTAGCGTAAAAGAAACCGGCTATAATTAGGACTGATCATGTAAGTGGCAGGAGTGGATGCAAAGAGGTGCTCAGCTGATTGATTGGTTGATTCAAAATCAGTTTGGTTTAGGTTTAGTAAATCTAAGACTTTATTAATTTGTGTAGATTCACATCCATCCATAAATTCCACCTAAATGTCATCTATTTCTATACGTTTTACTCCACAAAAAACGACATCAATGGATACAAACCAGTCTTGAAATTGGGCAGCGGGAGGAGAGTAGAAAATTAAAAATGTTATAGAGTTTATTTTGTCAAAAGAGATTTCAATGCAAGCTCATTTGTTACATCTTGGTGACAGTACTGCTTGACATGAATATTAGTAAAACCAAAGTAGGAAGTCAGGGTTTTGCAAGTCTCGCTCAGTGACAGGATAACCAGGTCTGAGGCGTGTGCTTCTAGTAGGTCATGTCTGATGTATTTTTGTCTCTGTGAAGAACGGGCAATATGTCCTGTCTTGTTTATTTACCAGTTGTAACCTGGTAGCCGTCTTCGGCTCATATACTGAAGGTTTGCTGACAAAGAATGATTCTCCTTACCTACTGCGGGAGAGTCCCTCCCACTAGGGCCAGGATGCAACTCCACGTCGGCTCCATTTTCAGGAGCGGGGACAAGAGCTTCCATGTCCACATCACAGCCAACACCTGCAAAGAGGAGAAGGAAAAACTTCAGCAAGACACACTGGTACAAAATCCCTCTCCTCCCCACTGCACACATTTAAGTAATTTCAGTAAGAGTAGATCAATGTTTAAGAGGAAAAAAATAAAGTGCCAGAACTTTGCATTTTAATTTTGTACAAAGTCAAGACTTGATGTTTTTTAAACTTACAAACACAACTATTTAATTGGGAAAACTAAAAACATAGGATTTAATAGGATTTCAATTCAATAGCGTTTCAAGTCACAGTGGATGGAAGAAGACTATCTATGAGGAAACACCACTAAGAAAAATCTACCAAACAATCTACCATGAAGAATGCTCAAAAAGCCAAATGTCAATTAAAATGCAACTGACCATTTTACTAATTTACTGGGAATTATTGTCTGTAGTGCTGCACATCACCTAGGCTACCTCAGAAGAGGGCTGGAACAATACTGAAAACGGACAAGTTTGGACTACAAGGGAGTCAGAGTGCGGTTGGCTGAAAAGGATGGTCTGCATCTGCCATTTTTTGGTGGGTCTATCATAATACTGGAATTTTAGATGAATATTTCTGTGAAAAGTTTTGCTTTCAGGAATTTCCTGAACTGAAGGTGCCCAGCTTCCTTCCTGAGCGGAGGTCTAGGCTGTTCCAAGGTTATGGGCCCTGGACCCCGAAATGTCCCCCATAGAGTCACATCATCCGATCAGCTGGTCAAAGGAGGAATGCAGTATAGGGGCTTTGCCAATTGCTGAAGACGGCCAGAACCTTTTACCCAGTGTGCTTGGTACAGAAGGCAGAATGTATTTTAATTTGATCCTGAATGTACCCGGAAGTCAATGGAGAGCTTTCGAGACTGGCTTAATATTCTCCATTTTATATATGTGCAGGCGCATTCTGGATCCATGCCCTTGCTCTCAATGCTGTCTGGGGATGAGTTTTGGGATTTCATGAATGACTACATTGCAGTGGCCCATAACCAGAGCCAGCATTAGCTGGATATTTTGTAGGAACAATTGGTCGACCTTTTGGAAGGACCCAGTTTGGAGTGCCAGTTGAGTGAGCGCCGAATTTCAGTCACAGTTGCATTTAAACGAAACCAGTTTTCAATCAAAAGTGAACCTGATGGAGGGATTCAACCGTACTAGTATGCTTTTTTACTCTCCTTTCATGGCGGACTTGTACCAGAGTACTGCATGTGCACATCTGTCATTTTAACGGATGAGGATCTAGTTTGAGCCCGAGAAGGATGTAGATATAGAAAAGTAGAGGAAGGAACACCCCCCACATCCTGAAGAACTCTGCATTGCACTTTTTGTGGGGGTGAAACTGATTATTTTACTCCCATCTGCTGCTCCAGTTGTGAGGAAATGACTGGGTACACTTAAGGGCCATCCTTGATAACACAATCAATTTCTGAAGCTTTTGTCAATCCATATCACCTCTATCATAAGGTGATATGGATCACCTTATGATCGAGTGCCCAGAGACCAAGAACAATCAGGGCCACTTGACGGCTGATGGGTGACAATGAGGTCTTCTATGATATTTTCCCAACGCCGCGTCTACACCTTGAGACGGTCTGTAGCCTGACGGGCAAATGTTCCAAATGATGTTGTAGTCAACATATTCTTGCAACTGCCTGTGAATTTGCTTTCCAAGAGTCTGCTCGAATATGCAAGCTTTGAGACTGATTGATCGCTGGACAACACTTGGGGGTCTGCCCGAGGTGTATCTAACAAGGAGGTGATGACTGTTTCAAAGAGTCAGAACTGTGCCACTGCCAAAGCAAGCGTTACCCTTGCTTGTAATGTCGGCTGTTAGGCTTGAAAGAAGTGTCTTCATGGATGAGGCTGGGTATGGTTCGACTAATAGGCTGGTGGCTACAATTTTATTGGCAAGATGAGTCACTTCCTTCTATGTCATGAGATTAAAAGTGACAATATTGTGTGGGAGAGTGAGGGGCAGGGGGTTTAATGGCTGGTAAGGTGGCTCTGATGTGTTGTCAGAGATGGATTAAAGGATGGAGAGTTTTGCAGCGCTTCAGGATTTGAGGTTTCTCGTAAAATGTTAAAGATTTTCTTCCTTTGGTTCGAGGCCTCGTGGATGCATTGGGTGAAATGACCCTTTTTTGCACGCTTTATTACCATGAAACATGCTCTGCAATCTGCAGCTTGTTGTGAGTCAGTAATAAGTAAACTTCTATAACAGACTCCTTGATGAAGAAACTACACTCACCAACCCTAACACAGACTGGAACCATAAATCTACTTCAGCAACCCTAATCCTGATCCTAACCCTAAATCTACATCACCAACCTTGATTCTAACCCTAAATCTACCTCACGAATCCTAATCCTGAGCCTAACCCAAAAACTACCTCACTAACCCTAACCTTGACTCTAAACCTAAATCTACATCACCAGCCCTATACATATGTCTATCTCACCAACCCCAATCTTGATACTAACCCTATTACTAACCCAATGCTGATACTAAATCTTCTTCAGTAATCATAACCCTGACTCTAATCCTAAACCTTCCTCACTGACCTTAATCCTGACCCTTATCCTAAATCTATTTCAGCAAGCGTAACGCTGACTCTAACCTTAAATCTACCTCACCAACCCCAATACTGATACCCTAAATCTTCTTTAGTAACCATAACCTTGACTACAATCCTAAAACTACCTCACAGACCTTAATTTCGATCCTAATGCTAAATCTACTTCAGCAAGCATAACGCTGACTCTAACCCTAAATCTGTCTCACCAACCCTAATCCTAACCATAAATCTACCTCACTAACCCGAACCATAAATCCACCTCACCAACCCCAATCGTGGTATTGCTCCTACATCATCTTCAGTAGCCCATAACCCTAATTCTAACCAAAATCTACCTCACCAACCCTAATCCTGATCCTAACCATAAATCTACCTCCGCAACCCTGACTCTAAACCTAAATCCACCTCATCAACCCTTTTTCTAAATCTACTTCACCAATCCTAACCCTACATCTACCTCACAAACCCTAACCCTAAACATAAGTCTAGCTCACCAACCCTGATCCTGATACTAACTCTATTATTAACCCAATCCGGATACTAAATATTCTTCAGTAACCATAACCCGGACTCTCATCCTAAACCTAACCCACTTTTGTATTGGGTAAGTTGGCCATGTCAACTATGGAACATGTCACCTAGCTTCTGAATGTCTCCTTGGTGGAAGGCATTGTTCCTTTAGCATGGAAGTGGGCCTTAGTCACACCTCTACTCACAAAGCCCAAATTGGACATCTCAAATGGTCAAACTATAGGCCCATTTCCCTCTTGCCTACCCTAGCTAAGGTGTTGAAAAAACATGTCAATCTGCAACTTACATCCTACATTAAGCTAAATGGGATACTGCACTCTTCACAATCAGGCTTCAGGGCTGGCCATAGCACTGAATCTGCCCTTCTTGTTGCGATGGAATATCTACGAGGCCAATTAGACTCGGGCAGTACGGCGGCACTGATTCTTCTCGATTTCAGCGCTGCATTCGACACAGAGAATCACTCCACTCTGCTTCACAGACTAGAAGGAATGGGAGTGCGGGGCACAGCCTTGTCATGGCTAAGATCTTTCCGGTATAATGGCACCTTTCAGGGACACTCATCACTACAAGTCCAAGTCACACCTTCTCGCCTCAGGTGAGCCGCAGGGCTCTACCCTTAGCCCATTTCTAATCAATATGTAAGGCCTCTTGCCGACATTGTGGAATCGAATCCCATGGGGTTACACTTTTTTTGTAAGCCGATGATACTCAAATTGTGGTATCCTTATCCACCAAGGAAAACCCCATTGCAGAAGTCCTTAATATATGTCTTGCCCAAGTTTCAGCTTGGATGAATATCAATTCGCTGAAACTGAATGAGGACAAGACAGAGGTTTTGCTGGTGGGCAATCACCCCCATCTTTAGGGTCCTCATCTTTGGCCATCTACTATGGGTAGGACCCCCTTCCCAGTTCAGGTGGTGAAATGGGAGTATGGCTAGATGACAAGCTGTCGCTGAGTCACCAGATAAATAAGGCGGCTGCCACGTGCTTTGGCAGCCTTAATCTTGGCATGGGTTTCGGTCTCTGCTCAACCAACAGTAGTCCGGGCTCTGGTGGTTTCCAGACTGGTTTACAGTAATGTTTTATATCTGGGTTCTGCAAAATCCCTGCTCAAAAGGCTCCAAATTGTTCAAAATGTGGTAGCCCGTTTACTTCTTCATCCACCCAGGTTCACCTCCTCAGCTAGTTTGCTGCTTACTTTGCACTGGTTGCCTATTGAGCAGCGAGTCCAATTTAAGACCTTATGCTACATGCACAAGTGCCTTGCAAATACTGGGCCAAAATATCTGGGACCGTTGGTGTCTGGATATGTTCCAAAGCGTGCTCTCCATTCTAGCCATCAGGACCTGGAAATGGTTCCTGGGGTAAGGAAGTCCCGCCAGGGGGGCCGGGCATTCGCTTTTCTCTGCCATAAGCTGTGGAGTGACCGCCACACTCACTGAGAGACTGCAAATCGCTCATAGCTTTCCGGATGCAGCTTAAAACTCGGCTGTTTCCATCACTATAATTGTCATTTAATGGTTTGATTGCCCTTGGTTTAGTGAGGAGGCTAGTGCTGGGAATCTGTGTCAAGGTAGCTATGCGCTTTACAAATCACTAATAATAATAACAATAATAACAACACAATCTACTTCAGCAACCACAGCCCTGGCTCTAACCCTAAATCCACCTCACAAACTCATCTTGAATCTACTCATGTAACCTTAACCCTTATCCTAACCCTAAATCTAGCACAGCAATCATGATCCTAACCCTAAATATACCTTATCAACCGTAGCCCTAAATCTACCTCAGCAACTCTAACCCTGACCCCCACCTCACCAACCTTAATCCTGATCCGAACCCCAAATCTACCTCAACAATCCTAACCCTGATCCCAACCCGCAACTCTGGCTCTAACCCTAAACCTACCTCACCAACTCTCATCTCGAATCTACTCATGTAACCTTAACCCTTATCCTAACCCTAAATCTAGCACAGCAATCATGATTCTAACCCCAAATATACCTCACCAAACATAGCCCTAAATCTACCTCAGGAACCTTAACCCTTACCCCTCCTCACCAACCTTAATCCTGATCCTAACCCTAAATCTACCTCAACACTCCTAACCCTGATCCCAACCCTAAATCTACCTTAGCAACCCTGATCTTAACCCTAAATCTACCTCACCAACCCTAATCCGGATCCCAAACATAAAACTCCCGCACAGACCCTAACCATAAAACTACCTCACTAACCCTAAAGCATAATCTACCTCAGCAAGCCCAATCCTAACCCTAAATTTTCTTCAGAAACCATAACCCTGACTAACCCAAATCTACCTTACTAACCCTAATCCTAAATCTACCTCACCAACCCTGATCCTAACCCCAAATCTACCTCACCAACCCAAACCCTGATCCTAACCCTAAATCTAGACTGAACCCAATCTTAACTATGAACCTTATTATAACCAATCAAGTCTGACCCCTATAGCTCCTCTTAGCAGGGCCACTGGAATTATGTGGTTCTGTGACTGCACCGCTTTCCGCATAATTATGGATTTGCCACCCTTGCCAAACAATCCATCACCTTCTGCAGAATTTGCATACATTAATAAAAAAGCTGTTTCTAGCTCTAACGGCTCATAAATTACTAAAAACCCTAGTCGCTGTGCAGTGATGGGCCTTGGTCACATGTAGACAGGTTCCCTTTAAGTTCATTTCTGCATTTAGATGTTAAACCGATATTAATGAGTGGACGCCTTCGTCCATACAGTGTTAATACGTGTACAAAATTACAAAGTCGTGAAGTAATAACGTTTCAAAACATGCTGCATTATTTCCCTTTTTTGCCCCATAATTTAGTTAACCAAGTCACATAATTGGGTCCAACTCTCGGAATAATTCCATCAGCCTGCTCTAGTAATATCCCTTGGGTTTTGAATCAGCGGCACGTCTTTACTTTAATGTTTTATTTCTCCTTTACTGATAACTAAGAATATGTCTTTAACGTAAAAAAAATGTTCTTTAAAAAAATTCTTTTAGCTACATTTTTTTCCAGGAAAATGTCATCATTGTGGAATTTCGCCTTCAAAGTATCTTCCTGGCAACATAATTCTGCGGATGGTGAAAAGCGAATCTAATTGAAAACAAGCATTGGCAAAGCCAAATGGTTTGACTTACTGAGTAATTCATTTACAAGCCACGCCCGCTGGTTTTGCCAATGTTTGTTTGCTGCCAGATGAAGCCGCCTGGTACGCTTTCCAGCAGCAATGACCCCGCAGCAGTGAGGGGTAGCTGCCGGAAGTGCCCACGATGTGAGCAGCAGCAGGGTAGAGGGGCCCCCATGGCTTCTAGGCGCACCCGGCAGCCGGGGGTGCGGTTAAACCGTTGAACGTGTGATGAAGGAGTGCACTGCAGCCGCTACAAAACACTCACATCAAACCTTACACCACACTCGAGGGTGGGCAAAAGCGCAAGCACAACAGCACACGCCGTGGTAAAGCACAGGCTCTGTTCAAGTGATGGTGTGTTTTCTACAGTGCTACCACGTGATGGCTTCGCAGCGCTTCGTCGCGTGAACATCAACACTTACTAAATGGAGAGTTCAAGCGGCGCTGCTTTGGGCATAAACACAGCCGGAACCATTTGATTCGCTCTCCTTGTGCAGCATCCGTGCCTTAACCCAATCTGATGGGGATTTATTGCCCCTTGCTAGTGTTTTTTTAACAATCCAGTAACATGCACAAGCTGCACAAGGGAAGATTTAGAATAATAAAAAAAACAGGAATTATCCCATACAGGACAGCCATGCCAGGAAAGGCGGCCTGCGACGCTGCCACCGGCTATGCCCCAGAAGACTTGGAGCCGCTTAAACTGTGTGACCTTGGGCAAATCACTATAGCCAAAAGTATGTGTTCTGATATTTGTCAATCTTTCCAGTGTTTCCAGACAGATTAAAGGTAGGAAGCAGGTGACAGTTTAAAAAGGATTGGCAATGGAGTTGGCTTTTGTATACGACATACCCAGTCGCATGGCCTGTAGGAACTATTTAACAAATAGAGGACACGTGCGACAGACAGGCCAATGCCCGAGGATACAAACCACTCGAGCACACAGATAACACAGAAGCACCCTTAGAGGCACACACAACAATCACAGTACACATTCGTGCAGACTGAGCGCATGATAGTCATGAGTAAACACTCAAATAAACAGACACATGATGTACAAGGGCTGACACACAAAGACAGGTTTCAGGTCTACTTCATCCTACATTCTTCAGTGGAGGAAAACAAAATGTGCCATAACCATGGAGATGCTGCAGGCCTGTGCCATAACCATGGAGATGCTGCGGGCCTGCTGCCATAACCATGGAGATGCTGCGGGCCTGCTGCCATAACCATGGAGATGCTGCGGGCCTGCTGCCATAACCATGGAGATGCTGCGGGCCTGCTGCCATAACCATGGAGATGCTGCGGGCCTGTGCCATAACCATGGAGATGCTGCGGGCCCGAGCCATAACCATAGAGATGCTGCGGGCCTGCTGCCATAACCATGGAGATGCTGCGGGCCTGTGCCATAACCATGGAGATGCTGCGGGCCTGAGCCATAACCATAGAGATGCTGCGGGCCTGCTGCCATAACCATGGAGATGCTGCGGGCCTGCTGCCATAACCATGGAGATGCTGCGGGCCTGCTGCCATAACCATGGAGATGCTGCGGGCCTGCTGCCATAACCATGGAGATGCTGCGGGCC
The DNA here is from genome assembly GCA_963921515.1 of Calotriton arnoldi. Classification (NCBI taxonomy): domain Eukaryota; kingdom Metazoa; phylum Chordata; class Amphibia; order Caudata; family Salamandridae; genus Calotriton; species Calotriton arnoldi. The sequence goes on from CAWUFW010016004.1 coordinate 312,131, forward strand.
TGAGCCATAACCATAGAGATGCTGCGGGCCTGAGCCATAACCATGGAGATGCTGCGTGCCTGCTGCCATAACCATGGAGATGCTGCGGGCCTGCTGCCATAACCATAGAGATGCTGCGGGCCTGAGCCATAACCATAGAGATGCTGCGGGCCTGAGCCATAACCATAGAGATGCTGCGGGCCTGAGCCATAACCATAGAGATGCTGCGGGCCTGCTGCCATAACCATGGCGATGCTGCGGACCTGCAGCCATAACCATGGAGGTGCTGCGGACATGCTGCCATAACCATGGAGATGCTGCGGGCCTGCTACCATAACCATAGAGATGCTGCGGGCCTGAGCCATAACCATAGAGATGCTGCGGGCCTGAGCCATAACCATAGAGATGCTGCGGGCCTGCTGCCATAACCATGGAGATGCTGCGGGCCTGTGCCATAACCATAGAGATGCTGCGGGCCTGAGCCATAACCATGGAGGTGCTGCGGGCCCGAGCCATAACCATGGAGATGCTGCAGGCCTGCTGCCATAACCATAGAGATGCTGCGGGCCTGCTGCCATAACCATGGAGATGCTGCGGGCCTGTGCCATAACCATGGAGATGCTGCGGGCCTGCTGCCATAACCATGGAGATGCTGCGGGCCTGCTGCCATAACCATGGAGATGCTGCGGGCCTGAGCCATAACCATGGAGGTGCTGCGGGCCTGAGCCATAACCATGGAGGTGCTGCGGGCCTGAGCCATAACCATGGAGATGCTGCGGGCCTGCTGCCATAACCATGGAGATGCTGCGGGCCTGAGCCATAACCATGGAGATGCTGCAGGCCTGCTGCCATAACCGCGGAACTGCTGCAGGCCTGCTGCTGTATCCATGGCGATGCTGTGGGCCTGAGCCATAACCATGGAGGTGCTGCGGGCCTGAGCCATAACCATGGAGATGCTGCAGGCCTGCTGCCATAACCGCGGAACTGCTGCAGGCCTGCTGCTGTATCCATGGCGATGCTGTGGGCCTGCTGCTGTATCCATGGCAATGCTGTGGGCCTGCTGCTGTATCCATGGCAATGCTGCGGGCCTGCTGCCATAACCATGGCGATGCTGCGGGCCTGAGCCATAACCATGGAGATGCTGCAGGCCTGTGCCATAACCATAGAGATGCTGCGGGCCTGCTGCCATAACCATGCATGGAGATGCTGCGGGCCTGAGCCATAACCATGGAGATGCTGCGGGCCTGAGCCATAACCATGGAGATACTGCAGGCCTGAGCCATAACCATAGAGATGCTGCGGGCCTGAGCATAACCATGGAGATACTGCAGGCCTGAGCCATAACCATAGAGATGCTGCGGGCCTGCTGCCATAACCGCGGAACTGCTGCAGGCCAGCTGCTGTATTCATGGCAATGCTGCCGGCCTGCTGCTGTATCCATGGCAATGCTGCCGGCCTGCTGCCATAACCATGGAGATGCTTCGGGCCTGAGCCATAACCATGGAGATGCTGCAGTGCTGCGGGCCTGCTGCCATAACCATGGAGATGCTGCGGGCCTGCTGCCATAACCATGGAGATGCTGCGGGCCTGCTGCCATAACCATGGAGATGCTGCGGGCCTGCTGCCATAACCATGGAGATGCTGCGGGCCTGCTGCCATAACCATGGAGATGCTGCGGGCCTGTGCCATAACCATGGAGATGCTGCGGGCCTGTGCCATAACCATGGAGATGCTGCGGGCCTGTGCCATAACCATGGAGATGCTGCGGGCCTGCTGCCATAACCATGGAGATGCTGCGGGCCTGCTGCCATAACCATGGAGATGCTGCGGGCCTGCTGCCATAACCATGGAGATGCTGCGGGCCTGCTGCCATAACCATGGAGATGCTGCGGGCCTGCTGCCATAACCATGGAGGTGCTGCGGGCCTGCTGCCATAACCATGGAGGTGCTGCGGGCCTGCTGCCATAACCATGGAGGTGCTGCGGGCCTGCTGCCATAACCATGGAGATGCTGCGGGCCTGCTGCCATAACCATGGAGATGCTGCGGACCTGCTGCCATAACCATGGAGGTGCTGCGGACATGCTGCCATAACCATGGAGGTGCTGCGGACATGCTGCCATAACCATGGAGATGCTGCGGGCCTGTGCCATAACCATGGAGATGCTGCGGGCCTGCTGCTTTGTCTATGGAGATGCTGCGGGCCTGCTGCCATAACCATGCATGGAGATGCTGCGGGCCTGCTGCCATAACCATGGAGATGCTGCGGGCCTGCTGCCATAACCATGGAGATGCTGCGGGCCTGTGCCATAACCATGGAGATGCTGCGGGCCTGCTGCCATAACTATGGAGATGCTGCGGGCCTGTGCCATAACCATGGAGATGCTGCGTGCCTGCTGCCATAACCATGGAGATGCTGCGTGCCTGCTGCCATAACCATGGAGATGCTGCGTGCCTGCTGCCATAACCATGGAGATGCTGCGTGCCTGCTGCCATAACCATGGAGATGCTGCGTGCCTGCTGCCATAACCATGGAGATGCTGCGGGCCTGTGCCATAACCATGGAGATGCTGCGGGCCTGTGCCATAACCATGGAGATGCTGCGGGCCTGTGCCATAACCATGGAGATGCTGCGTGCCTGCTGCCATAACCATGGAGATGCTGCGGGCCTGTGCCATAACCATGGAGATGCTGCGGGCCTGTGCCATAACCATGGAGATGCTGCGGGCCTGTGCCATAACCATGGAGATGCTGCGTGCCTGCTGCCATAACCATAGAGATGCTGCGGGCCTGCTGCCATAACCATGGAGATGCTGCGGGCCTGTGCCATAACCATGGAGATGCTGCGGGCCTGCTGCCATAACCATGGAGATGCTGCGGGCCTGCTGCCAGAACCATAGAGATGCTGAGGTTTAACAGAGGAAGTCTGGGGGTGGGTGGGATTCACATCTTGAGTGCCGTGCGGTTCACAGTGACAGACTTAGGGCGACATGTGGGGTAACCTGGGTATCCACAGCATGTGTGTATTCACGGATATCCCCCACAAGTCGGAGAGGACGGCACCCACCGGAGCGTCCTACAGTTCCTCGGGTTTGGGGTCCGAGAGGGGGAGGGCGTCTGTGAGCAGTAAAGTGTCACAACACATGGTTCCAAACTGCTTGGAGTTTACAGTAGAATGAAAGAGAAGGGAACACACCCAAGCACCAGTGACGCAGCTCCAAAACAAGCAATGACAATAGGCCCTCCTACCCGTAGTGAAAGGTGACATTTTGGATGAAGAGTGCCCCTCTCACCCCTCGGACCCGGTGCTAACGCACCTGCTGCAGAACTGATAGCTACGCACCTGTCAAGAATCCCTTAGACCCCCGGCTGATGACCAGACTCTGAAGGAAGCGAGCCTGTGTCCTGGTTGCTGTGGGGTTCACAGCTTTCCTGGGGGTGAGGAGGGGGGCCTACCTGTTCGGCTGGTCATCTTGTCCAGGGGTGAGGCCAGCGTGGCACCCAGCCCACCGGGGCCGAACCTCAGTCGGCCCCAAGAGGACGAAGCTGGCGTTGAGAGCATAGAAGGAGCCCCGGCGCCGGCCGCACTGCCCAGGCTCACGGATAAATGTTAATTCCCCTCACATGTTTAAGTGAAGGCACATGAGGGCGGGAGGGGTCGGATTATCGGGCAGCGCTGCCCTCAATCCAAGCCTGCAGATCGGGACAGATCGGGGGCGGACACCAGCTGTACCGAGATGGCACACCCCGGACCAGTACTGGCAGACTGCATCCCTGGACTGTTCAAATCCAGAAGGTACAGGGCCTCAGGGGCCGACACCAGCTGTACCGACACAGCACACCCTGGACCAGTACTGGCAGACTACACCCCTGTACTGGCCAACTCCACAAGGTACAGGGCCTCAGGGGCCGACATTAGCTGTACCGAGACAGCACACCCTGGACCAGTACTGGCAGACTGCACCCCGGGACTGGCCAACTCCACAAGGTACAGGGCCTCAGGGGCTGACACCAGCTGTACTAAGATGGCACACCCTGGAGCAGTACTGGCAGACTACACCCCTGGACTGGCCAACTCCACAAGGTACAGGGCCTCAGGGGCCGACACCAGCTGTACAGAGACAGCACACCCTGGACCAGTACTGGCAGACTACACCCCTGGACTGGCCAACTCCACAAGGTACAGGGCCTCAGGGGCCGACACCAGCTGTACCGAGACAGCACGCCCAGGACCAGTACTGGCAGACTGAATCCCTGGACTAGCCGACTCCAGAAGGTACAGGGCCTCAGGGGCTGACACCAGCTGTACTGAGACAGCACACCCTGGACCAGTACTGGCAGACTGCACCCCGGGACTGACCAACTCCACAAGGTACAGGGCCTCAGGGGCTGACACCAGCTGTACAGAGATGGCACACCCCGGACCAGTACTGGCAGACTGCATCCCTGGACTGGCCAACTCCACAAGGTACAGAGCCTCAGGGGCTGACACCAGCTGTACAGAGATGGCACACCCTGGACCAGTGCTGGCAGACTGCACCCCGGGACTGGCCAACTCCAGAAGGTACAGGGCCTCAGGGGCCAACACCAGCTGTACCGAGATGGCACAGCCCGGATCAGTACTGGCAGACTGCACCCCTGGGCTGTTCAAATCCAGAAGGTACAGGGCCTCAGGGGCTGACACCAGCTGTACCGAGATGGCACAGCCCGGACCAGTACTGGCAGACTGCACCCCTGGACTGACCAACTCCCCAAGGTACAGGGCCTCAGGGGCCGACATTAGCTGTACCGAGACAGCACACCCTGGACCAGTACTGGCAGACTACACCCCTGGACTGGCCAACTCCAGAAGGCACAGGGCCTCAGGGGCTGACATCAGCTGTACTAAGATGGCACACCCTGGAGCAGTACTGGCAGACTACACCCCTGGACTGGCCAACTCCACAAGGTACAGAGCCTCAGGGGCTGACACCAGCTGTACAGAGATGGCACACCCGGACCAGTACTGGCAGACTGCACACCTGGACTGGCCAACTCCACAAGGTACAGAGCCTCAGGGGCTGACACCAGCTGTACAGAGATGGCACACCCGGACCAGTACTGGCAGACTGCACCCCTGGACTGACCAACTCCACAAGGTACAGGGCCTCAGGGGCTGACACCAGCTGTACAGAGATGGCACACCCGGACCAGTACTGGCAGACTACACCCCTGGACTGGCCAACTCCACAAGGTACAGAGCCTCAGGGGCTGACACCAGCTGTACAGAGATGGCACACCCTGGACCAGTGCTGGCAGACTGCACCCCGGGACTGGCCAACTCCAGAAGGTACAGGGCCTCAGGGGCCAACACCAGCTGTACCGAGATGGCACAGCCCGGATCAGTACTGGCAGACTGCACCCCTGGACTGTTCAAATCCAGAAGGTACAGGGCCTCAGGGGCCGACACCAGCTGTACCGACACAGCACACCCTGGACCAGTACTGGCAGACTGCCCCCCTGGGCTGTTCAAATCCAGAAGGTACAGGGCCTCAGGGGCTGACACCAGCTGTACCGAGATGGCACACCCGGACCAGTACTGGCAGACTACACCCCTGGACTGGCCAACTCCACAAGGTACAGGGCCTCAGGGGCCGACACCAGCTGTACAGAGACAGCACACCCTGGACCAGTACTGGCAGACTGCACCCCTGGACTGACCAACTCCACAAGGTACAGGGCCTCAGGGGCCGACACCAGCTGTACTGAGACAGCACACCCTGGACCAGTACTGGCAGACTGCACCCCTGGACTGGCCAACTCCAGAAGGCACAGGGCCTCAGGGGATGACCCCACCTGTACCGAGATGGCACACCCCGGACCAGTACTGGCAGACTGCACCCCTGGACTGGCCAACTCCAGAAGGCACAGGGCCTCAGGGGCTGACATCAGCTGTACTAAGATGGCACACCCTGGAGCAGTACTGGCAGACTGCACCCCTGGACTGGCCAACTCCAGAAGGTACAGTGCCTCAGGGAATGACACCAGCTGTACTAGGATGGCACACCCCGGAGCAGTACTGACAGACTGCATCCCTGGACTGGCCAACTTCAGAAGGTACAGGGCCGACACCAGCTGCTATATCAAGATGGCACACCCTGGACCAGTGCTGGCAGACTGCTCCCCTGGACTGGACAGCTCCACAAGGTACAGGGCCTCAGGGGCAGACACCAGCTGTACCGAGACAGCAGACCCTGTACCAGTGCTGGCAGACTACTCCCCTGGACTGGCCAACTCCAGAACGTACAGGGCCTCAGGGGCCAACACCAGCTGTACCAGTGCTAGCAGACTGACTACCTGGACTGGCAAATCCAGAAGGTACAGGGCCTCAGGGGCCAACACCAGCTGTACCAGTGCTAGCAGACTGACTACCTGGACTGTTAAAATCCAGAAGGTACAGGACCTCAGGGAATGACACCAGCTGTACCGAGACAGCAGACCCGGACCAGTACTGGCAGACTGCACCCCAGGACTGGCCAACTCCAGAAGGTACAGGGCCTCAGGGGCCGACACCAGCTGTATCAAGATGGCACACCCTGGAGCAGTACGGACAGACCGCACCCCTGGACTGTTCAAATCCAGAAGGTACAGGGCCTCAGGCGCCGACACCAGCTGTACCGAGACAGCAGACCCTGTACCAGTGCTGGCAGACTGAATCCCTGGACTGGCCAACTCCAGAAGGTACAGGACCTCAGGGAATGACACCAGCTGTACCAAGATGGCACACCCTGGACCAGTGACAGCAGACTGAACCACTGGACTGGCCAACTCCACAAGGTACAGGGCCTCAGGGGCTGACACCAGCTGTACCGAGACAGCAGACCATGGACCAGTGCTGGCAGACTGCACCCCGGGACTGGCCAACTCCACAAGGTACAGGGCTTCAGGGGCAGACACCAGCTGTACCAAGATGGCACCCCTGGACTGGCCAACTCTGCTAGGCACAGGGCCTCAGGGGCAGATACCAGCTGTACTAAGATGGTACACCCTGGAGCAGTACTGGCAGACTGCACCTCTGGACTGGCCAAACCAGCAAAGCACAGGGCCTCAGGGGATGACACCAGCTGTACTAAGATGGAACACCCTGGAGCAGTACTGGCAGACTGCACCCTTGGACTGGCCAAACCAGCAAGGCACAGGGCCTCAGGGGATGACCCCATCTGTACTGAGACAGCACACCCTGGACCAGTGCTGGCAGACTGCTCCCCTGGACTGGCCAACTCTGCTAGGCACAGGGCCTCAGGGGATGACACCAGCTGTACCTAGACAGCACACCCCGGACCAGTGAAAGCAGACTGCACCCCTGGACTGGTCAAACCAGCAAGGCACAGGGCCTCAGGGGATGACACCAGGTGTACAAAGACAGCACACCCTAGACCAGTGCTGGCCAACTCCTTCAGGCCCAGGGAGACACAAAGCCAAACCAAAACCAGGATTCAAGCCAAGAGATTTAACTTTCAGCAGAAAAATACCGTTTCATTCAGTACATGTGCCGGGAGTCACACAGAGAGGCCAAAGAGTTCACGAGAGGTGGTCTATTCCCTCAGAGCACTGCCCGGTCCGGCCACCCTTCAGAGCCCTGAGCCCAGGATGGCCTATGCACCCTTCAGAATCCCCCAGGATGGCCCGTGCACCCTTCAGAGCTTTCAGACCCACCTGGCCTGGCACAGAGCCCTCAGCTCGGCCTGGCCCGTGCACCCTCCGGAGCCCTCAGCTCGGCCCGTGCACCTTTCAGAACCCTCAGACCCACCTAGCCTGGCACAGAGTCCTCAGCTCGGCCTGGCCAGTGCGCCCTTCAAGCCCTCAGCGCAGGGTGGCCCGTGCACCCTTCAGAGCCCTCGGGCCCAGGCTGGCCCGTTCACCCTTCAGAGTCCTCAGGCCGGGCTGGCCTGTGCACCCTTCAGAGCCCTCAGACCCTAGCTGGCCCGTGCACCCTTTACAGCCCTCAGGCCCAGGCTGGCCTGTGCACCGCACCCTTCAGAGCCCTCAGGCCGAGGCTGGCCCGTGCACCCTTCAGGGCCCTCAGGCCCAGGCTGGCCCGTGCACCCATCAGGGCCCTCAGGCCCAGGCTGGCCCGTGCACCCATCAGGGCCCACAGGCCCAGGCTGGCCCGTGCACCCTTCAGGGCCCACAGGCCCAGGCTGGCCCGTGCACCCTTCAGGGCCCACAGGCCCAGGCTGGCCCGTGCATCCTTCAGGGCCCACAGGCCCAGGCTGGCCCGTGCACCCTTCAGGGCCCACAGGCCCAGGCTGGCCCGTGCACCCTTCAGGGCCCACAGGCCCAGGCTGGCCCGTGCACCCTTCAGGGCCCACAGGCCCAGGCTGGCCCGTGCACCCTTCAGGGCCCACAGGCCCAGGCTGGCCCGTGCACCCTTCAGGGCCCACAGGCCCAGGCTTGCCCGTGCACCCTTCAGGGCCCACAGGCCCAGGCTGGCCCGTGCACCCTTCAGGGCCCACAGGCCCAGGCTGGCCCGTGCACCCTTCAGGGCCCACAGGCCCAAGGCTGGCCCCGTGCACCTTTCAGGGCCCACAGGCCCACCGGGCCTGGCACAGAGCCCTCAGGTCGGTCTGGCCTGTGCACCCTTTGGAGCCCTCAGGTCGGCCCATGAACCTTTCAGAGCCCCCAGCCCCTCCTGGCCTGGCACAGAGACTTCAGCTCGGCCTGGCCCGTGCACCCTTGAGAGCCCTCAGTCCAGGCTGGCACGGCACAGAGCCATCAGCCAGGGCTGGCCGGTGCACCCTTCAGAGACCTCAGCTCGGCCTTGCCCGTGCATCCTTCAGAGCCCTCAGCTCGGCCTGGCCCGTGCACCCTTCAGAGCCCTCAGCTCGGCCTGGCCCGTGCACCCTTCAGAGCCCTCAGTTCGGCCTGGCCCGTGCACCCTTCAGAGCCCTCAGCTCGGCCTGGCCCGTGCACCCTTCAGAGGCCTCGTGCACCCTTCAGAGCCCTCAGCTCGGCCTGGCCCGTGCACCCATCAGGGCTCTCAGTCCAGGCTGGCATGGCGGAGAGCCCTCAGCTCGGCCTGGCACATGCACCCTTCAGAGACTTAAGCTCGGCCAGGCCATGCATCCTTCAGAGACTTCAGCTCAGCTTGGTCTGTGCACCCTTCAGAGCCCTCAGGCCCAGGCTGGCCCGTGCACCCTTCAGGGCCCTCAGGCCCAGGCTGGCCCGTGCACCCTTCAGGGCCCTCAGGCCCAGGCTGGCCCGTGCACCCTTCAGGGCCCTCAGGCCCAGGCTGGCCCGTGCACCCTTCAGGGCCCTCAGGCCCTAGCTGGCCCATGCACCCTTCAGAGCTCTCAGCCCCACCTGACCTGGCACAAAGCCCTAAGCTCGGCCTGGCCCGTGCACCCTTCACAGCCCTCAGGTTGTAGAGCTGAGCCTGGCCCGTGCACCTTTCAGAGCCCTCAAACCCAGGCTGGCCTGTGCACCGCACCCTTCAGGGCCCTCAGGCCCAGGATGGCCCATGCACACCCTTCAGGGCCCTCAGGCCCAGGATGGCCCGTACACCCTTCAGGCCCAGGCTGGCCCGTACACCCTTCAGGGCCCTCAGGCCCAGGCTGGCCCGTGCACCCTTCAGGGCCCTCAAGCCCAGGCTGGCCCATGCACCCTTCAGAGCCCTCAGCCTCAGTCCTGCCCATGCACCCTTCAGAGCCCTCAGGACCAGGCTGGCCCATGCACCCTTCAGAGCCCTCAGGCCCAGGCTGGCCCATGCACCCTTCAGAGCCCTCAGGCCCAGGCTGGCCCATGCACCCTTCAGAGCCCTCAGACCCAGGCTGGCCCATGCACCCTTCAGAGCCCTCAGCCCGGGCTGGCCGGGCACCCTTCAGAGCCTTCAGCCCGGGCTGGCCCGTTCACCCTTCAGAGCCCTCAGCCAGGCTGGCCCATGCACCCTTCAGAGCCCTCAGCCCGGGCTGGCCGGGCACCCTTCAGCCCGGGCTGGCCCGTGCACCCTTCAGAGCCCTCAGCCAGGCTGGCCCGTGCACCCTTCAGAGCCCTCAGCCCGGGCTGGCCGGGCACCCTTCAGCCCGGGCTGGCCCGTGCACCCTTCAGAGCCCTCAGCCAGGCTGGCCCGTGCACCCTTCAGAGCCCTCAGCCCGGACTGGCCTATGCATATGCACCCTTCAGAGCCCTCAGCACAGGCTCGCCCATGCACCCTTCAGAGTCCTCACCCTAGTCTAGCTTGATCTCACAGATGCTTTAATCTCCCACGACTCCTGTGGAGGGCAGATGGGCATACATCCAAAACCCACTCATCTCACCCCCACCAGTTTAGTCTCCACTGGTCGAACTGGGTCCTGGGAAAGTAGCAGGAAAAACAGAAGCAAAGACAAGCCGCTCAGTCAAAATAAGTAACAAAAACAGACTAATTTCTCATGGCAACAAAGAAAACAGGGCTAAAATTAATCAAAATGGAAAAGAGCAGCTCTCTGCAGACAGGGGACTGAGGGGCCCCTGCTGTAAACTGGAGTAAGCAGTACCCCATCTCACATGCACAGTCCCATTACTGCACCTCGAAGTGAAGTGCTGCAGATGGCCTGCGACACCTCACAAACACTGGACCGGGTGTTATACTTTTTGGCAAATTGTCATGTTGCTATCTCTTTAAATCCTTTAACTGCTGAGGCTTTTTCACCCCTGTGCAGAGACCTTTTTTGGATATTTGGGGTACTTCACGCTTAGGCTTCCATATAGTTTTTTTACCATAAGGTATCCACGCCAAATCTGCATACTTTTTTCCAAAATCCTGTGGATTCTAAAAGTAACCAGGGTTTGTGGACTCCCCTGAAGGGGACTGAGAAAATAGGCAAAATATCAGTACATTTTGAGATTTTTGAAAAAAAATAGGAGAAAAGTGTTCCGCAAAAAGTGTCTTTTTCCCGGAAAGCTATAGATTTCTGAAAAGTAAACAAAATTCTGATCCAGCAAGGGTTAATTAGTGATTACCCCACAAGGTGTTCCCTAACTGTTGAAATAAAAAAATTGTCAAAATGAGTAGGAAAAAAACAGCTATTTGTGACGTTTTCATCTGCAACTTCTTGCCACGATGGCGAATTTACAAAAGCAATATACCATTATGTTGTCTAGACTCTTCTGGTTGCGGGCATATATAGGGTTTGTAGGTTATCCAAGAACCCGAGGTACCAAAAGGCAACAACTAAGCTGCACCTTACAATGTTTTTTCACTGTGTACCGAGTATAGAGCAATTCATATGGTAAAATATGTAGACTGGAAAATGGGTATCAAGAAAAGCTATGTACTTCTGAAATGGGCACCAGATATGGAGTTTAGGAGTAGTAGTTATTTGTACATCTCTGAATTTGTGGGTACCCAAACTAGCATGCGATTCAAAGGGCATTTTTCAAAATGTTTTCTTGTTTACAAACTCTCTACATTTATGCCTTCCAAATGTAAGCCAAATACAATTGGTAATAACACATGTTCTACTATTCTATGTGCACACATGTCTTCTGGTGAAAATGGTATATCAGAAAAGGTAGCCCCTAACAATGCTTTTAGGTCAAAGAGTGAGGGGGGGAAAACAACAATAACTATAAGAGTATTCTTGCCAGACCTATATTGTTTTTCTAGTGGCCTAAGAAGGCTCTTTACCTGGGTAATTCCACAACATAGAATCTTTCCAACAAGAATGATGCAAAATTCATTACTTTTTATTAAAAGGTTTTTTGGCAATATATTTTGTTGCTTTTCTTAGAAATTCAATCTGTGCAGACATGTACAATGGATTTCAAATGCCAAATTATTAGAAAACATATCATATCATATTTGACCAGATCGACCATATGGGGGAAATCTTCTAAAGACAACACATCAGTGGACACTTTTGAGATTAAATCGATCCACAGAATTTCTGGCAGTGTATGTCATAAGAAAAAACAGAAGTTTCCCTAGGATTGCGTTGTGTGTGTGAGTATGCTGCGCGTGTGAGAGTATTTGGATTGGTGAGAGTGATTGATGGATGTTTGTTTGCGGGTTTACATGTATAAAGCTATAATGTGAACTTTGCATGTTTTTTGTAATGTCTTTCTGCAATATTTTATCTGTAAATAATATCACTTTGTTTTTGTCAAATATATGTTTTCTAATAATTTGACATTTGAAAATCAATTGTACACGTCTGCACAGATTGAATTTCTAAGAAAAGCAACAAAATATATTGCCAATTTTTTTTTATTTGCACATGAAAAAACCTTTTAATAAAAAGTAATGAATTTTGAATCATTCTTGTTGGAAGGAGTCTATGTTGTGGAATCGCCCAGGTAAAGAGCCTTCTTAGGCCACTAGAAAAACAATATAGGTCCGGCAAGAGTACTCAGTTATTCTGGTGAAAATGGTACCTCACTTGTGTGGGCAGGCCTAGTGCCTGCGACAGGAAAGGGCTCAAAATGCAACATGGACATATCACATTTTTCCACAGAAAAATTGCCCTTTTTTGCAATATCGGTAGATGTGGATTCTGGGTCCTAGTTCAGCCAGCACCTAGGAAAGCCTAGCAAACAAGTACATTTTTGAAAACCTATCACCTAGGGGAATCTAGAATGGGGTAACTTGTGTGACTCTCACCATCTTTTCTTGCCCAAAATCCCTTGCCCACCTCAAACTTTGGCTTTAAACGCACATTTTCCTCACATTCCTGTGAGGAAAACTTCTGGAATCTGTGAGAGAGCCACAATTTCTTACCGCCCAGCATTCCCCCCCAAGTCTCCAAATAAAAATGGTACCTCATTTGTGTGGGTAGGCATAGTGCTCGTGAGAGGAAATGTCCCAAAACGCAACATGGACACATTACATTTTCTACTGAAAACCTACCCTCTATTCGGTAGAGGGGGTTGTTTGGTCCAAATTCAGTCAGCACCTGGGGAAACTTGGCAAGCCAGTACATTTTTAGGTCTCGCCTAGCGTTGCAGCGCGCATGCGCTGCTCGCTCTGCGAGACATATTGTGGTAGAGGAGATTTCAGAAGGGGACTTAAAGCCCCGCCCATCATTTTCATTGGCTGGCGTCATCGTTTATGCTAAACGGTGGCCTCCGATTGAAAATGAGGCTTCTTTGTTACCGCCCTGTCTTCTTTTGGGACGGCCCATCCGGACTCGATCGTTTGCTTAACGGCCGTCGTGAGGGTATTTCTTATCTAAAGGAGGCGTGTAGTGACGGATCATGTTTCCGAAGTCTGTTTTTTTTTTCTAAATGTGATTATGTCTCCCAGTGATGACATTACAAAACAGCACCGAGCACAGTCTACACCGAAATAAAACGTTCACGCTGCTGTATTTTTCCTCACCCTAAATCTAATGTTTAGTTTAAACAGATTTCTGTGCTGATATACATACACCATCTCCCCCCTCTGCCAGCAGCCGAGGCTCCCTTCAACTCTTCAACTAGTCACTGCTCAACACCAGAGTCCAGCCTTCCTTTGTTGTTTATTGAGGTCTCAAGACGACCCTTCACGCCCAAGGGGCTCCTTTCGCTTGGCCTAGCTGTAGTGATGTGCTAACAGTAAAAAGGTGTGAGATCACCATCACTGCAGATATAGGTGTGAGATCACCATCACTGCAGATATAGGTGTGAGATCACCATCACTGCAGATATAGGTGTGAGATCACCATCACTGCAGGTATAGGTGTGAGATCACCATCACTGCAGGTATAGGTGTGAGATCACCATCACTGCATGTATAGGTGTGAGATCACCATCACTGCAGGTATAGGTGTGAGATCACCATCACTGCAGGTATAGGTGTGAGATCACCATCACTGCAGGTATAGGTGTGAGATCACCATCACTGCAGATATAGGTGTGAGATCACCATCACTGCAGATATAGGTGTGAGATCACCATCACTGCAGATATAGGTGTGAGATCACCATCACTGCAGATATAGGTGTGAGATCACCATCACTGCAGATACAGGTGTGAGATCACCATCACTTCAGATATAGGTGTGAGATCACCATCACTGCAGATATAGGTGAGATCAATATCACTGCAGATATAGGTGAGATCAATATCACTGCAGATATAGGTGAGATCAATATCACTGCAGATATAGGTGAGATCAATATCACTGCAGATATAGATGTGAGACCACCGTCACTGCAGATATTGGTGTGAGATCACTATCACTGCAGATATAGTGATGAGATCACTATCACTGCACATATAGGTGTGAGATCACTATCACTGCAGATATAGGTGTGAGATCACCATCACTGCAGATATAGGTGTGAGATCACTATCACTGCAGATATAGGTGTGAGATCACTATCACTGCAGATATAGGTGTGAGATCATCACAGCAGATATAGGTGTGAGATCACGATCACTGCAGATATAGGTGTGAGATCACCATTATTTCAGATATAGGTGTGAGATCACCATCACTGCAGATATAGGTATGAGATCACTATCACTGTAGATATTGGTGTGAGATCACTATCACTGCAGATATAGGTGTGAGATCTCCATCACTGCAGATATTGGTGTGAGATCTCCATCACTGCAGATATTGGTGTGAGATCTCCATCACTGCAGATATTGGTGTGAGATCGCCATCACTGCAGATATAGGTGTGAGATCACTATCACTGCAGATATAGGTGTGAGATCACCATCACTGCAGATATCACTGCAGATACAGGTGAGATCACTATCACTGCAGATATACGTGTGAGATCACTATTACTGCAGATATAGGTGTGAGATCACCATCACTGCAGATATTGGTGTGAGATCACTATCACTGCAGATATAGGTGTGAGATCACTATCACTGCAGATATAGGTGCGAGATCACTATCACTGCAGATATAGGTGCGAGATCACTATCACTGCAGATATAGGTGTGAGATCACCATCACTGCAGATATAGGTGTGAGATCACCATCACTGCAGATATAGGTGTGAGATCACCATCACTGCAGATATAGGTGTGAGATCACCATCACTGCAGATATAGGTGTGAGATCACCATCACTGCAGATATAGGTGTGAGATCACCGTCACTGCAGATATAGGAGTGAGATCACCGTCACTGCAGATATAGGTGTGAGATCACCGTCACTGCAGATATAGGTGTGAGATCACCATCACTGCAGATATTGGTGTGAGATCACCATCACTGCAGATATTGGTGTGAGATCACCATCACTGCAGATATTGGTGTGAGATCACCATCACTGCAGATATTGGTGTGAGATCACCATCACTGCAGATATTGGTGTGAGATCACTATCACTGCAGATATAGGTGTGAGATCACTATCACTGCAGATATAGGTGTGAGATCACTATCACTGCAGATATAGGTGTGAGATCACCATCACTGCAGATATAGGTGTGAGATTACTATCACTGCAGATATAGGTGTGAGATTACCATCACTGCAGATATAGGTGTGAGATTACCATCACTGCAGATATAGGTGTGAGATCACCATCACTGCAGATATAGGTGTGAGATCACTATCACTGCAGATATTACTTCAGATATGGGTGTGAGATCACCATCACTGCAGATATAGGTGCGAGATCACTATCACTGCAGATATAGGTGCGAGATCACTATCACTGCAGATATAGGTGTGAGATCACCATCACTGCAGATATAGGTGTGAGATCACCATCACTGCAGATATAGGTGTGAGATCACCATCACTGCAGATATAGGTGTGAGATCACCATCACTGCAGATATAGGTGTGAGATCACCATCACTGCAGATATAGGTGTGAGAATACTATCACTGCATATATAGGTGTGAGATCACTATCACTGCAGATATTACTTCAGATATGGGTGTGAGATCACCATCACTGCAGATATAGGTGTGAGATCACTATTACTGTAGATATTGGTGTGAGATCACCATCACTGCAGATATAGGTGTGAGATCACCATTATTTCAGATATAGGTGTGAGATCACCATCACTGCAGATATAGGTATGAGATCACTATCACTGTAGATATTGGTGTGAGATCACCATCACTGCAGATATAGGTGTGAGATCTCCATCACTGTAGATATTGGTGTGAGATCACCATCACTGCAGATATAGGTGTGAGATCTCCATCACTGTAGATATTGGTGTGAGATCTCCATCACTGCAGATATAGGTGTGAGATCACTATCACTGCAGATATAGGTGTGAGATCACCATTACTGCAGATATAGGTGTGAGATCACTATCACTGCAGATATAGGTGTGAGATCACTATCACTGCAGATATAGGTGTGAGATCACCATCACTGCAGATATAGGTGTGAGATCACTATCACTGCAGATATAGGTGTGAGATCACCATTACTGTAGATATAGGTGTGAGATTACTATCACTGCAGATATAGGTGTGAGATTACTATCACTGCACATATAGGTGTGAGATCACCATCACTGCAGATATAGGTGTGAGATCACCATCACTGCAGATATAGGTGTGAGATCACCATTACTGCAGATATAGGTGTGAGATCACCATTACTGCAGATATAGGTGTGAGATCACCATCACTGCAGATATAGGTGTGAGATCACCATCACTGCAGATATAGGTGTGAGATCTCTATCACTGTAGATATTGGTGTGAGATCACTATCACTGCAGATATAGGTGTGAGATCACTATCACTGCAGATATAGGTGTGAAATCACTATCACTGCAGATATAGGTGTGAGATCACTATCACTTCAGATATAGGTGTGAAATCACTATCACTGCAGATATAGGTGTGAGATCACCATCACTGCAGATATAGGTGTGAGATCACCATCACTGCAGATATAGGTGTGAGATCACTATCACTGCAGATATAGGTGTGAGATCACCATTACTGCAGATATAGGTGTGAGATCACCATTACTGCAGATATAGGTGTGAGATCACCATCACTGCAGATATAGATGTGAGCACCATCACTGCAGATATAGGTGTGAGATCTCTATCACTGTAGATATTGGTGTGAGATCACTATCACTGCAGATATAGGTGTGAGATCACTATCACTGCAGATATAGGTGTGAGATCACTATCACTGCAGATATAGGTGTGAGATCACCATCACTGCAGATATAGGTGTGAGATCACCATCACTGTAGATATTGGTGTGAGATCACCATCACTGCAGATATAGGTGTGAGATCACTATCACTGCAGATATAGGTGTGAAATCACTATCACTGCAGATATATAGGTGTGAGATCACCATTACTTCAGATATAGGTGTGAGTTTACTATCACTGCAGATATAGTTGTGAGATCACTATCACTGCAGATATTACTTCAGATATGGGTGTGAGATCACCATCACTGCAGATATAGTTGTGAGATCACTATCACTGCAGATATTACTTCAGATATGGGTGTGAGATCACTATCACTGCAGATATATAGAATACCTACGTGTTCGGTATACAAGAGTTTAAGCTATTGGCATTGTAAATGACAATGCCTTTTATTTATGTTTTAAAAACAAAAATAAAAGGCATTGTCATTTACAATGTCAATAGCTCAAACTGGTGTAAATGCGAGACCTATGGCATTGCAAATGCTTGTTTAAAACTAGACACCTGTGGGGTGGGGTGACTTGGATGGTTCTCACTGGGTAATTTTACCCAGAAGCTTTTGCAAACCTGAAACTTTGACTAAAAACACATTTCCTTTAAATTCCTGCAAGGGAAACTTCTGGAATCTGCAGGGAATCTACAAATTTCCTACCGTTCAGTATTCCCCTACGGCTCCCGTTAAAAATGGTACCTCACTTGTGTGGGTTGGCCTAGTGCCCGCATCAAGAAAGGGGCCAAAACGCAACATGGACAAATCACTTTTTTCCACTGAAAACTGACATTTTTCTTTGCAATGTGGGTGGCTGAGGATTTTGGGCCCTAGCTCAGCTGGCACCTAGGGAAACCCTGCAAACCTGCACATTTTTTAAAACTAGACACCTGGAGGAATTTTACCCAGAAACCTTTCCGAGCCTCAAATTTTGGCAAAAACACACATTTCCCTCACATTTCATTCACAGAAAGTTCTGGAATCTGTGGGGATAACAACGGTATTCCACTTGTGCAGGTGAGCTGAAAGACCACCACACAAAAGGCCCAGAAGCTCTACGTGGAAAGATCAGCGACAGGGGTGGCTCTGGGATTTGGGGCCCTGCCACCCATAGAAACATCCCAACCACAGACATTTTTGAACACTAGACAACTAGGGGATTCCAGGGTGCTGTGCCTTGTGTGGATCCTACAAGAGTTTCCTACAAACAATTGCCTGCAAACCTCAAACTTTGCCTAAAATCAAGCAATAACAAGCATTGGCATAGCCAATAGGTCTCGCCTTTGGGACCTTATGCGTTTAGCCAGAGATATTGGCTTTGCCTATGTCTTTAAGCTGGGCTGTACAGAAGTCTGCAGTATGCTGAAAAGTTATAATAAAGAAGTGTCAGAAGCATTTTTGTTACCTGATATATGACCAAGAAAGCATTATGTACAACTGAACGACCATATTAAAAAAGTATTAACAATAAATAATGTCTTGAATTTTTTTTTGTCCTTTCAATGCTGGCAACTTCTATCTGCCTGTTCCAATGGTTGCTTGTTATGGTTGTTTTTGTTATGGGGGGCATAAATAACAGGAGGGTGAAGGTTCGGAAATAGTACCTGTATAACAGTCAGTGAGAGAGTCAGTCAGTCAGTCAGTCAGTCAGTGAGAGAGTCAGTTAGTCAGTCAGTTAGTGAGAGAGTCAGTCAGAGAGTGAGAGAGTCAGTTAGTGAGAGAGTCAGTCAGTTAGTGAGAGAGTCAGTCAGTTAGTGAGAGAGTCAGTCAGAGAGAGTCAGTCAGAGAGAGTCAGTCAGAGAGAGTCAGTCAGAGAGAGAGTCAGTCAGAGAGAGAGTCAGTCAGAGAGAGAGTCAGTCAGAGAGAGAGTCAGTCAGAGAGAGAGAGTCAGTCAGAGAGAGAGAGTCAGTCAGTGAGAGAGTTAGTCAGTCAGTGAGAGAGTTAGAGTCAGTGAGAGAGTTAGAGAGTCAGTGAGAGAGT